>JAVGWX010000006.1:102443094-102879975 GCA_036924085.1 Ariolimax columbianus
TTTCTCTGTTCGGTCATGTTGTCCGACTGGACAAGAAGATCCCAGCTCACCAGATCAAAAGACAGTCAACTGTGCAAACGGTCTCCCCCCTGCTGGATGGAAGCGCCGGAGAGGTCGTCCCCGAAACACGTGGTTCCAACAGGTAGCAGCATCCCCATCTGCCTTAGATGAGGCAATTACAACTGGATATGGTGGTGTTCATCCTACGCAACGGGCATCAGACGCCTAAGCGAACATTATTATTACCACATTCTAGACCTTTCTTTAATTAATTTGTAGCTGTTTCCCTGTTGTTCAGAAACCGTACTTTTTACTTTGAAAACAAACTTGTTATAGTCTAATTTCTCCTTTCCCTTATCTTATAAACCTGTATTAAATCACCTCGGAGATCAAGATGCTGAGCAGCGCATGAGCTGCAGTGGTCAGTGACCCATAGCTGACTGCTAGCGTCAGGGCCAGCGAACCATAGCTGCCAAACCCTTCTACACCTCCACGTGGTGATCCTGGATAACAGGCTGCAGTAAGGCAGACTGGCTAAGGAGAAGGGATCGAAGAGGGAATGCTAACCCGGTACTCAAAAAGTGCTTGCTGAAGTCGGATGTGTTGGACCGAAAGATGCAAATATCGCAACCGGGCTGTAAACTGCGACACAACGCATTCCGTTCTCTGGACTACATTCTGCTACTTACCCTTTTCAGGGTTTGGTGGCGGAAGATTGAGAGTGAACGAGGAAGAAGAAGAAGAAGAAATCACCTCGAATTCTTCTCTGTGTTAGACACTGTAGACCGATGTTTCTGAGACTTTCCCTTTTCACCTGAACATAGAACTCCATACTTGAACACAGTACTCCTAGCTAGATCAAACTAATGCTTTTTTTACAATTTGACTATCACTTCCTTGCTTCTGTTTATTTTTATTTGTATCATACCTAACATTGCATTTGCCTTTTTCGCTGTTATCTGCACCTACTCACTCACTTTATGGTGAAACCCATATGGAACTCTAAGGAAATAAGAAGGAAAACAAAAATAAGGATTTTAAATTCAAATGTGAAGCCAGTCCTACTGTATGGAGCGGAAACCTGGAGGAGGACCAAAGGCAATGACAGAAGACTGCAGGGTTTTGTCAACAGATGCCTGACAAAGATACTTGGTTCAAAATGGTTTGATAAAGTTATAAACGACATACTGTGGGAGAGAGCGGGACAAGGTAAATTGAAACATGAAATCTTAGGAAGAAAGGGGAGATGGATGGGTCACACATTAAGAAAGCCCCAGGACAGTATCACCAGGCAGTCCTTGTCATGGACGCACCCTGTCTTCCCCTGCCTGCAGACTAACACAAAATATCTGCCTCCAGCCGGGTCTGTCTTAGGCAAGTTCCTCCTAGTTGCAGGTGTTCATTTCCAACGCCTTCAAGTCACGCTTGAAAACATCTTTGTAGCGGAGGAAGAGTCTACCTTTCTTACGCTTGCCCGTGCTCAGCTCTCTGTTAAATGATATCTTTTGGTATTCGCCCATTAAATATATACATACAGAACAAAATTGGTCTCAAAACCGAGCCCTGTGGCACTCCCCTTTTTACCTCACACCACTCAAAGTACTCCTTATTTATGCCCACGCTCTATCTTCTTTCTGTTAACCAATCTTTAATCCATTTGGCAAGTTTGCCACATATTCCATGTGATTTTAACGCCCTAAACAATCTTTGATGAGGTATTCTATCAAAGCCATTTGCAAAATCTAGAAAAATAAAGTCCACTGGCTTTTCTCATCTGTCATTTTGGTAATCTCCTCCAAGAATTATAAAAGATTTGTTAAGCATCTCTTTAGTTATATGTGCTGTTTTTCTTGTCTGGTACATTGTTCGCCCATTCCACGTTGCCATATTGGTTTTTATCTTGGTATTCAGAAGGACAGTCAGCCATGAAGCTTTCTTGCGGCTTTCACTCCACTGCGTTATTATTCCTGTTTGCGATGCCCTTCCTTTCCCAAGACCGTTCGTATTTGCTTTGTTGTCATGACCACCTTGTTCAGTGGGTACTTTTGTCACAATTGGAGGACCTGGACTAGGCAGATGATCTAGTACTTTTGTCACAATTGGAGGACCTGAGCTATGCAGATGATCTGGTATTTTTGTCACACAATCATAGCTAAATGCAAGATAAACTTGGAAAGGGGAAAGAACAATCAATCAAATTGGGACTGAATATCAACATTGAGAAAACCAAACTCCCTTTATACTCATCACTATCAGCAAAAAACCAATCGTGCTGCAGGGACTACCATTTGAAGAAATTGATACTTTACTTTGACCTACTTTAGCAGCACAATGGACACAAAAAATACAGATGCAGATGTAAGGACCAGAATTGTAAAGGTAATAGAGACATTCCTAACACTAAATAACATCCAGAGATCCGGAGAGAACAAGATTCACACCAAAGTTAGAATATTCAACGACAGTGTCATCTGTGTTGCCGCACAGAGCGGAGAAATGGAAAACGACCAATGCCATACAACAAAGATTCCAGCCCTTCGATGATAACAAATGCCTTCGAAGGATAATGGGCATAACGTGAGAGGATATGGGGAGGAATGAAGACCTATGGGAAAGGAGCCGAAAACAGTTACTGGAACAACAAATTAAGCGTTGAAAATGGGGCTGGATGGCAAATGCACCGCGGAAGGCGCACTCCAACATAGCCAGACAGGCTGTTACATGGGATCCTCAAAGAAAGAGAAAGAGAAGACAACCTAAATATACACGAAAAAAAGAATGTGAAAAGAAACTAAGATTACACCTGGACAGAGGCAGAAAGGGCAGGCCAGGGTCGTGTATGCTGCTGGCAGGATGTTATCAAGGGTCTATGCACCGACAGGAGTCACGATTGATTGGTTGATGCATACATATATGTGTGTGCGTGTATGTGCGTGTGTGTGCGTGTGTGCACTTGCTAGAATGTCCGTCTATCTACGACAAACAAACAATGTAGTACTTTAAAAGTCACACACTATTATCCACGCAACAAACCTGACAGATTCATCACAAAGAAGAGCATTGTGTACTTTAATAATCGCACAAAGATTCCTTCTACACACCTTCCGAGGACGCAAGTCAATAATACCCACTTTCTGGTTATTTATCAGAGACCACAAAAGGTCAGTAATTATAGTAGCGAGTTTTCCTGTACATAAAGAAGTCTCTGACTTGAGTGTAGCATACATACACCTCTGTTTTTGTCTATCAGCATATTGGCGTTCTTTTCATGTACACCATCATCATTGCAGTGGTGGTTATTAGTGTTCTTATCACTACGTTCAGTATCACTGAAGATCCTGGCCATCCAGAACTGAGACCACCGCCTCTAAGTAAGTAATGTGTATTAGGTCTGGTTGGAACAAGATATTGTTGTGTCGAATATCGGGTAAAGATATCAAAACTGAGGATAGACAAAAAAACTATGTTTATATATATATATATATATGTGTGTGTGTGTGTCTGTGTATGCGTGTGTGTGTGTGTGTTATATATATGTATAAACTGAAGAAAAAAATATGTTTGTTTGTTTGATTAAAATAGGGTTTTTAAAATAACTTTCAAAATTATCAACCTTCAACGCCGACACACAGAGATTAGATGGTTGAGTGGGACAAATGGACTGTTTGGTGAGAGAGGATCGGAGTGGGGGGGGGGGGGGTTGTCATCATGTAGCATGTCCTTTGTAGAACGTCGCTCCCATCACAGTCTGTCTGAAAGAAACTCGTTCCCTTGCGAAACTCCAGCTTCCGCCATTGTCATACTCAGGCACTCCCGGATATCTTGGTGCCATCGTCTTCTTGGTCTATCCCTTCCTCTTTTGCCTGGCACCATACCTTCCATCACCGTCCTCTCAAGACCATTGTGTCTCTTGATGTGACCAAAGTATTTGCATTTTCTAGCCAAAATGGAATTGATGGGGGGGGGGGGGGGGGGGGAGGGGGGGGTTTGAGGGAGGAAAATATATGAACAAATTGAGCGGGAAAATGATTGGCGGTTTGGAGGGGAGAAGTGGCCGGGTTGGGGAGGGGGGAAGACATTGGAGTCTTGAAGCAAAGAGACGCGGTCAACATCAAACAAAAGTAGGACCCCTAGGTCTATCCATCTACTCAGAGCCAGGCGCGCGAGACAAAGACGTGAAGAGGATATTCGGAAATGCTGTAAAACAGGAAGCACAAGCAACAGGGTAAAGTATCGGTTTGTAAAACATCGCCCATGCAGAATCAAGGTAATATGATTTATGCTATTTTATAAATATTGATGAATCAAAACTTTGTTGGAAAAGAGTGGAAAACAGCCAAGGTCAGAACCTTGCAAGCATAATCTAATAGATTGATAATAAAAATTTAAAAAAAAAAATAAAAATAAATCTCCCAAATCAGAACAATACTTTTATAGAATTGGACCGGATTGAACCACTGAACCTCAAGAAAGACTAACAATTCCACGTAGCACAAGCAAAGTGGAAAAAAAACACAAAATGAAAATAATACAATGGAACTGCAGAGGCCTACACAAAAACTTTAAGCCATACCTAGGACTGGCCAATCTGGGAAAAGAAACAATAATATATGCGATTCAAGAAACCATGCTCAACCCAACCAAAAGACTCAATATTCCAAAATACAATATAGTTAGGAACGATAGAGAGACAGGAGCGAAAGGAGGAGTAGCCTTTATAGTAAATGAAGAATACAAAATAATAGACTGGGATCCATTTAATACCGAAAACCTAGAAGGCCTATCCATTAAAATAGACAGTAGTCCAGCGAGCATCACAATAATAAACATATACAACCCAAGAGGAAAATTCCCCACAAATGACATGGAAACAATCAAAGCACAAATAAACAATAGAACAATCATAGTAGGGGATTTCAACGCACATCATCCAGCATGGGGAGGAAACGCGATAGACACGGCAGGGAAACAAATAATGACCTTCTGCGAAGAAAACAATCTAATAATAATAAACGATGGGTCAATGACCAGAATAAATAACAATCCAAATGGATCAGATACGGCTATAGACATCACAATAATGACGCCAAACTTAGCAACCATCAAATGGGAAGTTCTGGATAATGCAGGATCGGACCACCTGCCCATAGCAATTTATTTAAAAGAAAAATACATACGAAACACTATTTCAACTACTATAAGGCAGACTGGAACGGATTCCAAGAAGATCGGCTCAGACTCAAAAGAGAAGACTTAATCTCAGATAACGTAGACGTATTCAACCATAACCTAACAACCAACATCCTGCAGATAGCTATAAAGCACATTCCCAACAAAAACATGCCAGCTAACTTAATACAATCCACAGGAAAAGAAAACCATTACGGTAACCGTAAAAACAACAAAACACATGTACCCTGGTGGAATGAGGAATGCACTAACCAAATTAAAAAAAGACAAAACGCTCTAAAGAAATACAGGAAATACAAAACAGAAGACAACCAAAAATCTTACCAAACAATTAAAAAACAAACAGAGAAAGTAATAGAAAAAGCGGTACTCTTTAGCACACTGCATTGAGTTTTTGAAAATTTCTCACATTTTTTAATTTTGCAAATTTCAAAAATTATAACTGTTCTATTTGGTGGTCAATAAGTATGATTTTCTTGTGTTTATAGACACAATTGAATGAAGAACTTGTTGGTGTCGGTGTTGTTGTTGTGTGCTTGTTGGTTTCTGAGATACAAGAAGATGAATGTGAATTTTTCGGAAAAATTTAAATATTTGGACCTTCCCGGATAAGGCCTAGGCGCTCCGATGGAAAACCATGGAAACCATAACAAAGAATCGATACTGTGTTTACAATATCGACACAACTGTTGGTCTCCATTTCAAGCGTAGTTCTGTCATCTAAACAAGTAAAATGGGCGGATGTACAAGATAAAGATCTTTCCCAACAACCTACTTCACCTTTCCCCCCAAAAAGTCGGCCTGGCCCAATCGGTGGAAAAATAATAAATCGGTCAAAAGCCATTTGTGATCTAGCATGCGGTGCTTTTACCGGCAAAAATCGTGTGTAGATGGACGTGACGAATCCAGCAGTATAAAAATGACTGTTGGTAGGGTCACCGTACTTAGAGAAACAAAATATCAAATTTTTTCTTGTTGATAACTTGACGAGCTGGACGTCTCAGACATCCTGGAGCGTGCTAAGGGCACACCCTTTCTGAAATTCTATGACCACACAGTCTTCCATACCAAAATAACTGTGTGTACAGCTGTCACTTATTTTGTTTGTTTTTTTTGGTGTTTTTTTTTTGTTTGTTTGTTTGTTTTTTTTGTTTGTTGTTGACCCAAAAGAGACCTTGATGCTGGGTTGTGAGTTTTGTGGGCAATTGATGAATTTGCACAAGCCTCACGGAGGTGGATGTCCCATTTTATGGCAGCATTATTGGCAGCTCCTGGCTCTGATTTACGGAAGGCAATACCATTCATCTCTTTGCTCAATACATGAAGAGAGTGGTCTCCCTGTAGGACAGACGTGTACCCTCTAGCCATGTGCCGGAGCGAAATGCCCTGCTGACATGTGCGACCATCTCTAAGCGTTCTTGGTGGGCTGTTGGAGACATAGCAGGTCTTGACACTTTGTTTGGTGCGCAGTCCGACGATGCGTAAGATTCGTCTTTCCTGCGATGACTGCACACGGGGTTATTCTCCTGCGGTGCAGGAGGTCCATTTTCCACGTGCTGAGTTGGATCTGAAAATGACAGTGGTATACCTCGCGACTTAAAAATGTGGTGCTTCGTGTGGTTACATTCTACTAAATTTGACCTATTGTTGTCCGTGGGTAAATTAACACACAGGTGCCCATGTGGCGATAGACTCGGTGGATTGCTCTAGCTTGGCCACAGTTTCTGTGTCGCCTGTGCCTTGCACGTGGTGATCGGTGGTCGATGCTTGTGGATTCAGTGGGAGGATGCGTCGACTGATGATGTAACGGACTCACACTACAATTAGCCCATCGGTTATGTAGCAAGTGGGTGTGACAAATCACGAACGCTACAGTGTGCACACATGTAGATGTGCACATATGTAGGTGTGTAGATATGTAGGTGTGTAGATATGTACGTATGAGTATATATATGTGGACATTTTAATTTACACTTATGTATGTATTTATAGGTTTATATATGTATATCCCTTCTGCGGGCATCATCACCACTATATATCCACACTTAATATAATTATACTACTACTACATCAACCTTTTTTATCTATAATTATTTAATCAATTATCTACCTTTCTATTGTTCTTCTGTTCCTGAGCCTACCACACATTCAACACATAATTGACTGCGAGAGCTAGAGGGCACAGGTGAGATGAGGGATCTACAAGGTGACACACAAATCAGTGAATCGCTTACAAGTTGGAGTACATGAATGCGATGGAAAAATATGAGAGGAGGCAAAACCTGATACACCAAGACCAGACAGAAGGAAGTCAACACAGATGGGCCTCACAACAGAAGGAAGACACTTTTCAATTAATTTATATTGTACTCTTAATCCTTATGTATCAAGTATATTGTTTGTTATATTTCCCAATCATTCCATCTCATTCATTCTCGTTGTACACCTCACTACACTGCTATCTTCACAATTGTGTATAAAATGTATGAGGGGGCTTTATATTTTTTTTTATAAAATAGAAGGAAAAAAAAAAAAAAAAAGAAGGAAAGAGGGGGGGGGGGGGGCGGCGGGGGGAAGAAAGAAAGAAATCAGGAAACAAAAAAAAAAGAGATCCGAATCAAGTATGACAGAAAATAAAAATGGTCCCAGGAAAACTATTGTGCATATTTATGCAAATACCTACGGCGGACAACTAGGAACATCAAAAGCGAGGAACAACGGGAGGAACATCACGGAAATACCAGGTTAGGTACAAACAGATACACACACGCATCCAAGCACTGGTTTATGCGTCTTAATATCGCCCAAATTGACTACTGGCGGTTTGGAGGGGAGAAGTGGCCGGGTTGGGGAGGGGGGAAGACATTGGAGTCTTGAAGCAAAGAGACGCGGTTGTTGAAAGGTCAAAAGTGTGGCGGTTTTGGGTAGAGGAAGAGAAGGATGAGTTGAGGGAAGGGGGAGACGGATTGATGGAGATGAGATCGGTAGGTTGAGAAGGGAAGTAATGGGCGGAGTGATTGGTGGGATGATGGGCGAGGGGATGTCAGGTTAGATGGCTGGTTGGGAGTGTTAGAGGGATGGTTTGGAGTGTTAGAGGGCTGGTTTATAGTGTTAGAGGGCTGGTTGGGAGTACAATGGGAATATGACGGAGGGAAAGGGGTTTAAACAATTAACAAATTTAATAATTATCCAGTCCAACGCCAGGTATCCCAGGTAGTATTAAATAAACCAATGACAATCACATAACATTTATAATGAAGCGTTACACACAGCAAATACAAATCATTTCAAAAGATTAAATGAAGATATGTCTAACGAACACATGCAATACATATCAAATAAAACATGAATTTTTACTCACAACAAATACAAAACATCTCAAATGTTCAGTTAGTTTTTGCTCGAAAAAACGCAGTACCAAAGGTACAGCTAGTAATAATTTCGAACATTTTCAACACAAATGTAAAGAGAAGTCTAACAAATCTAAAGTCAATATTTAGCGGCTGAAATAGAGAAGGTCACGACGTCCGATATGTGGAGAGGTATGTATGAGGCAGAAGAAGCAATGATCAACACAATATTTAGATCACATAAACTGATAAACAAATTTGTTTACCCATTTCATAACACCACAAGCAAATAACCTTTGGCACGAGAAGATTTGATATTTGGGAAGAGGATATCAAAGAAGATAGACTAACAATATCAATTAAATCATTATGAAATAAAATATGGCACAAAATAAGCAATAAATATTGCAAAAAACAAACGGCAAAATCATCTTTGTGTTCTAGTATATGTAGGATGATAAATACATCCAAGTTCATTGTCCGTCTATATATCTATACAAAATCTTGTATCTGTTGAAGATCAGGTGGCAGGACAAAATGTCTATCTCTGAAATTCTTAGCAATTCTAATATGTTTAGTATCCGCATATTTGTACAAATAGCTCTGTTACGATGGACAGGGTATTATCTTCGCATGTCACATGCGAGCATCCCCAAACAGCTGTTTTACTGTGAGTTCACAACAGACAGACGCTCACCAGAGGGCAGAACAAACGCTACAGAGACCCCTTGAAAGTATCTCTGAAAAGTTTCAATATTTAACTCATTTCCTGGGAGATCCTTGCACAAAACCGTACCACCTGGAGTGCTAGTATCACCGAAGGTGCTCATCTCGCAGAACGTTTAGTCATAGTGGAGGCTCAGTGAAAGCAAACTGCCAGAAAAAAACTAAACGCACGACGATTTTACAGCTGGCTCCCCACACGTGTGCCCTGAATATGTCAGGGTAGGCCGTTCTAGAGTTTTCAGCCATCATAAACCATTTCGCAACAATAGCTTGATTCTGTTACCATCTGTGCTTTCGATGGTCAACTATAATAGTAATAATAATTGTTATTATTAATAATAATAGCTGTCCATCGTTGTCGATGAGGACCGCCGACATCATCCTTGTCACAGATTTCCCTGTTGGGTGTGCGAGCACGAAAACATCTGCTACATATCGGGCACACGAGGTTTGTAGAAGGGGATTGTGTTCCCACTGCTCGGGATTTCCGCGTCTCGCGTCTGCTCTGGGCTTTCACAACACGGTCGTCTTCACCGGCAGCTACACCCGATTTGGCTGCGCTTCTCCAGTCAGATCTGTTTTGCGCAAGACATTCCCAGGTGTCGATGTCTATCTGGCAACTTTTTAGTGAGTCCTTCAGACCGTCTTTAAAATGTTTCTTCGGGCGCCATCCCTCTCTCAGCTCGCCGTAGAGAAGCTTCTTTGGGAGCCGCTCGTCTGACATACGGACGAGGTGTCCGGCCCATCCTAGTCGTGCTTTTTTCTAGCAGTGCATGGATGCTGGGCATGTTAGCCCTCGAGAGAACCTCGATGTCAGTGACACGATCTTGCCATCAGATGTGGAATATTCGCCTCAGGCAACCTATGTGAAATTGGTTTAACCTCCTTGCATGTCCAGAGTATACAGTCCAGCTTTCGCAAGCGTATAGTAGGGTTGGAATGATGGTTGCACGGTAGACTTTGAGTTTGGTCTTGACGCTGATGCCACGACGTGCCCAGACCATCGAGCGCATTCTACCAAAGGCTGTGCTGGCCTTTGCTATTCTGCTTGCCACCTCATCGTCTAGGCTGACAGATGTTATTATTATTATTATTATTACAAGACCATGTGAGCTTTCATTTTCACTCATCTAGTCTCTCTGCTACTTTTTCTATCTCTCCTTAGTTCTTCAATTCCTCTCTTCTATCATTGTACCTTCTCAACTCTCATTTAGTGGTTCTCTCTTCCTTTCCTGTTCGTTAGATCCATGTAAATGCATGTATGGTTACAGAGTTTCAGTTCACGCAGTGTGAAACTAGCTTTCTTGTTTCTGAACAGATATGATAACGATAATAAATTACATTTGTGTTGCCAGATTTCAAATTGGTTTTCTATGGATTCGTGGAGCCACTAAAAGGTGAGTGGCAGAATGTATTATGTGTCCATAAATAATTCGAGTAAGCACAAACTGGTTTATGTCACAAAACGTGAACTGGAGTGTTCTAAACTATTTTAGCGAAGGGGAAGGATCCTCCCTACAGCGACGGTTGAAACATAACCAGAATAAAGAGCGTAATGGCTCTGACGAAAGCGGGTTTTCAAAAACTAAGATACAAAATAACGAACAAATCATCATCAATGAAAACGAGAGAGTGTGTGTGAGAGGAGAGAGTCTTGCGTTGTTCTGTACAACCAATATTTCTCAATGAGGCCCTGACGATTAATAGCGAAACCTGTGTCGGCGACAGAAATAAGGGTCCTAAGAAGAGTGCTCCTTATACACTGGACAGCTGATAAGTCCAACATACAAAATACACGAAAACAATATCAAGAGATTACATCCTAACGGAAATGAAAAGATGACAAGAAGTTATTATTGTAGGAGTGCACAGACAGGAGGTCTGGAAAATCTAGTTATAGCGGGAACGACATAAAAAGACAAAGGAAAATATATTTGATGGCATGATGGTCTGGATAGAAGAACAGAGAGCATCTCAAATGTTGAAATGGTAAATCTTTTGGGGGAGAACAATATTAGAACGATAGAAAAGGAAAGCGACCTAGAGGTTATAATAGATCAAACAGGTAAAGCGAGTCAGCAAGAAACAGGTAGCAGTGAAAAAGGCAAATGTAATGTTAGGTATGATACAAAGAAATATTAAACATAGGAGCAAGGAGGTGATAATCAAACTGTATAAAGCATTAGTTAGACCTAGATTGGAGTACTGTGTGCATGTGTGGAGTCTTTATCATAGATATATAAATATGCTCCAAAGGATACAAAAGTAACAGGGCGTATAGTGGGGTTACAGAATTACAGTTATGAAGAAAGAGAAAAGGGAAGAATTGGAGGTAACAATACAGATTTATAAGATAATCAAAGAAACGGATAAGTTAGACTATTAACAAGTTTTTTTTCTTCAAAATACAGTCACCTACAAGAACAAGAGCACATAGCTATAAATTAGCTAAAGAAAGGTCCAGATTAGATATGAAATATTTTTTTAGTCAGAGAGCGGTGAATGCATGGAATGCATTCCCACAGGAAGTAGTGGAGACAGGGACAATTAATGCATTTAAGAATAAATTGGATGCGCATAGCTTTTAGAGCAAGGAAATCTAAATGAAACTGGTTGTATACAAACTCTGCAGAGTCTTCTAAACCAGTATAAAGACGTTAAGTTAAGTTAAATGGTAGAGAGGATTTGAAGTGTTGAAATGTTTCCTGGGTAGATGGAAGTGTTATCGCTTGGCATTATCGCCAAGCATGAGACTTTATGGTGAGGATGTAAAACTTAATATATTATTAGGCTGCTGGTTCTTCTACGATCGATGTGCTGTGGTTTTCTCCATGATCGATATGGTGTGGCTTTTCCCGTGATCGATATGGTGGGGCTCTTCCCATGGTCTATGTGTTGTGGCTTTTCCCATGATCTATGTGTTTTGGTTTTTCCCATGATCTATATGTTGTGGCTTTTCCCATGATCTATATGTTGTGGCTTTCCTCATGATCTATGTGTTGTGGTTTTTCCCATGATCTATATGTTGTGGCTTTTCCCATGATCTATATTTTGTGGCTTTTCCCATGATCTATATTTTGTGGCTTTCCGCATGATCTATGTGTTGTGGCTTTTCCCATGTTCTATGTGTTGCTTTCAGATTATGTTTATTGAATGATTGATTGATGTCTTCAGACCATGACTTCAGATGGGTGTTCATAACCAGATTTTTTATGCAACAAGGCGTGGCAACCATAACTGGGTGAGTCTCAGATTTCAGGCTAAGAAATGACAATGTGGCAAGAAGAAATACTTGTTTTTGCTGATTAAAACGATCTTTATAAGCAGCATTAATAGTGTTCTCACTATAGTAGTATTATAAACAGTAGTACTAGTTGCTTGTAGTAGAAGCAATAAAAGGTAATATGTAATAGTAGTAGGTAGTAGTAGTTGTTGTTGCAAATAGTAGTAGTAGTAGTAGTAGTAGTAGTAGTAGTACTTGCTGTAGTAGTAGTAGTAGTAGTAGTAGTACTTTCTGTAGTAGTAGTAGTAGTAGTACTTTCTGTAGTAGTAGTAGTAGTAGTAGTAGTAGTAGTAGTAGTAGTAGTAGTAGTAGTAGTAGTAGTAGTAGTAGTACTTTCTGTAGTAGTAGTATAAGGTAGTTATTAGTAGTAGAAGAAGATGACGAAAAGAAGAGGAATTACACGGCCACGTGTAGCCTGAGCAATTGATACACCACTACCACACATCACCATCCTCATAAACCCTCAAACATTATAACATCATTTCATTGTTTCTCGACACAACCCCAGTCACTCACACTTTCACACATTATAACATCGTTTCATTGTTTCTCGGCACTACTTCACAAACCCAGTCACTCACACTTTCACACATTATAACATCGTTTCATTGTTTCTCGGCACTACTACACAAACCCAGTCACTCACACTTTCACACATTATAACATCGTTTCATTGTTTCTCGGCACTACTACACAAACCCAGTCACTCACACTTTCACACATTATAACATCGTTTCATTGTTTCTCGACACAACCCCAGTCACTCACACTTTCACACATTATAACATCGTTTCATTGTTTCTCGACACAACCCCAGTCACTCACACTTTCACACATTATAACATCGTTTCATTGTTTCTCGGCACTACTACACAAACCCAGTCACTCACACTTTCACACATTATAACATCGTTTCATTGTTTCTCGGCACTACTACACAAACCCAGTCACTCACACTTTCACACATTATAACATCGTTTCATTGTTTCTCGGCACTACTACACAAACCCAGTCACTCACACTTTCACACATTATAACATCGTTTCATTGTTTCTCGGCACTACTACACAAACCCAGTCACTCACACTTTCACACATTATAACATCGTTTCATTGTTTCTCGGCACTACTACACAAACCCAGTCACTCACACTTTCACACATTATAACATCGTTTCATTGTTTCTCGACACAACCCCAGTCACTCACACTTTCACACATTATAACATCGTTTCATTGTTTCTCGACACTACCACAACTGCGTAGCTTCCTTGAATACTGGCTGAATGACGTCATACCACTTCCGTACTGCTGGAGTGCTACTACTTCTGTGTCACTACTGCTGCTGCCATTGCTTTTTGCTGCTGCCATGAGGTATTTCTGCAGGACAATGATGTAATGTACACACATAAATCTATATTTATATTCAACACGTTTCTCTTGATTACTTTTGACAACTATTCTAACCGTCGGTAAAGCTGTCATGTCTCACCTGTTCTACCTATTATCTACCTGTAAATACCGTGCTTATTCCGAAAGCTGAGGTCGACCTGGACAATTTATAGGGATGAGGAATAAATTCCGCTGGCCAATGTAGTTACTTTGCACTACAAGCTTTGTTTTTATTTTAACTCCAGTAGAAATAAGCGCATGACCTATTGAGGATTTGTAGACATGTCCTCGAAGTAAAAGACCGGTATTCCTAACGCTCGGTTAGAAGCTCTTCTGGCCCAGATTAGGGTTTATTCTTTCTAGTTTACCTTCAGTCCTGCACATTAAAACAAAGACATTAGTTAGTTGAAGGTTCCCGACAACAATGTTCTGATTTTCCTAAAAGGTAAACTACATTGCAATCTCGTAATTCGTTCGTTCACAATTGCGATGTGTACGAATATCGAATCATTTTTTCCCTAAGAAATAATACAAGTTGAATTAATCCGTTACAGATTATTGTTTATTTAATAAAACTAAACGGATAAAATCATTTACAAAAACTATAAAACGAAAGGCAACATAGTTCCTTAATTACTGTAGTGGACATGCTGCCCATACTCATTTCCTTCTCTAAAGTCGGGGATGAAATAATTCTTCGTGTACTAAGCCGCTGTCTATGTGAGGTGGAGTGGCCATTTCCCTTCCTTGCTGTTTTTACCTTCCCCCAACTCATACGCCAGGTACCCATTTACAAATAGGTCGACTGGAGGAGCGGTCGTACCGTCCTTGAACTCGATCCCTGGCACGCTATAATCCCAGTTTAGTAAACCAGCTCACTGTCTAACAGATTACTCGCTGAAGAGCGTTTCTCAAACAATTCCTTTAGCTGTTCCCTGTGCAGCTCTTGGAGATCTTTAATGGTCACCCATTCTTGTCATCTTCCACCAATTCCTTCACATCATCATCGCCCACCTCCAATCGGTGCCGTTCTGGGTAAAAGTACGAACGCAGAGTTTATTTTTATTCGATAAAGTTGGACGAATGATGAGTTTTATGAGCAGAGATAAGGACGGATGATAAAGTTGGACGGATGCTGAGTTGTATGAGCAGAGAGAAGGACCGATGATAAAGTTGGACGGATGATAAAGTTGGACGGATGCTGAGTTGTATGAGCAGAGATAAGGACGGATGATAAAGTTGGACGAAATATGAGTTGTATGAGCAGAGAGAAGGACGGATGATAAAGTTGGACGGATGATACTGTTGGACGAATGCTGAGTTGTATGAGCAGAGAGAAGGACGGATGATAAAGTGGACGGATGATAAAGTTGTCCGATTGCTGAGTTGTATGAGCAGAGAGAAGGACGGATGATAAAGTTGGACGGATGATAAAGTTGGACGGATGCTGAGTTGTATGAGCAGAGAGAAGGACGGATGATAAAGTGGACGGATGATAAAGTTGTCCGATTGCTGAGTTGTATGAGCAGAGAGAAGGACGGATGATAAAGTTGGACGGATGATAAAGTTGGACGGATGCTGAGTTGTATGAGCAGAGAGAAGGACGGATGATAAAGTGGACGGATGATAAAGTTGTCCGATTGCTGAGTTGTATGAGCAGAGAGAAGGACGGATGATAAAGTTGGACGAAGGATGAGTTGTATGAGCAGAGAGAAGGACGGATGGTGGGGTTTCATCGTCTGCCAAATTAAGTTCAGATCGGTAGAACGGTCTGCTGTTGTGTTACGAGCAAACAAATCGACATCCTTTGAGCTTGTGTCTTCCTGGCTTTGTCCACAGTTCGTTGGTGTTTGGTATGTTGTCGGATAAGACGGGACGCCGTAAGATTATTGTCGCAATGGCAGGTAATTGAACACATTTAGAATGTCTGTGATATCTGTCTGCATTTCTCGTTAGCTTATCTGTGAGTACAATATATAGCCAAGCATAGCCCAACATCTTAGAGCAGTGCTGTCCAACCCGCGGCCAGCCAGCTGAAATAAAATGACTCACCAATGATTTGTGTGGAAAAAAATAATGCCAATTGGCTAATTGTGAGCTGCCATCAACAAAATAAAATCAAGCTTTGTATTGTACTACAGCTAGGACCATATATCAAAGTGATCATTTAACAAATAATAACTATATAGTACATTAATACACAACGCGTTGCAGACGACCCAAGCCGCACGAGTATTTACAATAAACACTTTCTCTAAAAAACAAATCCAAAACATGGCAAACACATTGAGTGATACGAAAAAACGAAAACATGGCAAACACATTGAGTGATACGAAAAAACGAAAACATGGCAAACATATTGAGTGATGCGAAAAACGGAAAATCGCTGACGATATTTGTCCAATTTTATATTTCATCAGTTGATTTGTGATTTGAAAAATGCATCCGGTTTTAGTCCAGCTTTGGGTGAGTCACGTGATGTCACTGATACAGAACAACTGACAATTTGGGTTAGATTTGACGGGAAAGATAAATTCAAAGAGGAATTACTGGTCCAGTTCACATTGCAAGCAACAATTGGTGATGATCTGTACAACACATTGAAGGAGTGTTCAGTCAGAAATGGCATCGCTATAAAAAAGCTCATATCGGTCACCGCGGATGGTGCTCCAGTAATCGTGGGATGCAGAGTGCTAACAAGGTGAGGGATCGACGTGATCCCCGTAGTAGTGAACGACACGCAGATGAGGCCCAACGTAGCACAACAGCCTGGAAAACCCCGGTCCACCTTCAATAGCACGCTCGGAATAAGAGCAAATCTGCGACAACCCGCCACGTAACGTCTTTTTTAGGACGCACAAAAGAGTAAACAAACTCATTGCGGGCATGCGCAACAATAATATATAACATATGTCTACACACACACACGCACGCACGCACATACACAGACACACACACACACAGACACACACATACACACAGACACACAGACAGACACACACACAGACACACACACCCAGACACAGACACACACAGACACACACAGACACTCACAGACACACACAGACAGACCGACACACACACAGACACACACACAGACAGACACACACACACACAGACACACACATACAAACACATACACTCACAGACACACACAGACACTCACAGACACACACAGACAGACCGACACACCCACAGACACACAGACAGACACAGAGATAAACACAGACACACACACACAGTCATACACAGACACACACACACAGACACGCACGCACACACACGCACACACACACATTCACTTTCTTTCAACGAGCGGGACGTCCAGCCCAGACCTCGCTACCCCCCAACATGAACGTGTTATGATGTGTCAAATAGGTCGTCTCGCAACAGTCACTGCTGTCGGGTAGAAGTGTCTACAATTCTATTGTGCTATTTCACAGCATTTGCATTGTACTAAGTTTGGAGAGCAGAGATCCCTTCCTTGCTTTTTTTTCCTTTCGTAACAGTTTGCCTTTTACCAATTTACAGCTGGTTAATCAGAAGCGAACCCTGGTAACTTTGCTGTGACTAGCGAACACTCAAACAGTGAGCTAGCCAGAGGATGACTCTTGTGTAAGGACCACCAATAACAGCATTATCAAATGTGGCGAGAAGTCGCGAGTAAATAGCAATTGTCAAAGAAGTCTGGTAGGTTGACGGCGTGGTTCATCCGATTGCTTCTAACAGTTAAGATACTGGTTTCGCTCCCATATTTCGAGACGGTCTATCCAGCTGTATATGGTACCTGCCCTACTGTTATGGAAGGCAAGCTAGCGAGGGAGGCTTTAACACTTAATCCCCGGCAGCATTGTCTGGTATGGGTAACCCTTTGCCGTTTTGTTACACATCTTTAACTAATATAGTCAGATGCACTCACAGCGTCCACGGGAGGCTTTGGAATAAGACCTAGACAATACAGAAACTCATAGACAGGAAGCGAACGCAAGTTGTACATTTGTATGCAGGACTGGATCGATCGATCAGAAGAGGTGCAAATGGGTTGGTCAGGGCAGGTGTAAGTGGGTTGGTCAGGACAGGTGCAAATGGGTTGGTCCGAGCAGGTGTAAGTAGGTTCCACGGGACAGGTGTAAGTGGGTTGGTCAGGGCAGGTGTAAGAGGGTTGGTCAGGGCAGGTGTAAGTGGATTGGTCAGGACATGTGTAAGTTGGTTGGGCAGGACAAATATAAGTGGGTTGGTCAGGGCATGTACAGGGGGTTGGTCAGGGCAGGTGCAAATGGGTTGGTCAGGACAGGTGTAAATGGGTTGGTCAGGGCAGATGTAAATAGGTTCCACGGGACAGGTGTAAGTAGGTTGGTCAGGACATGTGTAAGTTGGTTGGGCAGGACAAATATAAGTGGGTTGGTCAGGGCATGTGCAAATGGGTTGGTCAGGACAGGTGTAAATGGGTTGGTCAGGGCAGATGTAAATAGGTTCCACGGGACAGGTGTAAGTGGGTTGGTCAGGACAGGTGTAAGTAGGTTGGTCAGGGTAGGTATAAGTGGGTTGGTCAGGACAGGTATAAGTGGGTTAGTCAGGACTGGTGTAAGTGGGTTGATCAGGGCTGGTATAAGTGGGTTGGGCAGGACAGGTGTAAGTGGGTTCCACGGGACAGACGTAAATGGGTTGGTCAGGACAGGTGTAAGTGAGTTCCACGGGACAGGTGTAAATGGGTTGGTAAGGACATGTGTAAGTGGGTTGGTCATGACAGGTTAAGTGGATTGATCATGACAGGTTAAGTGGGTTGGTCATGACAGGTTAAGTGGGTTTGCCATGACAGGTTAAGTGGGTTGGTCATGACAGGTTAAGTGGGTTGGCCAGGACAGGTATAAGTGGGTTGGTCATGACAGGTTAAGTGGGTTGGCCAGGACAGGTATAAGTGGGTTGGTCAGGACAGGTGTACTGGGCTGCTAATAAATGGCACATGGCATTTTTGCAAAATGTGTTGCACAAGACAGGTTCAAATCGATGGTTCTAGGCAGTTGGAAATGGGTATCTGAAGTCAGGTGTGAATTGATCATTCAACACAGGTCACTCAAGACATGTGCAAGCTGATATCCCAGGACAGGTGCTAATAGATAACTCAGTACAAGTGCAGATGGATCATTCTAGACAAGTGCAGATGGGTCATTCTGGACATGTGCTCTGGACAGTTATAAACGGGTTCAAACGGTCGATGTAAGCTATTAGCACAAGGCGATTGTTAATTGATAGCACAGAAAGTGTGTAAATAGCACAATACAGCTAGTAAAAATAAATCTACAAGAGAAGTGTCAATGGGTCTCGACAAAAGACGCATGTGTGTCGCTAAATACGGGTGATAGTGGCTTGCATTCATCATGATCGTCTGGTTGGACAGTTTTGGGACTGGTTGTAAGGTTGTCTGAGCATGTCTCTCCATTTGACCGTATCCTCTGGTTGGACAGTTCTGAGACTGGTTGTAAGGTTGTCTGAGCATGTCTCTCCATTTGACCGTATCCTCTGGTTGGACAGTTCTGAGACTGGTTGTAAGGTTGTCTGAGCATGTCTCTCCATTTGACCGTATCCTCTGGTTAATCAGTCCTGAGACTGGTTGTAAGGTTGTCTGAGCATGTCTCTCCATTTGACCGTATCCTCTGGTTGGACAGTTCTGAGACTGGTTGTAAGGTTGTCTGAGCATGTCTCTCCATTTGACCGTATCCTCTGGTTGGACAGTTCTGAGACTGGTTGTAAGGTTGTCTGATCATGTCTCTCCATTTGACCGTATCCTCTGGTTAATCAGTCCTGAGACTGGTTGTAAGGTTGTCTGAGCATGTCTCTCCATTTGACCGTATCCTCTGGTTAATCAGTCCTGAGACTGGTTGTAAGGTTGTCTGATCATGTCTCTCCATTTGACCGTATCCTTTGGTTAATCAGTCCTGAGACTGGTTGTAAGGTTGTCTGAGTATATCTCTCAATTTCACCGTATCCTCTGGTTGGACAGTCCTGAGACTGGTTGTAAGGTTGTCTGAGCATGTCTCTCAATTTGACCGTATCCTCTGGTTGAACAGTCCTGAGACTGGTTGTAAGGTTGTCTGATCATGTCTCTCCATTTGACCGTATCCACTGGTTAATCAGTCCTGAGACTGGTTGTAAGGTTGTCTGAGCATGTCTCTCCATTTGACCGTATCCTCTGGTTAATCAGTCCTGAGACTGGTTGTAAGGTTGTCTGATCATGTCTCTCCATTTGACCGTATCCTCTGGTTGAACAGTTGAACAGTGCTTAGACTGGTTGTCTGAGTATGTCTCTCAATTTCACCGTATCCTCTGGTTGGACAGTCCTGAGACTGGTTGTAAGGTTGTCTGAGCATGTCTCTCCATTTGACCGTATCCACTGGTTAATCAGTCCTGAGACTGGTTGTAAGGTTGTCTGAGCATGTCTCTCCATTTGACCGTATCCTCTGGTTAATCAGTCCTGAGACTGGTTGTAAGGTTGTCTGATCATGTCTCTCAATTTGACCGTATCCTCTGGTTGAACAGTTGAACAGTGCTTAGACTGGTTGTCTGAGTATGTCTCTCAATTTCACCGTATCCTCTGGTTGGACAGTCCTGAGACTGGTTGTAAGGTTGTCTGAGCATGTCTCTCCATTTGACCGTATCCTCTGGTTAATCAGTCCTGAGACTGGTTGTAAGGTTGTCTGATCATGTCTCTCAATTTGACCGTATCCTCTGGTTGAACAGTTGAACAGTGCTTAGACTGGTTGTCTGAGTATGTCTCTCCATTTGACCGTATCCTCTGGTTGGACAGTCCTGAGACTGGTTGTAAGGTTGTCTGAGTATGTCTCTCCATTTGACCGTATCCTCTGGTTGGACAGTCCTGAGACTGGTTGTAAGGTTGTCTGAGTATGTCTCTCCATTTGACCGTATCCTCTGGTTGGACAGTCCTGAGACTGGTTGTAAGGTTGTCTGAGTATGTCTCTCCATTTGACCGTATCCTCTGCAGCTTTTTTTTATTTCAGCACAAGTGCTGCACTTTTGTGTCTCTACATGTTTTCGATGTAAAGATGAGTCTTGATCGCCACTTCCTCTTTTCTACTGAATCTTGCTGTCTAGTTTCTGAAAAAGTTTATGTCTCATATTGTGGCCCAGCCAACTCAATCTTCATTTCTGTATCATTTTCAATATTTGTACTTGTGCGCCTTCTTCATAAGGCCTAAATGGATTGCGGATCAAAAATACTGTTAGATAGAAAGAAAAAGTACAAATCGGTCGCTCAAAATAGGTTGCTGAAGACAGCTGTTTACAGAGAAAACGTGTTACTGGTGTGTAGGCCTTAAGTCACGAGACAATCATAATAATTTTAGTATATAATAACAAAGCTGGCTAAGGGCCAGATCCAATAATTCGCGGTTCAGTTATCAGCAAAGCGTGAGGTGGCCTGACACATTTAACTAGTTGATAAACAACAGTGGTCTTGTAATCGTCCATCCTGTTTACCGCTACTGAACCGCCAAGAGAGAAATCCAATATGACACATCATGACAAATTATGACTGATATATTATAGATAGGAGATATTGGAGACAATCATTCGACCCTTTGTGAGGGGAAAAACAAAACGAAAGAAGTTTAATGTGATCACTCGTTCCTCGCGTGTGAACAGCCAGCACTGTTAATGTGATCACTCGTTCCTCGCGTGTGAACAGACAGCACTGTTAATGTGACCACTCGTTCCTCGCATGTGAACAGCCAGCACTGTTAATGTGACCACTCGTTCCTCGCGTGTGAACAGCCAGCACTGTTAATGTGACTACTCGTTCCTCGCGTGTGAACAGCCAGCACTGTTAATGTGACCACTCGTTCCTTGGGTGTGAAGACCCAGCCATGTTAATGTGACCTCTCGTTCCTCGCGTGTGAACAGCCAGCACTGTTAATGTGACCACTCGATCCTTGGGTGTGAAGACCCAGCCATGTTAATGGGACCTCTCGTTCCTCGCGTGTGAACAGCCAGCACTGTTAATGTGATCACTCGTTCCTCGCATGTGAACACCCAGCCCTGTTAATTATTGCGAAAAATTGTGTTTCGTCCACTTGTACTATGTTATCATTGGCTCTCCAGTGTTGTTGCTGTTGTGAATTCCCACACTAAGTAAATTTACTCTTTTGTGCCACCTGAAAAGAGCGTTAAGTGGCGGGTTGCAGTAATTTCCCTCACATCCTGAGCGTGCTGATGAAGGTGGACCGGGGTCCTCCATGTGGTTGTGCAAGCTTTATTTCATCCGCGTGCCTCTCACTACTACGAGGATCACGTCTATTCCCCCACCTCGTTAGCAAGGCTGCCATTAAAACTCAGCCGTTTCCAGAGAGGGCTACGAGGAAGTTGAGGTGGGAATCTTGACCGGTATATCTTGCCTGAACCTGACTAACATGTCTGATCAGTATGTTTTGCCTGACCCTGACTAATATGTATGATCAGTATGTTTTGCCTGACCCTGACTAACATGTCTGATCAGTATATTTTGCCTAACCCTGACTAACATGTCTGATCAGTATGTTTTGCCTAAACCTGACTATGTCTGATCAGTATATTTTGCCTAACCCTGACTAACATGTCTGATCAGTATGTTTTGCCTAACCCTGACTAACATGTCTGATCAGTATATTTTGCCTAACCCTGACTAACATGTCTCATTTGTATGTTTTGCCTGACCCTGACTAACATGTCTGATCAGTATGTTTTGCCTGACCCTGACTAACATGTCTGATTGGTGTGTTTTGCCTGACCCTGACTAACATGTCTGATCGGTGTGTTTTGCTTGACCCTGACTAACATGTCTGATCGGTGTGTTTTGCCTGACCCTGACTAACATGTCTGATCGGTGTGTTTTGCCTGACCCTGACTAACATGTCTGATCGGTGTGTTTTGCCTAACCCTGACTAACATGTCTGATCGGTGTGTTTTGCCTGACCCTGACTAACATGTCTGATCGGTGTGTTTTGCCTGACCCTGACTAACATGTCTGATCGGTGTGTTTTGCCTGACCCTGACTAACATGTCTGATCGGTGTGTTTTGCCTGACCCTGACTAACATGTCTGATGGGTGTGTTTTGCCTGACCCTAACTAACATGTCTGATCAGTATGTTTTGCCTGACCCTGACTAACATGTCTGATCGGTGTGTTTTGCCTGACCGTGACTAACATGTCTGATCGGTGTGTTTTGCCTGACCCTGACTAACATGTCTGATCGGTGTGTATTGCCTGACCCTGACTAACATGTCTGATCGGTGTGTTTAGTCTGACCCTGACTAACATGTCTGATCGGTGTGTTTAGTCTGACCCTTACTAACATGTCTGATCGGTGTGTTTTGCCTGACCCTGACTAACATGTCTGATCGGTGTGTTTTGCCTGACCCTGACTAACATGTCTGATCGGTGTGTTTTGCCTGACCCTGACTAACATGTCTGATCGGTGTGTTTTGCCTGACCCTGACTAACATGTCTGATCGGTGTGTTTAGTCTGACCCTTACTAACATTTCTGATCGGTGTGTTTTGCCTGACCCTGACTAACATGTCTGATCGGTGTGTTTTGCCTGACCCTGACTAACATGTCTGATCGGTGTGTTTAGTCTGACCCTGACTAACATGTCTGATCGGTGTGTTTTGCCTGACCCTGACTAACATGTCTGATCGGTGTGTTTTGCCTGACCCTGACTAACATGTCTGATCGGTGTGTTTTGCCTGACCCTGACTAACATGTCTGATCGGTGTGTTTAGTCTGACCCTGACTAACATGTCTGATCGGTGTGTTTTGCCTGACCCTGACTAACATGTCTGATCGATGTGTTTAGTCTGACCCTGACTAACATGTCTGATCGGTGTGTTTTGCCTGACCCTGACTAACATGTCTGATCGGTGTGTTTAGTCTGACCCTGACTAACATGTCTGATCGGTGTGTTTTGCCTGACCCTGACTAACATGTCTGATCGGTGTGTTTTGCCTGACCCTGACTAACATGTCTGATGGGTGTGTTTTGCCTGACCCTGACTAACATGTCTGATCAGTATGTTTTGCCTGACCCTGACTAACATGTCTGATTGGTGTGTTTTGCCTGACCCTGACTAACATGTCTGATCGGTGTGTTTTGCCTAACCCTGACTAACATGTCTGATCGGTGTGTTTTGCCTGACCCTGACTAACATGTCTGATCGGTGTGTTTAGTCTGACCCTGACTAACATGTCTGATCGGTGTGTTTTGCCTGACCCTGACTAACATGTCTGATGGGTGTGTTTTGCCTGACCCTGACTAACATGTCTGATCAGTATGTTTTGCCTGACCCTGACTAACATGTCTGATCGGTGTGTTTTGCCTGACCCTGACTAACATGTCTGATTGGTGTGTTTTGCCTGACCCTGACTAACATGTCTGATCGGTGTGTTTTGCCTGACCCTGACTAACATGTCTGATCAGTATATTTTGCCTGACCCTGACTAACATGTCTGATCGGTGTGTTTTGCCTGACCCTGACTAACATGTCTGATCGGTGTGTTTTGCCTGACCCTGACTAACATGTCTGATCGGTGTGTTTTGCCTGACCCTGACTAACATGTCTGATCGGTGTGTTTAGTCTGACCCTGACTAACATGTCTGATCGGTGTGTTTTGCCTGACCCTGACTAACATGTCTGATCGGTGTGTTTTGCCTAACCCTGACTAACATGTCTGATCGGTGTGTTTTGCCTGACCCTGACTAACATGTCTGATCAGTATGTTTTGCCTGACCCTGACTAACATGTCTGATCGGTGTGTTTTGCCTGACCCTGACTAACATGTCTGATCGGTGTGTTTTGCCTGACCCTGACTAACATGTCTGATGGGTGTGTTTTGCCTGACCCTGACTAACATGTCTGATCGGTGTGTTTTGCCTGACCCTGACTAACATGTCTGATCGGTGTGTTTTGCCTGACCCTGACTAACATGTCTGATGGGTGTGTTTTGCCTGACCCTGACTAACATGTCTGATCGGTGTGTTTTGCCTGACCCTGACTAACATGTCTGATCGGTGTGTTTTGCCTGACCAGACGTTAGTCTCCTCCCCTGAATCCAATGACCACACATATTCCCCTCACAAAACTACCTCTCCGCTCCTCAAGCTGTTCTGCTCTTTGTGTATCTGAAATTGTGTTTAACCAAATCTTACTTCAAGCAGGGTTCTCTTCATTATTTACAGGCGATTGGCAACAGAAACAATTTAGCTGTGCTTTTGTTTATTTATTTATTCTCTGCACTTGTTTATTTGTTTAGAGGAAGAGGAGAGATGGATGATAATGCATTGTGTTTTTGTTGTAAGTAGGTAAAATGTGTTTTCATGAGACTAAC
This sequence comes from Ariolimax columbianus, assembly GCA_036924085.1. Taxonomy (NCBI): domain Eukaryota; kingdom Metazoa; phylum Mollusca; class Gastropoda; order Stylommatophora; family Arionidae; genus Ariolimax; species Ariolimax columbianus. Next base: position 102,468,410 of record JAVGWX010000006.1, read on the forward strand.
AACTTCATCGTGTAATACACTTTTTCAGAAAGTACCACCGCTAACTGTAGGGGTGGCCCTATACTACAGCTGGATTGAAAATGGAAGAAGAAGTAGGTGAAGACGATGAAGAAGAAGAAGAAAAAGAATAAGAAGAAGCAAGAAAGCGAAGAATAAATTTTTTTTTTTTAAGAAACAAAATTTCAAAATGAACATTTCAAGCCGAATTTGTTTGTAAAAATTATGTTGTTTTTTTTTTGCAACATTCTTTTTTCAAAACTTGTAGCAAGTGCGAGTCGTGGACAATCAGCATGCAACCACATGGAGAGTTGGAGACAACGGAAATGTGGTTTGACAGAAGAATATTGAGAATTCTATGGACTTAAAAGAAGGCTATTAACGTGGTACTCGAAGGCACAGCCACATAGACAGCTTATGGTGAAAATCAGGACAAAGCAGTCAACCGTTTTCGGGCATGTCATGAGAAGAGATGGGTTGGAACATGTGGTGACAAAGGGCAGAATCGCAAGGAAGAGGTGCTGAAGGAGGCAGATAAAGCAAATATTTGACACTTTTTTTCTAATGGTAAGGGAGCCAATCAACTGATAAATGACACACGTAAAAAAGAGGTAGGGATCCATGATCGCCAACCCCAACCACACAGAGCATATGACGATGATTAATTCCTTCAGTCATGACTGACTGTAAGATGGTGTGACCTTGGAGTGGTAACTCTCTGTTTAGTTTTTGTATTTTTCAATTTTTAACAGGAAGCAACGCATGTATTCAATGTTAGGACGAGTCGTAGTAGTTTGTCTAACCTTTGTATTCTTTCATTTGTTCTTCCATAACCAGCCTTCATTATGGCCATTGGATCCTTTGTAAACGCCTTTCTGTTTGGAAGCTACGCATATTTCATTGCCGCCCTGATGGCATTCCTTATAGGTATGTCAAGGTCACCTGAAAGGAGAAGTTGTCCCATGGCAGATGCTCCGTCTGGGTGTTGTAGCTGTTTGACAGCTTCTTACTCTGATAAGAGTAAGGCAACCAGAGTTGGTGTGTGCACGTGTCAGATTAGTCGTGGATGGATATCAGCCTCACAGTTTGTGGCAGACAAGGCAGCAAGAAAGACAACTGGTCACCCAGCTCACACAAGATAACATCTCATACAACGAAGCACCTACCACTCCACCTCAGACGGCAGTACCTGTTATGGGACCACTGTTACCGTTACTTGTTACTATTCATCTGTGGTCCACGTAATACGAGCTGATCCATCACTCAGTGGGGACGGCGTGGGCTAGTGGTTAAGTGACACGGCTGACAATCCGAAGGTGCTGGGTTCGATCCATACATAAAATGCATGCCGAAGTCGTATACACTAGGCCGACAGGCGCAAAATAAAAACCACAGTGCAACGCACACCGCCTTGGGGAATATAAAAATAAGGCGAAAGCACCAAAAAAAAAAATTTTTTTTTATCACCCAGTACGGGGAACATTTTTGGACATTGACCAAATTCTGTTAACTATTATTTCCCTTCAATCTCTGCCCTTCTCTCCAGTAGTGTTTCTGTCAATCCTTCAGACTCTACTAGCGCATTAGCAAGTTGAATGTTGGCCGGATTTACAACCCGACAGATTGGAAATTAAGCTCGGGAAAGTAATCAATAATTGCACCAGAATGCCTTTATCGAACGTATAATATCAGCTGTGGATTGCTACTGACGACTGACTAGTTTCATTAATGAGATTAGCTAAGTTTTCTTTCTTTGATTTAATAAATTATTAGTGGCCTCACATTTTCTGCTAAGATGAAAATTCTTTTTCTCACAACTCTTGCAGAATAGAATAAGACATTGAACCCAGCTGTGTGACCTATTTCCGACAGCACATGATTTCTGCCAATTTGGCAGCTGCATGCTTGGCCAATTCTTTATCAGAAGTTCGTGTCTTCTTGTTTCGGACACTCGATAAATTCATTTCAAAGTCAGCTACTGATGTTGAAGGTTGATCAACTGTACCTTTCAAGTTGCTTTCCCGTTTTCTGCCTTTTGGTGGCTGTTTCGAAATTCGCAAAGTAATCACGTGGTTTAGAAGAATATGATACCGCACCGACCGCTGAACATTTGCTGCAAAACTGCCCGACAACGAGGACCAGAGAGAGCAGATGTGGCCATCACCAGTGGCAACACTGGACAAGCTCTATGGCAGTGTCGACAGCCTCAGGATGACCGCTGCTTTTTTCGAAAAAATTAAGGTTGATGTCTGACTGCGTACGATGAAGAGGAAGAAGAAGAAGAATATGAGTGTACATTTCTAAAGTGTTTCTTTTTCCTATAATTTTTTAAAGATTCTGCGGAAAGTTCTTTCAAACAGATGACACATTGTGGTTTCACGTGCTCTTTGTATTTTATTTCTGTGAAACCATAATTGACGAAATCTGATATGTATTTACATTTCCGGTTTGATGCCACCAGAAGAGTAATAGTGAAAATAACTAAAACCGGGAAAATGTGAGCAAACTTTTGCTATAATTGGAGCTGATATCCTTAGAAAATGTCAGCAAACTATTGCTATAATTGGAGCTGATATCCTTAGAAAATGTCAGCAAACTTTTGCTATAATTGGAGCTGATATCCTTAGAAAATGTCAGCAAACTTTTGCTATAATTGGAGCTGATTTCCTTAGAAAATGTCAGCAAACTTTTGCTATAATTGGAGCTGATATCCTTAGAAAACAAAAAGGAATATTTAATATAAGAACACAAACATGGTACTCGTAACACTAGCAACAGCCGGAGAAGTGTTACAACTACAACGACGTATATGTCGGTAGCCCGCTGAGTGTACGGACACTCAAAATAATATTTATAGAAGATAAATTAATAGAAATTGACAAGCTAGCCAAATAACTTTAATTATAGCAACGAGTCTGTAAGATATAAGTTGTCTACAGTAGATCTGAGCAAACCTTATAAACTCGACTAAGAGGTTACTACTGTCTACCTCCTGAGTCCAGCATTAAAATAAATATGGGGGAGTAAAACTGAGCTTTTTTTTGAAATTGTCCATTAAAACATATAAATTGAAACCGAATTTAAATATCCTTGTCGCGATTTTGTGGCTGAATTGTTTAATCAGAGATATATAGTAGCAAACTGAAGACTATTTTTCTGTCACTTGTGTTTGGGTTTTCCGTCATCCATTTGTAAATTCAAAAAGTCAAATTGTAGATTATTTACATTCTTTTCCATTGACATAATTTAACCAAACATAAGATGTGGCTGTACTTTTAATCGTTTTGAATAGAATACAAAATATTACTGTCGTTTTCAAAAATTGTCACCACTTGCTTGACAGGCAAAAGATAGTTTTATATACGTTTTATATGAAAAATTATATACAAATTATAAGGGGATGGCGTGGCCTAGTGGTTAAGTGGCACGGCTCACAACCACAAGGTGCTGGGTTCTATCCCCATCACAGCACCGGCCGTTACCCCGGGGAAGCAAACCCTTAGAAAATGCAGAAGGAAGCAGACCCTTACATAAAATGCATGCTGAAGTTGGATGCGCTGGAGGCATTTGACAAAGTCTGGAAAGACGGACTTAGAGTCAAGCTAAGAAGAAGTGATGTTTGTGGGAAAATGTACAAGTGGATCAACCACTACCTCAAACAAAGAACGGCCATAGTCCAAGTACAAGGGCAGATGAGCAAAAAGGTGACACTCGAGCAGGGAGTACCCCAAGGGGGAGTACTGTCACCCACACTCTTCCTGGTATATATAAACGACATTACAGAGAATATACCAAGGAGAGTCCATAGCTCAATGTTTGCAGACGATCTGGCTATGTGGACCTCTGAAAAGAATCTCACCATAGCAAGAAATCGGATGCAGCCGGCCCTAACATCGCTGGAAGAGTGGGTGAACTCATGGCTGGTCAAAATAAACGAGGAGAAAACTACATGCACAATATTCTCGCTTTCAACAAAACCCCAAAATACCAAATTAAGTCTAAATGGCAAATTCCTGCAGCCAAACGACAACTCAACCTATCTGGGAGTCACATTTGATCGGCGCATGACATGGAAAAGTCAGATCGAGAGAAACCGAATGAGAGCCAGTGAAAGAATGGCAATCATGAGGAAACTTGCTGGCACAAGTTGGGGAGCAGACGAAGGCATACTAAAGAAACTGTACACTGGAAGAGTGAGACCAGTTCTCGAGTATGGCATTGCGGCATGGACAACAGCAGCAAAGGCGAACTTCGATAAAGTTAGCAAACTTCAAAACCAAGCCATGAGAGTTATAACATGAGGCATGAAGTCAACGCCAATTGTAGAACTTGAAAAGATTACAAAACTGCAATCCATGACCGATAGAAGAGACTGCAGAGCCCAGCTGCAGTCAGAGAAACTCCGAAGACTGACTGACCATCTAATGCACCAGAGACTAAACAATTTGGGAAATGGGAAACTAAAGCGGAGAAACTTTGCAGAAATAGCCAAAGCAAAGATGAGCGAAGACCCTATGAACACATTAACAACACCAAAGCCCATCCCTACTGTACGAAAACCTACCTGGAGGCAGCATATATTTCCAGAGGTGGTAGAAAATATACCAGGTATTGGAAACAAAAACTGCCAGACTGAAAAAGAAAGGAGAGATACTACCCTAAGCTTCATATCGAAAAGCTACCCAAGCATGGACTGGACCCATGCATACACCGACGGTTCTGTAACAAACACTACACAGAACGGAGGGGCAGGAGCATTCCTGAACCTACCAAATGGCAGAAAAATAACACTGTCATTCGCTACTGGTAAGTACACAAGCAATTTCAGAGCGGAGGCAGAGGCACTGAGGCAGTGGAAGAAATGGTGACACACAATGAAAATGAAAACCCAATAGTCCTGCTTACAGATGCTCTCGCCGTAGTCACAGCGCTAAAAAGCCAGAAAAACACTGAGCTCAATGACTTAAGAGCAGCACTCTGCAAACTGTGCCAGCAGTCCGCACCAAAAAAGGTAGTGGTACAGTGGGTCCCATCACACTGCAACATCCAAGGCAACGAGGAGGCAGACAGACTGGCAAAAGAAGGTGCAAGACTACCACAAACAGATACTAGTATGACGTACGAAGAGTCAAAACGGCTTTTCAAAGCCAGATACATGACCAAATGGGAAACCGAACATACTGGTTACACCAAAAACGATGCCTATTACCAGTTGAACAGAAGAGAGCAGGTCGTTGTCTTCAGACTTCGCACTGGCCACAATAGACTGAGGTACCACCTATTCAACAAATTGAAGATAGGTGGTACCGACGAATGCCCGTGCGGTACTGGTAAAATGACCGCTGAACATCTGCTGCAGAACTGCCCGACATACGAGGATCAGAGAGAGCAGATGTGGCCATCACCAGTGGAACTGCAAGAAAAGCTCTATGGCAGTGGCGACAGCCTCAGGATGACCGCCGCTTTTTTCGAAAAAATAATGGTTACTGTCTGACTGCGTACGAAGAAGAAGAAGAAGATGCGCTGGGTCGACAGGCGCAACATAAAAACCACAGTAAAACGCACACCGCCTTGTGGATTAGAGAAATAAAGCGAACTCAAAACAAAACAAAAACAAAAAAATTTACAAATTATATACACTTTTTATCTATTTCTGTTAAAGCTCCAAAATTGTCACTTTTACCCCCACTGGGACAATTGATCCCTGTTCCCCTACACCTGCTCCTACTGAAGTAATGACATGAAAACATTGCCATATACTCTGACGGGATTTGGGAACAGCCTTAGAAAAATCTGTCCAATCCGACAAATGGACAGTCTTTATTCTTTCTGTGTCCTCTGAAATGGGTGACTTGCGCGGTGATTTGGATTAAAGCGAGAAGAAACTGCGCATTTTGTCAATCTCACTCTCTGGTCCTGAGCTACCCTTGGCCAGTAGCAAGATATTTTTCCAGAACTGGAGATAGCATAGGATGCAGAATTTTCCTCAGGGTTTACTCCCGAAGCATTTCCCGTAAACAGGTATCCCGCAAGGCAGCGAAGGGGTAGGGGGGGGGGGGGATGGCATTTAACATTGTGTGTTGTGCCTTCTCCATAACCACAAGTGGTCGTAGGGACATCACTCAGCGTGTGAGTAAGTCTGGTATCTCTTCCCGGCTGTGCTCAGTCCGAAATAGTCGTGTCTAAATTTCTAACACGCCAATTTCGTAAAGCTCAGTCGTGTGAACTAGACCGTGAAATACGACACAGGTGTAGTGCTATTCATATAGCCGATGTCCATACCAGGATAATCGGACGGAAGAAATCACAGAAAAAATGAACGAATTAACCAGTCCAAATGAAAAACAACAAAACGTTTCGGTGAACACAAGTGTAAGTCGTCGACTAGTGTGAATTCCAGGCAGATCCGTGGTATCGCGTCATCCTTAATGAACTAAAACAGTAGAGCAATGTAGACCCGCAGCCGGTTACGGCGCCATCTTTGCAGCTATAATTCTTTATACACACAGAGAAACACACCCACACCGCACACACACACACACACACACACACACAGACACATACACACACACACATACAGACGAGTATTCTAATTTTAAATTGTAAACTAGGTCTGTAGATCGTGGCAATAGACTTATTAGAGATATTCAGTTCTAATTTTAAATTCACGTTGCTCGTGTTATGGTTAGGGTGGTATCGTTAGTGTGTTATCGTTAGGTTGTTATCGTTAGTGTGTTAGCAGCGATGACATCGGGAAATTTGCGAAAACCAGACTATTCGTCTTTCATGGAGCGATGGAATGTATGTTGCATTCAACCAGGTAGGAAAGACTCGATAGTCCAGTAAAACAGTTTTCATAGGAGAAAGACAACTCTGACAACCAAAAACCCAGGTGCCTCGAAGTTACGATGGGGACAGCCATGTGATCTGGAAACAATACCAAATAAATGCGTGCTGAAGACGGATGTACTGCTAACCCATGCGCAGAACTTAGTCTTATGAAACCGAACTCATAAAGACAACCACAGACACTTTGTTGGAGCGATTGATGTGAATGTATGGTTGTTAACTAGGAACAAGACGGAGGTAAAATTACAAACAAATAAGCTGCCATTAGAATGCTCGAACCACAAGAGAACTGCCGTAAAAGCAAAGAACGGGCATGTAGGCCATGGTTTGATAGTATCAAGTCCTTTAAAACAAATGAAAAGTCGTAATATTATAGAACAGTCTGTGCCCTGAATGAGAATAGAAACGTAATCGTACTTCGTGTTTGACGGAATATACAGAAGGGAAAACAAATACAATAAAAATTGATGCCATCACACTACTAAATTCTTTTTTGGTATTATCAACCAATAGGTCTTGGATTTGGAGCGTTCCAGGCCGTAGACTTTGCCTTAGTGATGGATATCCTGACAGATGAAGCTGAGACGGCCAAGGACGTCGCTGTGTGGCATCAGTCACTTATTCTACCCCAGGCAATAGCTACACCCCTTGGCGGGCTTATCCTTGACCTATTTGAGAAAGTTAATTGTAAAATTGCGTTAGGGTATATCATTTTGTTTATTCTGGCCTCAGTGTATCTAACGCTGAGTGGTATTTTTGTCTTCAAAATAAGGAGAGCTCGTTGATGGAGTTAAAAAGGCGTTGCGTGTTTACTTAATAGCGTCGTGTATGTTACAGACACTATAAATTAAAGAAACAAACAATTAAGGAATAATTAAATGTCTGCTTCAGTCGATATATTAATCAATGAATCAAAATCCTCCAGCTCACTGTGGAGTATAAGTCCTCAACCAACAATTCCAAACTGTCTGTCCGTGCCCTTTTCTCCGGCATAGACAACGACTGTCCTGCATCCATCGTGTTAGACTCCAGTTCTCTTCTGCAAGTGTATTTTGATAAGCTCTTATTCCTTTTCTATTGTGGGTTCTATAACATCGTCTCTCTTTCAATGTCGTGTATCTCTTTTTTTAAAGTATGTGATAGCCAGTGCCAACGTATTCTCCTTATCACGCCCTACAGAGATCTGCCTAGATTTATTCAGCAGGTCGGCGCTGTTGGTGACCTTATCATACCATTTCAAATCATGAATTCTGCTTCCAGTTCCTGAAAATGTTTGCGAAATTAATTACGATTTACTAATTTTTTTTCTACAAAACAAAACGTTACATTACTCTGCATACATGGAACGGTAGCCATATTTGAGGGCAGACATTGTAAAAGTGGCGATATCTTTGTGCAGACATTGTAAAGGTAGCCATAGCTCCGTGCGTACTTTGTAACGGTAGTCATATTTGGGGACAGACATTGCAAAAGCAGTTATATCTTTTGCATTCGGCTTACTCTAACCGACTTGTATAAAATCCAGATTCCAACCATTTGTGATGTTGTCTGTATCTTGGGGAGAGTGGGGAGAAAAGGAGGAAAGTCCTGGGAACAGGCACACCAATAGCCATTATTTTTTCTTCATGTGGTCTCGTGCCTGGAAACTTGCTTGGTTCCTGATTTCTTCCATCAAGTTCACTTCTTCTGTTGAGATCGATGTTGTGTATACACTGACATTTATTCTATGAAAAGGATAAATTAGAATACACGTTTTTTATCAAAATACAGCCACTTACAAGAACAAGAGGACACAGCCACACATTAATTAAAGATAGGTCCAGATTAGATATCAGGAAATATTTTAGTCAGAGAGTGGTGAATGCTTGGAATACATTGCCACAGGAAATAGTGAAGGCAGGGTCAATTAATGCATTTAAGAATAGATTGGATGCGCATATGTATTTTTCGATCAAGTGAATGTAAAGAAACTAGTGGTATACAGATTCTGCCGAGTCTTCTGAACCAGTATAAAGACGTTAAGTTCAGTTATTCAGTTTTCCCCTTAGTTACACTATACTTCTGTTTTAGTTCACTATGGATGCCGCCAAACCACGGATTTGCCTTAAATTCATGCTAATTGACCTTTCCGTTGCTTTTTCCCGTTTAGACTAGTTAACTTGTTCATTTTTGTGTGAGTGTTTTCGTCCCTCCGATTATCCTGGCATGGACGTCATCTTCATCATCATGTAGCATGCCCTTTGCAGAACGTCGCTCTCCTGACAGCCTGTCTGTACGAAACTCTATCTTTCGCCAGTCCTCAGGCCTGCTCCAGGTCAAATCCAGCGTCTCTTTGATGTCCTGGGTCCATCGTCTTCTCTGTCGGCCCATGCTTCTCTTTTCAGTGACCATACCCTCTACAACCGCTCTCTCCAGTCCGTTGTGTCGTTCGAAGTGTCCAAAAAAACATGTTTTCGGGTCATTACGTCACTCATGAGCCAATTGTCCTCTACATTTAGGTCTTGCCGGATGGATTTGTGTGGTTCTTTTTTTGTCCACGGCATTTTCAGGACTCTTCTGTTGCACTGTGTTTCAAAAGCACCGATCTTCGCTCTTATTGCTTTTATAATCGTCCAAGTTTCACATCCGTAGGTTGCCACAGGAAAAATGCATGTTCTTAGGATCTTTAGTTTTACTTCTTTGTTTGTATTATGCTATAGGCTCTGCATACTCATTATCTTATGCATTGCCATAGTCAGTCGCCTTCTTACCTTTTTTTTTGTGCAGTCTCCATTGTTGTTCAGTATTGATCTCAGATATTCGAAATGTGCAACATTTTCAATCTCTCCGCCAGCTATCTCGATTTTAGATTGGAGGTTTGTTTTATCAGTTGTCATTATCTTTGTTTTCTTTGTATTCAGGTAGAGATTCTGGGCTTCACTATGTTTCTGAACTGATGTAATTATTTGTTCTAAGCCCTTGGCGCTATTCAAGACCAATACTTTGTCGTCGACATATCGTATTTCCAATATCTCCTTTCTTCCTATTGCGAAAGGATCGAAGTCTATAGAAATTGGATCTGACTTTACATTCCTGATAATGTTTACCGCCTATATGTTAACAGATATGGTGAAAGAATGCAGCCCTGTCTGACCCCCCCCCCCCCCCCCCCCTGGTGGATCTCAAACATTCTGAGGTTTGACCATGTATTCTGACGGCTGCTTGCTGCCCCCATCGGCTACATGAAATGGTACTACTGTTACCCGTGTCATATTTTCACGGTCTAGTCCAGATGGCTGAACTTCACAAGATTGACGCCCTTCACTCTAGTTGTGGATAGTGTCGGTTTTCGTGTGGCTGTGTAATGGACTTGAACATGTCGCCGGGGGAGATTAGGCCCTGCCCGGTTAGCAGGAGGCTAAACACACAACACTCAACTCTGAGTGATGCCGCTTCAACTTCTTGCAGTTATGGGAAAGGCAAGCCACGCAGCGACAAATGGATGTTATTCAACTTTTAAATAAAGACTCGAGCGCATGAGCTGCAGGGGTCAGCGATCCATAGCTGACTGCTAGCGTCAGGGCCAGCGAATCAGAGCTGCCAAGACCCTTCTACACCTCCACGCGGGTGATCCTGGATAACAGGCTGCAGCAGGGCAGACTGGCTAAGGAATGGGGATCGAAGAGGGAATGCTAACTCGGTACTCAAAAAATGCTTGCTGAAGTCCGATGTGTTGGACGAAAGGTACACATATCGCAGTCAAGCTGTAAACTACGACACAACGCATTCCGTTTTCTGGACTACAGTCTGCTACTTACGCCCTTTCAGGGTTTTGTAGCGGGAGATTGAGAACGAACGAAGCCAAGACAAACCATGTATACACTTTGGTCAAATGCTACTGTTGTGAATGATGGAAGCGTGCTATGACCAGTTGCTGTATATTTCGTCATCTGGAGGTAATCCGGAAAAATGGATGTCTGATTACTTTCCTGGGACATTTGATATTACCAAAGCGATTGCGTGGATTTGAGGGCTACCTACCGTAGCGCTGGTTACCTAGTCCGTGATACTTGTCCTTCTTACATCATGTGACGTCTCATAGTCAAGGTACGCAAAGGTTTTCCAGCAACGATCGACTAGTTCTTCATTTGTCGGTGCCATTGATGGAATTGTTGGGACTTGTATCTGTCGTTCGTGAACGTCATCACAATTTGGCTGGACTGCTACCTCCTCTACCTTCTGTGGTTACATGCACATTAATCATGGTGCCTTTATCACTATGTGGGCGACTTTATCTCTCAACATGTGACAACACTATGAATATCTGGAACATTCTTTCTGTGCAATTCCTTATGAACATAAAGATTTGGTCCTGGTAATGCTACTTTCCCAACTTATTGGATATCACACTCCCGCTGCCTGGCAGGATACCTGTAAACAGGAAAGGCTTCGGGAGTAAACCCTAAGAAAAAATATGCATCCAGTCGTCTTGATACTGTCTTGCCACTGGTCTAAGGTAGCTGAGGACGAGAGACTGAGCTTGATATATTGAGCAAATGTCCTCACTGTTAATTCAAATCACAGAGCAAGTCGCCTAATTCAGCGGACAGAGTCAAACGGAACGTTTACTACACGGCTGAACGAAGAGAGTGATCTTCATCATACGTGACAGATGAATAACTTCTGTGTTATGGTAACAACTGCTCTATATTATTGTGTAATATTATTATCCATGATTACATATAAAAACCTTAATTAGGACGCCTAAACGGCTTTGTGAGTCGTATGCCTCCTTTTGAACCCCGTATGCTGCCTGTTCTTGTTCGTGGCTGTTTATTGATTACTGATAGCTAACCTCTAAATATAGAAGCCATTCAGCAAGCCAGCACCCGTCTCGAAGGAGCTCTGTCCCCTACCTCATGGCCCCATAACTTAGAGGGTGGATCACTTCTGTAACATACCCAAACTGTTACCAGTTCGAATAGAATAGGCCCACCTCAACTTTCCAAACATGCCGTTAAAGGAGAACTAACGAAGGTTGTGAATGGTGCTAGCAACCTCATCATGTAAATCCATTGATATGAAACTACTATTAAAAAATATGGAATACGTGCCTCTTACAGGGGATGTCAAAGGACGTCCTGGGTTGATAACATCAAAGAATGAAGAGGAGATGGTTTTCACTCTCTGGGACAATGGATGACTTTTTGTGTGCTGTTGTTTCCACCATGGCATCCATAGGACCCTAGCGGGTTAAGGTTTTCTTGATTGATTGAAACTGGGTGTAGTAGTGGCCTCATTCTTCACTTGGAGGGACAAGACCAATCAATAAATCAGTCAATCAATTAATCAATCAGTTAACCAGTCAATTAATCAACCAGTTAATCAATGTCAGCCAGTCAATTAATCAATAAGTTAGTCAGCCAATCAATCAGTTAACCACTCGACCAATCAATCAGTCAATCAATCAATTAATAAATCAATCAGTTAACCAGTCAATCAATCAATCAGTTAATCAGTCAATCAATAAGTCAATCAATCACTTAATCACTCCGTTAATCAATAATTAAGTTAATCAATCAAATAGTTAATCGATTAATTAGTTAGTTAATCAATAAATAGTCTGTCAATCAGTTAATTAATTAGTCAAGCAGAACAAATGTAGATAAGATTTTCTCTATTTTATTTGACTTGATATAATTACATATGTGAACACATCGGAATGATAAAGCATTTCTGTGACAGTTCTCTACAATATAACACTGCAAGCTTTGCCTGGGGGGCTGCAATGAATAACATGATGTTTAGTTCGATCAAATATATATGCAGGGCCGGGTTTGTGCACTTTGGGAGGCACCCAGCATGTAAACATTAAGAAGCCTTCTATGGCCGCATTCGTCACATTTAATAAATAAATTATAATTGAAATGTATGGGTCAACTGACACGATTTGTGGACAACAAGTAGTTAGATAATATGGCCAGCTTAAGATTTAATGACATATATGTATATCTTTGCTGTCCCCTAATTATAAACACAATATTCCCTTTAACTTGCAGCAGAATCAGTGTTACAGAATGTGATTTATTTTTTAAAATGTGACCTTTAGACCCCTTGTTCTTCTCTTCTTTGCGTTCAGGATCTTTTGGTCATGTTATATCTGCAGGCCAGTCACCATGATGAAATCTGTAGTCTTCACCAGGTCGGAGCGGCTGCCCCACAGCTTTTTGTCTCAGCTCCGCACCCTCTGGACAGGTCTGACATCTCATTTCCCTATAGATTGGGCATTCCTGTAGAATATGCTCAGGGTTCTGGCATTCTGTTCCACATGGGCACTCATCAGTGTATGAGATCTTCAGTCGGTACAGATGTTCTAGTAGTCTGCAGTGTCCAGTTCTCAGACGAAATAAGGTAGTTTGTTGATTTCTTTTGAGTTAGTGAATTGAGACTCCTAAAATGGTGGTCACTCCTTGGGCTGTATCAATGACAACTCTCCTAAGCCAGACTTGGATATATATACACGAGGGGGACTTAAAAAAAAACCTTAATATGTTTTTAATGCACATAATATGCCATAATAAGGTAATTTTTTGACACTATCTTATTCACTACAATACAAGCATATGTGAATGACTATATGTGTGTGCAGTGTGTGAATATGTGCGTGTCATTGTGGTAGAGAGGTAAGGCACTCGCCTCTCAAAGCGATGAGCGGAAACTTTGGAAATTCCAGAGATTTCAAGTGACTCTTGGTCTCAAGTGAGTACATGCAAGCGATATACCTGCATCCTGCATCCAGTCGTCTTGACATGTCTTGCCATTGGTCCAAGGTAGCTCGGGACCAGAGAGTGAGGTTGATAACCAGCGCAGTAACCCCCACACTATAATCCAAATACGGCACAAGTTACATCATCATAACAAAACCATCTGATGAATTCGCCACTAACTGTATATGGGTGTGTGAATGTATGTGTATGTGTGTGAATGTATGTGTAGGTGTATGTGTATGTGTGTGTTATAAGTGCAGAGGTAAATATTTACAAGTTACAATTATATTATAAACACAACTATCTAAAATATATGAACATTCTTTGATAGCTAGATGGACCCATTATTAATTATGTCCACAAAAATATATTTATGTACATTGATTTTATGACAGCATGAAATTGCTAAAGATATAAAATTCTGCTATACAAATTTTATTTTGCTAATGAGTTTTATCAAGCTTTGTTGCATTCTAAACAAAACAAACCAAGTCACTTTGGAATAAATATATTAATATAGGTAGACTACATGATACAAATTGACGACGCTGGAAAATGACATCAACCCATAAGAAATATCAATATAGGAAAAACTGAATGGAAATCAAGTATAAAAATTAAGGGCGGACAAAACAATCAATGGTGACATGTAAATTTGACACGGAGACACTATTCAAGTATCTTGGTTCGTTTTAGCATAGGAGAGCAAAGGGCAATATAACTGAATGATTTACGGAAATCAAGGCAGTTAAGACAAGAACAAAGTTTATACAGAGCATTTTAGAATGATTTGAAAAATTTCAGGTTGCTATTTTGTATTCATAAATTGTCAAATTAAGATGTAATTTCACACATATATAATGTAGCTGTCAAAATTCAAGTACCAATGGTTTTCTGCCATTAAGGAAGGTCCTTAATGAGAGACTGTCGATACTATGGATTGGATGTATAAGTAACAGTAATCAACATGCTCTGCGCTGACCGCCGAGGTAACCAGACCTCACACCATGTGACTTTAAAAAAAAATATGGATATGTTAAAGATCTGGAGTGCAAATCATTCATGAAAATATGCTGCAACGCATCTGAAAGGGGTTAGATTACCGCATTGACAAAAGGTAGAGTAATAAAAGGTGCTCATATTGAACATTTGTGAGGTAACTTTGGGTTAACCATTGGCAATTGATCATGTACTGCTTGCTACATTATATGTGTGTGGAATTGCATCTTCATTTGGCAATTAATGAATATAATATAGCAAGCCGAAATAATTTTGAAATGCCCTATATTATGATATGTCATATCATGTTATGCCGTACAACATTTCTATTACTGCCCTTCAGGCAGACATACCAAATGGAATCTCTTCCCCTCTCTGCCTGTCTCTCTCTTTCCCTCTCTCTATCTCTCTCTCTCTCTCTCTCTCTCTCTCTCTCTCTCTCTCCACTTTATCTTTCTTTCTATTGGTAAATGTTGAAGATTATGGATACTAAATATTGCATGCACTCTTTCTGTGTGCATTCATGCTTTTCTTTGGCTGGATCAACGTTAGATGTTTTTCTACAGTCTGTGGATCTTTAATTCATCATCATCAGCAGGTTAGTCAACCCGGAGATGTGTTGAAGTCTTCTGACCATGTCACGCCACTTTCCTCTGTTCTCAGCAGACCTCTTCAGCTTAGTCTCGGTCACAATGTTCTTGCATGCCTGTGTGATGTCAGCGTTTCTTGGACGTCTTCTTCTTTTCCCTTTATTTTTGTCTTCCAGTATTTTCAATGAAAGGCTCCTATGTCTCATGCTATGACCAAGCCATGACCTCCATGTCTCATGTTATGACCAAGCCAAGGCCTCCACGTCTCATGTTATGACCAAGCCAAGGTCTCCATGTCTCATGTTATGACCAAGCCACGGCCTCTATTCTCATGTTATGACCAAGCCAAGGCCTCCATGTCTCATGTTATGACCAAGCGAAGGTCTCCATGTCTCATGTTATAACAAAGCCAAGGCATCCATGTCCCATGTTATGACCAAGCCAAGGTCTCCATGTCTCATGTTATAACAAAGCCAAGGCATCCATGTCTCATGTTATAACAAAGCCAAGGCATCCATGTCTCATGTTATGACCAAGCAAAGGCCTCCAAGTCTCATGTTATGACCAAGCCAAGACAATAAGCCTTTTTATATACTCGTTATTAGTTGTCTGTGTGACCATATATCTTTAAAGAATTGTTCATTTGGCCTTTTCTCTGCCTAGATCATTCTTTGCATCATGTGATAACACGATTACTCAAAAACATCTAATGTCTGTTCGTCCTTTTTGTTTAGTGTCCATGTTTCAGAGCCATACAATGCGACTGGGTAGATATGTGTAGTGATAATTCTTTTCTGAAGCTCAACGCTGATATTATGTGTTGTAAATAGCTTTTGTTCAATTTGTGTTGTTAATAGCTTTTCTTCAATTTGTGTTGTTAATAGCTTTTGTTCAATTTCTGTTGTTAATAGCTTTTGTTCAATTTGTGTTGTTAATAGCTTCTTGTTCAGTTATTGTTGTTAATAGCTTTTTGTTCAATTTGTGTTGTTAATAGCTTTTGTTCAGTTTGTGTTGTTAATAGCTTTTGTTCAATTTGTGTTGTTAATAGCTTTTTGTTCAGTTTGTGTTGTTAATAGCTTTTGTTCAATTTGTGTTGTTAATAGCTTTTGTTCAGTTTGTGTTGTTAATAGCTTTTGTTCAATTTGTGTTGTTAATAGCTTTTTGTTCAATTTGTGTTGTAAATAGCTTTCGTTCAATTTCTGTTGTTAATAGCTTTTGTTCAATTTCTGTTATTAGCTTTTGTTCAATTTCTGTTGTTATTAGCTTTTGTTTCTAACAAAATGTCTTTATTGCTACTGCGATCCTAGTTCTAATTTCAATCTCACAGCCGATATCCTATGAAATAATTTGTCCCAAATATTAAAACCTCTGCACTTGTTCTATGCCATGTGCCTCGATTCTGAGACATAATCTAAATTTATTTGGCTATTTCCATTGCTTTTGTTTTACTAGCATTTATTCTCATACTAAACGCTGTGTCAGTGATCTTAGTGACTAGTTTTTGTTATGATTTCCGTGTTCCTCCTATAATGGCTTAATCTACCACAAATTCGATGGCACTTATTCGTTCTCCGTTTGTCTTGACCGATATATAGCAATTTCTGGTGGCTTATTCCATCAACATCTCCGAAAACAGATGAAATAAGCTTGGAGATAATATACATCCCTATCTCACCCTTTTCTTAATTGCACCTATGTTTTATATTCCATTCCTAGGTGTTATATTCGCCGTTTAGTTTTCGTAAAAGTTCAGTATTAGTTTAATTATTACTCTATCCAACCTAAGATGTTCATGGATTGAAATGTCGTCCTCCTACACACGGTACATGATTGATATACTTTCTTTCAATGAATAAAGCTAATTTAGATTTGCAAAGGTGAAATATTAGATGTGTATATTCTGCGTTTTACACCTGCAGCACACATATGTAAGAACACATAATGGAGAAAACCTGCAACAGACGATCAGGGCTGTTCGAAAAATATTATGTGAGAAACGATGAAACGAAGAAATACAACAGATAGTGGCAGCAATGCCAAGCATTGCAGATATTCAGACGCAGAGAGAATAAAAGGATAACACAACACAAGACACAATACCACATACAACCACATAACACCAGACATAACGAGACAAAACACCACATAAGACCAGACGTAACACCAAACGTAACACCAAGCAGAACATCACATAATATCATGTAACACTACATTAACACCACATAACGCCGTGTGACCCTAGACACAACACCATGTAACATCAGATATAACACCACATAATACAAAGTAACACTGTATTAACACCACATAACATCATGTGGCACTAGACATAACACCCCATAATATTATGTAACACTACATTAACTTCACATAACCCCATATAACACCATGCATGACACCACATACCACCAGACATAACACCATATATTACCAGACAAAACACCAGACAAATATACTATACATAAAAACAGATATAACACAAAACATAACACCATAGATAACAACAGACATAAATTCAGACATAACACCATACATGACACCACACATAACACCAGACATAACAAAAGACATACACAACAACAGGCTTAACACCACATACCACTAAACATAGCACTACATTACACCACATAACACCAAATATAACACCATACAAAACGAAACATAACACCAAACATAATATCAGACAAAACACCAAATATTACTAGACATAACACCTGAAAAAACACATAACATTACATCAAACATAATATCAGACAAAACACCATGTATTACTAGACATAACACCAGACAAAACACATAACATAATACCAAAAACAACACAAGACATAACACCATTTAGCACCAGACATAACACCACATCACCAGACATAACACCAGACATAACACCACATCACCAGACATACCACCACATATTAAAAGATATAACACAAGACATAACACCACATATCCTCATCCATTACACCACATAACACCAAACAAAACACTACATACCACCAAACAAAACACCAGACATAACACTAACATTCGTGTGTTTATTTGCAACTGGTGGGGTCCACGAGGGGGATTTATAGAACCGAGAAATAAAGGCCACTTGCATATACAGTCACCATGCATTGTACAGGCTCCGCTACAGAAACAATTCCTTCGTTTTACCAGAGTTTTGAACTCGCACCCACACTGCTTTGACATACGCTCCTTCTAGACTAAGAGGAAGACTCTGAAACATTTGGTGCTACACATACTATTGTAAAGGCATGGATTGAAACTGCTCCAGCCATACGGACGGCACTAGGGACAAACATGAACAAACGTGAACAGATGGGATGAAAGAACAGAACAGCTGCCCCCTCTCAACATGTCACAGAACGAAACAGCTGCCCCCTCTCAACATGTCACAGAACGAAACAGCTGTTCCCTCCCAACATGTCACAGAATGAAACAGCTGTTCCCTCCCAACATGTCACAGAACAAAACAGCTGTTCCCTCCCAACATGTCACAGAACAAAACAGCTGTCCCCTCCCAACATGTCACAGAACGAAACAGCTGTTCCCTCCCAACATGTCACAGAATGAAACAGCTGTTCCCTCCAAACATGTCACAGAACAAAACAGCTGTCCCCTCCCAACATGTCACAGAACGAAACAGCTGTTCCCTCCCAACATGTCACAGAACAAAACAGCTGTTCCCTCCCAACATGTCACAGAACAAAACAGCTGTTCCCTCCCAACATGTAACAGAACAAAACAGCTGTTCCCTCCCAACATGTCACAGAACAAAACAGCTGTCCCCTCCCTACATGTCACAGAACAAACCAGCTGTTCCCTCCCAACATGTCACAGAACAAAACAGCTGTTCCCTCCTAACATGTCACAGAACTAAACAGCTGTTCCCTCCCAACATGTCACAGAACAAAACAGCTGTCCCCTCCCAACATGTCACAGAACAAAACAGCTGTTCCCTCCCAACATGTCACAGAACAAAACAGCTGTCCCCTCCCAACATGTCACAGAATGAAACAGCTGTTCCCTCCCAACATGTCACAGAACAAAACAGCTGTCCCCTCCCAACATGTCACAGAACAAAACAGCTGTTCCCTCCCAACATGTCACAGAACAAAACAGCTGTTCCCTTCCAACATGTCACAGAACAAAACAGCTGTTCCCTCCCAACACGTCACAGAACAAAACAGCTGTTCCCTCCCAACATGTCACAGAACAAAACAGCTGTTCCCTCCCAACATGTCACAGAACAAAACAGCTGTTCCCTCCCAACATGTCACAGAATGAAACAGCTGTTCCCTCCCAACATGTCACAGAACAAAACAGCTGTTCCCTCCCAACATGTCACAGAACAAAACAGCTGTCCCCTCCCAACATGTCACAGAACAAAACAGCTGTTCCCTCCCAACATGTCACAGAACAAAACAGCTGTTCCCTCCCAACATGTCACAGAACAAAACAGCTGTCCCCTCCCAACATGTCACAGAACGAAACAGCTGTTCCCTGCAAAAATGTCATAGAATAAAACAGCTGCGGCCTCTCCCAACATGTCATATAATAGGACAGCTGCCCTCTCCCAACATATCATAGAATACGACCGCTGCCCTCTCCCAACATGTCATAGAATACGACCGCTGCCCTCTCCCAACATGTCATAGAATAAGACCGCTGCACTCCTCCTAACATATAGAATATGACAGATGCACCCTTCCAACATGTCATAGAATAGGACTGCTCCGCCCTCCCAACATGTCATAGAAAAGGACAGCTGTGCCCTACAAACATGTCATAAAATATAACAGCTGCGCCCCTCTGAACATGTCAAAGAATAGGACAACTGCGCCCCTCCCAACATGTCACATAATAGAACAACTGCGCCCCTCCCAACATGTCACATAATAGAACAGCTGCGCCCCTCCCAACATGTCACATAATAGAACAGCTGCGCCCCTCCCAACATGTTACATAATAGAACAGCTGTGCCCCTCTCAACATGTCACACAATAGAACAGCTGTGCCCCTCCCAACATGTCACACAATAGAACAGCTGTGCCCCTCCCAACATGTCACATAATAGAACAGCTGTGCCACTCTCAACATGTCACACAATAGAACAGCTGTGCCCCTCCCAACATGTCACATAATAGAACAGCTGTGCCCCTCTCAACATGTCACACAATAGAACAGCTGTGCCCCTCCCAACATGTCACATAATAGAACAGCTGTGCCCCTCTCAACATGTCACACAATAGAACAGCTGTGCCCCTCCCAACATGTCACACAATAGAACAGCTGTGCCCCTCCCAACATGTCACATAATAGAACAGCTGTGCCCCTCCCAACATGTCACATAATAGAACAGCTGTGCCCCTCTCAACATGTCACACAATAGAACAGCTGTGCCCCTCTCAACATGTCACACAATAGAACAGCTGTGCCCCTCCCAACATGTCACATAATAGAACAGCTGTGCCCCTCTCAACATGTCACACAATAGAACAGCTGTGCCCCTCCCAACATATCACATAAAAGAACAGCTGTGCCCCTCCCAGCGTGTCATAGGAAAGACAGCTGCGCCCATACCAACATGTCATAGGAAAGACAGCTGCGCCCATACCAACATGTCATAGGAAAGACAGCTGCGCCCATACCAACATGTCATAGGAAAGACAGCTGCGCCCATACCAACATGTCATAGGAAAGACAGCTGCGCCCATACCAACATGTCATAGGAAATACAGCTGCGCCCATACCAACATGTCATAGAATAAAACAAGATAAGATTATTATGCATGGAACTAAATTGGAAGATGTAACATAACAAGCCAGTCACAATTTCTGCAGAAATTCTTCAATAATCAAAGAAAGAAGTCATTCAATGCCTTCTCTGCAAGGCCGTAACTACCATGGTAACTGATATACTCACTGTCTGTAAATGGCGACCCCCTCCCTTTGAGTAGTCTGTAAGCAAGCACTCTGTGTGTTCTTGCAGTAAAGTTTCTATATCAACTGTACGAGATCTGTTCAAAATGTATCAGACTTTTATTTTTCTGGCATAATGTTCAATACATTTTAAAGAGATCTTGTATTTTTACGTTATACGGTTATCTGAACTTGATACAACAAAACTTATAAGTTTTTGTAAATTAAAATAATATTGGTCTTTCAGACCGTGGAGTGAATCTTGTGCAACAAAACCTTATCGCTGGAACAGAGAAAGTAATTATTGGATGCTACGTGGAACCAGTCCTGACACATGGCAGTGAATCATGGACAGGGTTTGACAAATTTTATGGTGGCTCACGAGTGAGTCAAAAATGTCATCAGTCAGCATGATCGGACTACAGTAATGCAGTTTTATGTTCACAAATTTAAACTAGGCACTAATTCACCTTTATTTCTACATAACAATGCGTACCAAACCAACATATATTGTATTACTTACACTGCTTACAGATGCTCTGGCAGTAGTCACAGCACTAAAAATCCAGAAAAATACTGAACTTAATGATTTAAGAGCAGTACTCTGTCAACTATGCCAGCAGTCCGAACCAAAAATGGTAGTGGTGCAGTGGGTTCCATCTCACTGCAACATCCAAGGCAACGAGGAGGCAGACAGACTGGCAAAAGAAGGTGCAAAACTACCACAGCCAGATACTAGTATGACATACGAAGAGTCAAAACGGCTTATTAGAGCTAGATACATGACCAAATGGGAAACCGAACATACTGGCTACACCAAAAACGATGCCTATTACCAGTTTAACAGAAGAGAGCAGGTCGTGGTCTTCAGACTTCGCACTGGCCACAATAGACTGAGGTACCACCTATTCAACAAATTGAAGATAGGTGGTACCGACGAATGCCCGTGTGGTACCGGGAAAATGACCGCTGAGCATTTGCTGCAAAACTGCCCGACATACGAGGATCAGAGAGAGCAGATGTGGCCATCACCAGTGGCAACACTAGACAAGCTATATGGCAGTGTTGACAGCCTCAGGATGACCGCTGTCTTTTTCGAAAAAATAATGGTTACTGTCTGACTGCGTACGAAGAAGAAGAATAAGAAGTATTACTTACACAATATTAGTCTATTTCTTCTTAAGAAAAAATGCATTACTATCAGAGGCATGCGTGTGTGTTTGAACATTCTCGGTAGTTTTAGTACTATAGTACCATTTATCGATGTCTTTAGTAAGTTTAAATTGTGACAGTGGAGATCCATTTAGATTCACCATCATAAAATAGTTAATTACAATCTATTCTAACCGTAATATAATTTAACATCGTGCAAAAGTCATTATGTAGTTACGATTAAAAACGTAATTAACGATTGAAAACGTAATTAACGATTAAAAACGTAATTAACGATTAAAAACGTAATTAACGATTGAAAACGTAATTAACGATTGAAAACGTAATTAACGATTAAAAACGTAATTATCGATTAAAAACGTAATAAACGATTGAAAACGGATTTTTTTTACTCGTCAAGATACATTCTTGATTCTTCGTGGACGAGCAGATGAGCAGACATGCAGACAAGCGCTTTTGTCAAGCCCTGATCTTTAGAAGCAACGGAGACGTGGCTCTACAGAAGAATGCTACGGATCCCATGAACTGCAAGAAAAACTGTTGATACAGTACTCGAAGAGGTTTAAACATAAAGACAACTTATTGCAAAGATCATAACACGTCAGTTATCTTGTTTCGGGCATGTTATGAGAAGAGTCGGTTTGGAGAACGTTGTGACAACAAGAAAGATAGCAGAAAAGAGAGACAGAGAAAGGCCGAGAGAGAAGAAGATGGGAAAGCCTGAGAAAATTGGCTTGGGCGACAATCAACAACAGAGTTGGTGAACGACACACATGATGGAAGATGATGGAGGCCCATTATCACCAACGCCACTGGCAGGGCACCTGATGATGATGAATTAAAACTCATTCTCGCACAGTGGTCCTATTCTTGACTCCTCAATATGGGTACCTGATCTCTATAGTGCTGGTGAGAGGAAGGGAAATGTGGCCACTGAAACTTTCCAACTATGTCGTAATTGGTGGCTAAAGATTATGTGAGTTTCACCTCAATATGCAAAGCGGGTTGACACAGAAACTACCATTGCAAGAGTGATCAGAAGTGATTTGTTACAGACTTCCTGCAAGATGGCCAGGGTCCCCTTATCAGTGAGCCCGCTGATTAATCTTACATTGTACTACAGCCAGGAGGGACCATACCAACCTTCTTCACTACGCTGACGGAATAAAAAGAGCCTTTGCAATCAGTCACCAGAGTGAAGAACTCAGTAGCCACCCTATACATTAATAGTTGCATACATGTAAACAGAACTAGAACATCTTTTGCAGCAAAAATAGAACATCGTTTGGAGAAAAAAATAGAACATCGTTTGCAGCAAAAACAATATGTACAAAACAACATATTAACTTACATGGCAGCAGAGATATTATTAGAATAATATTATGCTCCGTTTTAGGTGCAGTTAATCCATACTTACTTTAGTATGCATTTAATAATAGCAACATGCTATTCAAAACACTGATATGCTCACAAAGAAGAATATACTCTCTTGAAATGACAGCAAAATAATCAGTTATTGTTAGGAAGGGAAGCTATTTATTATGAAAAGGGGACCTGATAATTTATTTCAGAATGAAGGGCGATCACAAGTATATTTCTGAGAAAAAGGGAATTAACAAATGATTTGTCGTTGAAAATACATCGCGATGATACACCTTCGTAACATTTATATTGGCATGATTAAAAGAGTAAAAATTAATTCTGTCATATTATGTGGAGCTAACAGTTATTTTGGCATCATTAACGGAGCTAAGATAAATTTGTTTCTCAATATGAAGAATCACAACATTTGTGGCAAACTAACAAGTGAACTCAATTCATCAACTTGGCAAACAGCTCAGTTGACCTAGATAACAACAATCCAACATTAATATTGTCATGATAAAGTAAATTTAGGTCAGGTTAGGTCATCCAGTGAGGTCGTTGGAGCACACATGAAGACATCCACAACCCCACGCCACCCTTCTCTGTCAGATGCCGCTGCGTGTGCCTCTTCTGATCGGAGATTGGTCTATTCTTTTATGTTGTCCTCCCACCCCTTTTTGGGACAGCCTCTTCGTTGTCTGCCTTGCACCTTTCCGTGCAGGATAGTATTTGCAAGACCATTTGATCTCAATATGTGACCGTACCAAGCGAGTTTCCTTCTTTTGGCAGTTGCCAAGAGGTTTTCAAAAGGCCCTAATGCTGTTGTAATTCTGTCTCGTATTTCCTCGTTTGTAACTCGATCTTTGTACGTGACGTTTAAAAGTCTTCGGAAACATCTCATCTCTAAGGCCTGTACCCTTCGCTGAATTTCAGCTGTAACTGTCCATGTCTCACAAGAATAGAGGAATATTGACAGGACCAATGTACGCATTAATCTGATTTTCGTACATAGTGCTAACCGTTTATCTAGCCATATTTTGTTAATCCGTGCAAGCGCCGCTATTGTCTGTGCTATTCTGGCCAACACCTCACATTTTGATCCTTCATCACTGACAATCGGCCCTAGATATTTAAAACGGTCAACCACTTCGAGTTCCTGACCATTAGGTTTTATCCTACTGTTGAGCCCTTGGCGGTTGTTGGTTCTTAATTTTGTCTTTCCAGCGTTTATCTCCATACCATAGTCAAAAGCTGTTTCATCGAACCTTCTGGCCATTCCTGGAGTTCTGCTTCTCAACCCGTCGACCTCATCTGAAAAACGAAGTTTGGTAATCGTTCGGCAACTTATCTTGACAGTACCAACGTGACCTCCAAGTGCCTCACTCATAATTCCCTCAAGGAATATATTGAAAAGAGTTGGAGAGAGTGTACACCCCTGTCTCACACCAACTGATGTGCGAAACCAGTCCCCGCTCCACCAATCACAAGAACTGCACTGGACACCTTGTCATACAGGTGTTCCAGGACATTTATAATATTTCAGTTGATTTTATACATCATCATCATGTAAATTATACATTCTTAAAACGCAATTCAAAACTAAATAATTTGCAGGTCACCCACTCAACCGCTTTCAAATCACCCACTCATCCTCCTTCAGATCCTCCACTCATACTCCTTCAGATCCTCCAGTCATACTCCTTCAGATCTCCCACTCATACTCCTTCACATCTCCCACTCATCCTCCTTCAGATCTCCCACACTCATTCTCCTACAGATCTCCAACCCATACTCCTTCAGATCTCCCACTCATCCTCCTTCAGATCTCCCACCCATACTCCTTCAGATCCCTCACTCATCCTCCTTCAGATCTCTCACTCAGATCTCCCACCCATACTCCTTCAGATCCCTCACTCATACTCCTTCAGATTCTACCTGGTCATATCATTCTCATGAAAGAAACATTCGACAGTTGCCATTTATGTGATTCATTGTGGTCTGTTTGCCAAATATGTGATTCATTGTGGTCTGTTTGCCAAATATGTGATTCATAACGAAGTCTAATGGCTACTAGACCAATAAATTACATTGAATGTGCAGAACCAGCTGTAACCAGTGCTGAACCCAGGCCGATTTCCCCACATTCAACTAGTCAAATATGTCTGGATGTAACAAAAACTGACCAAATAACACTGTCTGTGGTTGAACGGGTGAAAGCCTTGTTGAACAAACATTCATGGCTCTCATTTATTGGTCAAGAACTCACTTCTAACTTCATCCGCCTCGCTACCATTTATTGGTCAAGAACTCACTTCTAACTTCATCCGTCTCGATACCATTTATTGGTCAAGAACTCACTTCTAACTTCATCCGTCTCGCTACCATTTATTGGTCAAGAACTCACTTCTAACTTCATCCGTCTCTCAACCATTTATTGGTCAAGAACTCACTTCTAACTTCATCCGTCTCGCTACCATTTATTGGTCAAGAACTCACTTCTAATTTCATCCGCCTCGCTACCATTTATTGGTCAAGAACTCACTTTCTGATTTCATCCATCTGGCTCCCATTGAAACATTGAACTGCAGCAACACTTCGCCTATTTAAATGTTTTCCATTTCTTGATCTCCATCGATGAGACTGTCGTAGCAATGTTGATGCGTCTTCTTCACATCTTTAAAATTGTCTGAAGGGCTGTAGTTAATTCTCTCTAGACTGTCAACAATGCAAGACATTTAAAAGTAGAAGATCTCTCTCTTTTTCAGAAGAAGATAAGCAACAACTTCTTTATAAAAAGGAAAGAACATTTTTTTGGCAGACGGGATGAGATCTTACTTTTTCTTTTCTAAAAAGCAACAAAATCAGTGGACAGGATACACACCATTTCATAGTAAATCCTAATCATGTAAATATGGTATTTGATAAAAAGGGCAGTAACGTAAATAGGGTGCCCAAAAAATTAATGTAAATGCCATTTAGTGACGCGCATCACAATAAGAATAATGATAACAATAATGACAACAATAAT
Source organism: Ariolimax columbianus (assembly GCA_036924085.1). NCBI lineage: Eukaryota > Metazoa > Mollusca > Gastropoda > Stylommatophora > Arionidae > Ariolimax > Ariolimax columbianus. The sequence goes on from JAVGWX010000006.1 coordinate 102,495,079, forward strand.
AATATTAATAATAACAATAGTTACCAATAACTGATATTATTATGATTGTCATTAACATTATATTTTTATTATTACATTAACGATAATCTATAATTAAATTTATTATTATAGCAATCCTCACTTTCAATCACGACCGGCGAAAGTATTTATAGGGCTGAGAAATAAAGGTCACTTGCCCCGGTTGTCTCTGCACCAGTTAGTGTTTTATTTCCTCCTCCATTGAAAACAAAATCTTGGTACTCGCCTATGTTCAAACTTGCGTCCTTCCAACTAAAAGATAAACATTCTAACATCTCGACTGCCGGCTTCTCATATTAATGATAATAATTGTAGTTATTGCTATTATTGATGATCAATTATGGAAATAAATAAGACAATGTCTGATGAAGGATTGCCTACACTCCTGGTGGCTAGGGTAAATAGCTCGTGAGTGCATGAAACATAACTCTTGGGGTTTATGACAAATAACTTTTGATGATCTGAATATATAAAACTTTTGGGAATTTATAACAAATAACTTTTCATGATCAGAAATAAATAACTTTTCAGAGTTTTTGACAAGTAACACGTCTGAAACATCTTAGCAGTTAATTACAAATAACTTTCATGGTCTAAAACAGTTAGCTCTTTGGAGTTTATAACAAATATCTTGTGGGAGTATCAAACATTAACTCATATGGGTTTACAACAAATAACATTTGCAGGTCTGAAACATTTAAATCTTTAGAGCTAAAGGACAAATAATGTTTGGTGGTCTCGAACATCTTTGTAGTTAAAGGACAAATAATGTTTGGGGGTCTTAAATACTTAAATCTTTAGAGTTTAGAAAAAATAATGTTTGGGGGCCTGGAACATCTTTGTATTTCAAGGACAAGTATCGTGTGTAGGTCTGAAACATTTAACTCATGGAAGTTTGTGACAAATAACGTGTGTAGGTCTGAAACATTAAACTCATAGAAGTTTGTGACAAATAACGTGTGCGGGTCTGAAACATTTAACTCATAGAAGTTTGTGGCAAATAAGTGTGTGGGTCTGAAACATTTAACTCATAGAAGTTTGTGACAAATAACGTGTGTAGGTCTGAAACATTTAACTCATAGAAGTTTGTGACAAATAAAGTGTGCGGGTCTGAAACATTTAACTCATAGAAGCTTGTGACAAATAACGTGTGTGGGTCTGAAACATTTAACTCATAGAAGTTTGTGACAAATAAAGTGTGCGGGTCTGAAACATTTAACTCATAGAAGTTTGTGACAAATAACGTGTGTGGGTCTGAAACATTTAACTCATAGAAGTTTGTGACAAATAACGTGTGCGGATCTGAAACATTTAACTCATAGAAGTTTGTGGCAAATAAGTGTGTGGGTCTGAAACGTTTAACTCATAGAAGTTTGTGACAAATAACGTGTGTAGGTCTGAAACATTTAACTCATAGAAGTTTGTGACAAATAACGTGTGCGGGTCTGAAACATTTAACTCAAAGAAGTTTGTGACAAATAACGTTTGGGAGCCTATGACAAAATACGGTTTGATTTTAAACCTTGGAAAGAAATATGAACATACGTATACTGGCTAATATGTCCATCTTGGTATAATATGTAATAAACGGTAAAGCTGTAATATGCTTACTGGTGCTAAATTCTGTACGTTAAGATAATGCACATTATGACAGTATTGATACAAACTGAAAGCTTGCCATTAATATAAACGTCCATCATACCACAGCTAGAGCAGCATTGTAAACATGACATATGCGTAAATGTCCAAGAGACACAAGTACATCGCCACACCATCATCCAGCATGTGTGAGTTCATAAGCCTCTTTGTAAACAGGTAATTATTTCCAACCTACGATATATATTGTAAATGGCAACTAACAACAAATGGCGGTGCATTGTGTTGGCATCTCATGATGTAAAATGAAAGTGCTACGTAAGCCACAACTACAAGAGCACATAAACACTTTGGTACAGGCTTCCTGCAAGGACACTAGCCTCATTGATGAGCTCGTGCTCAGGTGGCGAGAAAAAGGCAAGCCAATGATAATCGTGTCATAAGCACATTGAACTGTGAAGTTCATAACTTGATACTACAAGGTGAAGTCAAAAAATAACCTGAATATTTTGGTTATCAACAGAATAGGCAATATTAGGTTACTTCTTGGCTTTATCTCATATGTGACTTAAACTCTCAACAAATGTACACTACCGCTACTGCTCAGGGGACAGCAATAGACGCCACAGACACTTGATCACACTCTGCTCGAGATTTCAACGAGTGCCATTGAGCCACTGGAGATCTCTGAGACTGTAGCATGCGTTCCCAGTGCTGAGATTCCTGTGGGCCTGTATGGTGATGCCCAATAACAATTCTACCCACGAAGTCATCCTTTGATTTAGAATTGTGATCCCAAACTGTGACTGCAACGCTTGCTCCCATAAGCTAAAAGAAAATTAAACAAGATAGTTTAGAAAAGTATGGGAATTAAGAGTTTTGTCCTAGAATAATTGTCAAGCTAATGTGCGCAACTACATGGTTTCACCAATGGATGTCAACTTCGTAAATTTATTACCACTTCCTCTTTTTGCTCTTATGTTTTGCTTGTTCTTCTTCTCTATATCCTTTGTTTCTTCTCCGGGGTCAAGAAGCAGCAGCGCATAAGCTGACACCAACCAGCGACGCATGCTTGGCTACTTACATCAGGGTCAGCGAACCATAGGCGCACGTTTCGGCCCGTGTGATCTGGCCAACGGATATGGATCACAGAGAGTTGGTAAACCAGCTACTCAAAAATCCAGCTCAAATCGGATGTGTCGGGCCGAAGGGGACGCGTATCGCAGTTTCACTGTAAACTACGACATAGCGTCCTGTACAGAACGATCGCCGAAGAAGAAGACTCTTCTTCTCTTACTTCTTCCCTTCCTTCCTTCTTTTAAATCCCTCCTTCTTTTCCTCTTTCTTCTTTTACGTCGTTCCCTTGTTGTTTTTGTTGTTGATGTTCTTCTATTTATTTTTCTTCAGCTTCTTCTACCTCTTCTTCTTCCTTTCCAGTGCTTCTTCTTCTTCTGCTTCTTCTTCTAGTCCTTCTTCTTTTTCTCCTTCGCTTCTTCAAGTTCGTCTTCCTCTTATTTACTCTTTTTCTTCTTCGTTACTTCTTTCGGTCTCCTTGGTATCATCCTCATCATTATCATCACATCTTTTTCTTCTTCTTCGTCTCCTTCGCTTCTCCTTCTGCATCTCCTTTATTTTCTCCTCCTCCTCCTTCGCAACTTCTTCTTTTTCTCCTTTATATCTTCTTCTTCCTAATGATCATCAACATCATCATCAAAATCTTCCTCTTCTTCTTCGTCGTCTTCTTCTACTTCTTTTCTTCTTCTCTTTAACTTCTTTTTTTCCTGAACTTCTCCTTCTTTCTCTACTTATCTTCTCCATAGCCTCTTCTTCACCTTCTCTATCTTCTTCTTTTTCTACGCTTCTTCTCCGTCTTCTTCTTTGCCTCGTCCTTCTTTTCCTTCTTCACCGGGAAGAGAAAGCGTTTTTGAATCTCCTATACACTATTTTATTTCAAGTATTCTTGTCTAGAGATACGAGTTCTCAGTTTTCTACCCAAGAGGAGTGAATACTTTGTATCCTATAACCAGGTGTACAAAACCCACCTAAACTGGTGGCAAAGTACACTACAGCAACTGATAGAAATTAAGGAGAGAAAGTGGAAATTAGATGTGCACACTCTAAGAAAGAACTCAACAACATAATCAGGCATACGCAGGATTGGAACCCGCAAGGTAAGAGTGAAGGTGTCAAGGAACACTTCGTGAGAAAGAGAAGAGGAACCCAGAGCAGCTGAAGTGTCGGGGGGTGAAGATAATGAAGCCGGACCAATATTAGAACAGAGAAGAGTGACATTGTAATTCCGTGTTATGTTGCATTAAAAGGGGGAAATGAAGTCGAGCGAATAGTGAACCGTGCATAACAAAGAGAAGCAGACATTTATTTAGGACAGTGATAATTCGTAGAGAAAAGAGAATAGACGAGAGCAAGGACACACCTTGAGGGTAAAGCTGAACACATAGCAAGTGAAATGAAGCTAACGTCTGGTCAGGCACAACCTAATGATCACACATGTTAGTCAGGATCGGGCAAAATTACTGGCCAAGACCCTGACCTCGGTTTCCTCGTATCCCTTCCTGGATACGAGCTGTTTTCATGGCAGGCTGGCTTACGGGGTGAAGGATCGACGTAATCCCCGTAGTAGAGGGCGACACGCAGATGAGGACAAGCATAGCACAACCACCTTCCGGTCGGCCTTCATCAGCACGCTTGAGATGTGAGGAAAGCTACTACAACCCGTCACTGAACGTCCTTTTCAGGACGCACAAAAGAGTAAACTTACTCATTGTGGACATTCGTAACAACAAGAAGATTCACACAGAGAGAGCAGCTGAGCAGGGTGTTATGTTCCTATAAGTGTTGATAAAAAGGAGTTGCACCATTCTTACCCTGGCTGTTCCAGGAGGCTTCTTCTGTAAAGTTCCAGACAAAATACCAGAAGCTATTTTTAAATCTTTGGTAAACACGTCGTAAAAGGTCGATGAGACACCGTTATTGCAGTTTGTCGAACCAGTTACCACCCTACGTCTCATTTTTCGCCAGGGTATTAGTTTCAACTTTAGATCTTCCCGTCGATGCCTTCCCACCTTTCTACCCTGCGGGTTACATGTTTACGGAAAGGCTTCGGTGGTAACCCTGAGGCAAAATCTGCATCCTATGCTATCTCCAGTCGTCTCGATGAATGTCTTGCCACTGGCAAAAGGTAGTTTAGGCTCTGTGAGTGAGGTTGACAAAAGGCGCAGTTTCTTCCTCACTTTAATCCAAATCTCCGCGCAAGTCACCCATTTCAGCGGACACAGCAAGAGATACGACTGTCCACACGGCTGAACAAAGAGAGTGGTCTTCATCACTTGTGATGGACAAACTATCACAGATCTTCCCGTCCACTGTTGTATATCGTTCTCTCATCTCTTTTTTGGTCTCCCTCTCACACGTTTCCCAGGCACAGAGCCTTGCAGGACGGTCTTAGCAGCCCCACCGATCGTGATATATGTCTATACCATGTCAGTTCTTCAATAACCCCTTCCTAACAATTTCAAGAATAATCTCGTTTGTAACGCGATCCCAATTTGAAATGCCAAGAATTCTTTGCAAGCATCACATTTCCATTGCACACATTTTACGTTCTAGGGCAGCGTCAGAGTCCAAGTCTCACACGCGTAGAGTTATACAGAGGTAACCATTGCATACATGAAAGTCAGCTTCGTTTTAAGGCGTATGTTCTTGTCTTTTGAGATTACTTGAGTCTGGTAAGGGCGGCCATGGCCATCGCTGTTCTTGACTGGATCTCCGCTCTAGAGCCCTTCGCATCAATTTATTCTCCCAGATATTTGAATCGTGTAACACTTTCCAGAGGTTCACCATTGACCACAATCTGGTTTTAAATACTCTCTGGGGCATTGACCATGATCTTACTCTTCTCTCCGCTGATTTCCATCCAAAATTTATGGGCAGCATTGTCCAGGTTTGCGACAGGCCTTGCAAGTTCAGGTTCTGTTCCAGCCAGACCGGTAATGTCGTCGGCAAACCAGAGTTTGGTGAGTATGCGTCCACCTATACTGACCGTCCACCTAAACTGACCGTCCCTACGTGTTCACCCAGTGCTTCTGACATAATGCGTTCTAGAAAAACATTGAAAAGTGTTGGAGAGAAGAAACACTACTGGCGCACGCCGACTGTCGTGCGGAACTACTCACCTGTGGTCCTGTTGAGGAAAACTGCACTGCTGGCATCGGAGTATAGTTTCTGAATGATGTGGGTGAGCCACCATCCTATCTTGTGCAGAGTTTCCCATATGGCGTCATGTCCCACCCTATCAAAAGCCTTTATTGTCAATAAAGACCTGGTACAATTTCTGTTTGTGCTGAGTGTATTTGTCACTGATCAAGCGCAGGTTAAAAATGAGTTCTATTGTGCTTCGGCCAGCTCTGAAACCCGCTTGTTCTTCCACAACAATTTCATCTGCTCGTGGCTGCAGTCTGTTAAGGATAACCTTGAGCATAACTTTACAGGCGTGGCTAATCAGACTAATGGTTCTGTAGGTCTGACACTGTTGGAGGTCACCCTTCTTTGGTATCACTATGATCAATGGTTTTGTGTGGGCCATTCTCATATCACTATGATCAATGGTTTTGTGTGGGCCATTCTCATATCACTATGATCAATGATTTTGTGTGGGCCATTCTCATATCACTATGATCAATGATTTTGTGTGGGCCATTCTCCTATCACTATAATCAATGATTATCTCCAGCTTGTGGGCCATTCTTCTATCACTATGGTCAATGATTGTGTCCAGCTCGTGGGCCATTCTCCTATCACTATGATAAATGATTGTGTCCAGCTCGTGGGTCATTCTCCCGTCTGCCATACGAGTATCATGTTACAGATTTTTGTTAGAAAATCTATCACCACTGTCCCTCCAAGAATTAATAGTTGGCTGGTATATTATCCACTCCGCCCGCTTTACACTTTTTAAGAGATCTAACCGCCACCCAACTTCTTCGCGCATGATGCTAAAGTTATCTTCCTCTTGTTGTTGGTCTGCGGGGGTTACATCTCTAGGATCCCCCAGGGGACTTCATATTGTACAGCTGGGAGAAATATTCCGTTCATCTCTGCATGACATCCTTTTCCACAGTCATGATATTCCGTCTCATCTTGAATTGTTCTTATTGTAGGCGTGAATTTATTTATCAGGTTTCTAACTAGTTGGTAAGCTGCTCTACCATTGTTCTTGAAAGCCTCCAGAAATATGGCTAACTAAAGACATGATGACAATATCTTTACTCAGTGACAAAGGAATAATATTCTTACCTGTTGATGTGTTAAGTTGAAGCTAACTGACTCATTGAACACAGGGTCAATGGTGTTCTTCTTACACGATGTCTTCTTTGTCTTGACAGGTTTTTCCAAATGTACCAGAGTCACGCGAACAAATGGATCTGAAAACGAGGTTTTAAGTACATAATCATATTGAATAATTCAAACTGCTTCAAAACATACTTTACTTCCAAACACTAGATCGATGATTAAGTCAATTAATTTTAGACGATAATTATAAATATAATCATTATTGAGCAGGAATCACAAACTTAAACCAGTCAAAGATTGTGATAACAGTACGTTTACTGACATCACACATGAATACTGCGGTAGTCACCTCAGACCTGAAGTTACCAAGCTCATGTCCATTCGCAAACTGGATGCTAATGTCATGTTCGCATCACTACGTTCGAAACCTTCTCCCTCCAACCTCAACTCCCAGCTCCGATCCACATGTTATTATAACAGCATCGTTATCTGAGTATTTACACTTACCAGCTAGTGGACCCTCAGCCTCACTTTCCATTCACCACTCTCTGCTGTTCTAACCAAGAGTGATGATCACACATGTATACATCTTGTACAAGGACAATCAAAAAAGAAACCGAACTTTGCACACATTTTGTTGTCCTTTACTTACAAGGCCTAGTGGTGAAACTCCCTCGGTTTTCACAATCCCAACGTTCCGGGTTCGATTCCCACTTGTGTCCAGTTTGGCAGACACTGGTTTTTTTTTTTCTCGGGCGAATGCTCCTCCACGTACGGAAAGTAGTGACAACCTACCTTAATGCACACTTGCCAAGAAACTTATAACAGCCAAATAGGTGGCGGTTGTAAGAAGCTACGTTCTGTAAAAGGACATGCGAATTACTTTACTTACTTACAATTTATTGAAACTTGTCTCCAACGAAATAGTTATCTCTACTGTTGATTATACGGCTCCCAAAGTATTTTCCAATTTTTAAGCGTGCATGTCTTTCAGCGAATTGTGTATCTCTTCTATGGTCTGAAATCGGTGATCTTCAAGTGGGGATTTCAAATTTGGTATCAAAAACAAAAAAAAGAAGAAAAAAAAAAAGATGTACATGGGTCAGTTCCGGAGAATAAGTTTGTGATGGGACGACAATCGCCTTTTGCTTTGCCAAAAAGTCACGAATAATCAGTAAAGTGTGTCCAGTAACGTGTGTGCAGTAAAGTGTGTGCAGTAACGTGTGTGCAGTGTTTGTCCATACTTTAGGTCTCTTTCTTAATATTGCCACTCTAAAACGCCTCAAAACATCCTTGAAATACTCGGTATTGATCTTCTGAGGAATGATGTTCCTCCAACAGCAACAAAAGACGATCAACAGAACCTTCATACTTGAGTGACTCTGAAGTGCTATTTTTAGTCGCGTTGAGGCCGTTCCAGCCCAATGTAATAAATGCCTTTTGGTTTCGACATCTATCTATAAACCCATGTTTCATCACTTGTTACAACATCTATCTTTAAATCCATGTTTCATCACTTGTTACGATATCCATCTATAAATCCATGTTTCATCACTTGTTACATTTTCCAGAAAGTATCCTTCAGTATTCCGTAAAAATTTTACCGTATTTGAAGCAGAACTTCACACAAATTCTTTGCTCTTCAAGATCCTTCATTGCTCATGTTTTTTTTAAAACCACCAACTGCACTACTCGTGTATTCACTTCCCCGTATGCACATCGAAGACTAGCAGTGGTGACTTGATGCGGCTATAATTAAAGTGAAAGTCAATGTTACTGACACACATGCATGCAGTAACTAGCTCCCCGCCTCACTCAGATGCTGTGCCCTTTTAAAAATACGGTTTATTTTTGGACTGCGTTCGTGTGGGGTTGGAAATGTATCAGTTTATGAAAGGACAACAGCCATCGACATATCCGGCTGCTTACATCAGGGTCAGAGAACCATGGCTGACCAGGACTCCATTCGGCCTTCAATTGATGACCCTGGCTGCACTTGTATATGCTAATAGAGATCGCTTAGTAAAGTCAAAACCCGATCCCAAATATTGGCATTCTGTAAACGGATGTGACGGGTCGAAATGCGCAGATATCGCAACATCTCTGTAAACTGCGATACAGCTTCACATCGCTCTTTTTAGATCGAACACCAGAACACCAGCTAAAAAAATGGTCATATGTCATACCTGAGCCTCCAACTATATCTGTCTGGAGCAGCCCTTTAGCTTTGATGATGTCGACTGTCAATCTTCCGGCAGAAGGGAGGTAATTTATGGACAGAAGTAACTCGCCAAAATCTTTGCACTCCTGACAAATAGAGAGAATATTAAAGGTAGTTTAGAAACTGTTAATAATAATTATTTTGATCAGACGGTCCTTCAAAATGAGGAAATACAAGACAACCAGGAAATAAAACAGTGAAAGAGATTGGGATAAATACACACATTTATTGTACAGCAACGGGGGCGGCTCTAGGTAACACGCTCGCCTCTCAAGAGGGGGAAGGGGGGACCACTTTAGATGAGAGGAACTGCGCTCGTCTCTCAGGTGTAAAGAGGTCGGAGGTTGGGATCTATTCTCTCTTGGGATGGCGGGGGGGGGGGGGGGGGGGGAGGAGACGCTACTTCTGAATATATACCAGTAATGGAAGGTATGGTGCCAGGTAAAAGAGGCAGGGGTAGAAGACCAAGAAGACGATGGTACCAAGATATCCAGGAATGCCTAGGCTTGGCTGTGGCGGAGGCTGGAGTTTTGGCAAGGAAACGAGTTTCTTTCAGACAGACTGTTGTGATGGGAGCAACGTTCTATGAAAGACATGCTACACGATGATATATATATATATATATATATATCTTCGGTCCACATGTCTCTGGGCGTCGTGGGAAGGTGTGACCTCCTATATTTCAATTTTTTTGGGCAGGCGTATATCCGCTAGTGGCTTGCCAGGCCAACCCCAGCATCTGTTAGCACCTGGAATGGATAAAAAACATGAAAAAAAACGTGTAAAAGTTGATTAAGGTTGAGTTTAATCAAAATTTAAAAATTGGTATGGTCAGACACCGCACCGAGACGAGAACACAAACAAAACCTACGTTGCGACCAATAGGCCTCCACCAGGGACAACAATACTGAACTAATAAATCAAAATATAAGAAAAAATGGTCAACTCATCTGAATTTGATAGTAGACCCAGTCTGTCTAAGCGACCGGTTGGGCCAGATGCTGACTGGAATATACGATCGCCTAATATTGGGACAGTTGGTGACAAAAAGGTAAATTAGAGCAAGGTAGATCCGCAGCCTGTCTGGCACCATCTGTGCCGCTCTGCTAACCACATAACCAAGACCTGATATTATAGCCACACAGTCATATTTTTTAGGGTATATTCTCTGTGGGGCGAGAACCCCTAGAATAATTTGAGTAAATTTGTAACTTTGAATTTTGCCCGAGCAGCGGCCGTTAGGCCTACTCTTTTCGATTTTCAACTGCTAAGGTATTTTTAACGTGCGCGCCACTGCACACGGGTGTCTGATCTCACTACTCAGAGATCCGGGGAACTATTTTCTGGATGATCCACCGGTCGCCACCGTGATTTAAACACACGACCTCCAGCAACCGAGGCGAACACCTTACCTCGAGACCACTGCGTCCTCCATATATCGTACACGTTGTTGTGTCCTTTACTTACAGTCTATTGAAACTTGTCTCCTTGGAAATAGTTACCTTTACAGTTGATTACTCGGCTCCCAAAGTATTTTATAATTGTTAGCGTGCATGTCTGTCAGTGAATTTTTTTCTCTCTCCTGTGGTCTGAAATCGGTGACCTTTAAGTGTGAATTTCAACTATGAAAACAGACAAACAAACAAAACAAACAAACAAAAATATATATATTATTTTCCTTTGTAGAACGTCGCTTCTTACACCCGCCAACCTATTTGGCTGTTATTAGTTTCTTGGCAAGTGTGCTATACGGTAGGTTGCCATTATTTTCCGTACGTGGAAGAAACAATGTTTGCCACACTGGACACGAGCGTGATTCGAAGCAAGTGCGTTGGGATTGTGAAACGGAAGCTTCACCACTAGACCACGCAGCATCCAATATATATGTATATTTTGTTTACTCTGTCTTAAGTGGCATACCGCGACACCCACATCCTCGATCACTCTCTGGGAAACAGTTGCCACCACGCGAGCTCTATTGGTTGTCCAAGCTCTTTGTATTGAGATCAGTTCGAGATTTCCGTTTGGTCTCTGACCTGACGAAGATCACGTGGTCTTAACTTGTGTATCATTATTTCTGTCAGGGAGTGATAATTGAGCAGTACCTGTATATGCTTTTATCGACTGATTGGAACTATTCACCCGTTCCGAATTGAGGTCCAAGCTAAATAAAACAACTTAGATAGAACATCCCAATCCACAGGGAACTCAATAAACTTTAGCTTAAAGATAAATATGTAATCATTAAAGGCAAACCAGCATACGTCTTCACGTTTTGTGAGATCTTCCGTTGTATTTTGTAAACAAAGAGCCTCCAAACTTTATATCTTCTTCTTCTTCTTCGTACGCTGTCAGACGTCAACCTGTATTTTTTTCGAAAAAAGCAACGGTCATCCTGAGGCTGTCGACACTGTCATAGAGCTTGTCTAGTGTTGCCACTGGTGATGGCCACATCTGCTTTCTCTGATCCTCGTATGTCGGGCAGTTTTGCAGCAAATGTTCAGCGGTCATTTTCCCGGTACCACACGAGCATTCGTCAGTGCCACCTATCTTCAATTTGTTGAATAGGTAGTACCTCAGTCTATTGTGGCCAGTGCGAAGTCTGAAGACAACGACCTGCTCTCTTCTGTTCAACTGGTAATAGGCATCGTTTTTGGTGTAGCCAGTATGTTCGGTTTCCCATTTGGTCATGTATCTAGCTCTAATTAGTCTTTTTGACTCTTCATAGGTCACATTAGGATCTGGTTTTGGTAGTCTTGCATCTTCCTTTGCCAGTCTGTCTACCTCCTCGTTGCCTTGGATGTTACAGTGGGATAGAACCCACTGTACTACTACTCTTTTTGGTGCGGACTGCTGGCATAGTTGACAGAGTACTGCTCTTAAATCATTACAAACTTTATATAACTCAGGGCCTCTCCAAGTCTACATCAAATATTGTATCCACCACATATACAATCAATTTTCAACAGAAACCATTACTACAAGAATGCATGTACGTTATTTGATGCAGGCTTCGTGGGAAATGAAAACCGCAGTTGTAGCTCTATGCTTGTGTGAAAAGAAAAGGAGACAAGAAGACGAAGTGTAGAGATGTTGCTTTCGAATGAACGTTTGGGACCAAAATGCAGCAGTGCATGAGCTGACAGCAGCCATCGACTCATAGCTGAATGCTTGCATCTGGGTTAACGAATCACATCTGAACAAGACCTTATTCGGCCTCCAGGTGGCGGTCCTGGAAACAGACTGCATTAGCAACTAGTGTAATCCTGCCAAGGGATAGTGATCGCAGTGTGTGTAGTCTGACCAAGACATATGGGTCGCAATGGGAAGACAAACTCGGTATAAAGAATGCCAGTTGAGATCGGATGTCTCGGGTCGAAAGGAGCAGAGATTGCAGTCTTGTTGTAAATACGACACAACATAACAGCGTCCTTTTCAGGACGAAGGCCGAAGAAGAAGAAGGAGAAGAATAAGACGACGATGAAGAAGAAGACGATGAAGAAGAATAAGACGACAAAGAAGAAGAAGAAGAAAACGAAGATACAGGAGAAGAAAGAAGAAGACGAATAAGACGACGATGAAGAAGAAGAAGAAGAAGACGACGATGAAGAAGCAGACGAATAAGACAATGATGAAGAAGAAGAAGAATAAGACTACGAAAAATTAGAATAAAAAGACAACGATGAAGAAGAAAACGACGATGAAAAAGAAAACGAATAATAAGACGACGACGATGAAGAAGAAGAAGAAGAAGAAGACGATGAAGAAGAACAAGGCGATGAAGAAGAAGAAGACGATGAAGAAGAATAAGACGACGATGAAGAAGAAGAAGAAGAAGAAGAAGAAACTTTGCAAGAAGATCAATTTATTGTTGCCACAAATGATGTTTTCCTGCACCGTTTGAACGGGACGATGCCTTCCTGTACCGTTTGAACGGGACGATGCCTTCTGTACCGTTTGAACGGGACGATGCCTTCATGTACCGTTTGAACGGGACGATGCCTTCTGTACCGTTTGAACGGGACGATGTCTTCGTGTGCCGAGTTATATGTTTCCGCCATTGGGTTTAGGTTTTAATCGTATTATAATGTAATGTCCGCGGTTAAGTCCTTAAAGCTGAAACGAACAAGAAAATCGATAACCTATTTACGTGTGTGCTGGTATTTGATCTAGACAGAGTTTACTGGCAGTTAATGTCTGGGCCTAAAAATGTCTGTTTATCAGCCACTATGCTGAATTAGATGCTAAAGATCACGCGCTTTTCACAGCAAAGTTACGTGGTTCAACTCTCGTTACCAGCACGCGGCTGTCAACTCAGCTGAGAAATGGGTACCTAACTTAGTGTTTAAAAAGATAGTGGCGACAACAAAACTGGCCACTCTGTTATGGGACTACCGTTACTTTCTTCTAAAGCTATTACGTAGCTTACTTCCTTAATTATGTTATGGTGCGTGCAGAAACACTAAATTATGTATGCTCAATACGGTTAGCCGTCCCTTGGGGGCACTAGTAGTGGGATGACTCGCGTGCCTTGATGGTCATATAAGCTGTGTCGGCTAGAGTCGCGAGATTCTGGTAGGCCCAAACAAGTCATTAAGGAAGAGGTTATACACAAAATGCACACTCTCTGGCCGGTCTAGGAGTTAGGACTTATAACCCACACCCGGAAGAAAGTATGTTACAGAAATGTGGCCGGATGCTAAGTTTATTGTGCAGTCATGTCCTGATTCTTGAAGATCCTTCACAATTGTGGTACATAACGTGGCACATAACGTGGCAGGATGAATGCCAGTCAATGGAAGTTGATGTTGCTGACAATCTAATTGTGGGGGGGGGGTGGTGTGGTTTGTTTGTGTGTTGCGTTCGCCTTGTTTCTCTAATCCACAAAGCGGTGTGCGTTGCACTGGTTTTTTTTGCGCCTGTCGGCCCAGTGGAACCGACTTCAGCATGCATTTTATGTAAGGACCTGCTTCCTCCTGCATTTCCTAAGGGTTTGCTTCCCCGAGGTAACGGCCGGTGCTGTGATGGGGATCGAACCCTGCTCCTTCTGGTTGTGAGCCGTGTCACTTAACCACTAGCCCACGCCGTCCCCTAACAATCTGATGATGATCATGGAGACAAAAACTAGGATGTTCACTTAGGACATGAGACCCCTGTACAAAACTGGAAAGGCGGCAATCCGACTGCCAACCGAATGTAACGGTAACGGTTTAGTCTCCTGGTGTCTTTCAGAGACACGGTGCAACGGCGTAGGAAACAACACAAGCATAGGAAAAAACAATCATCAATTCAGAAGACGAGGAGGAAAACTAAGAATACATAGATGTCAAATGAAACAAAGAAGACACTTTAAGAATGGAAACACAGAATAATTATACTAATAATCTTCACATAAATAAACAAATCGGCCGTTATGGAGTACTACGTACAATAAAACAAAAGCTGATGAATCTATAAAACAAGACCTCTACGATACGCTTCAATAAATATGTTAAACTCCGAGGCGGGACATCAAGATTATCAAATCTATAAGCAAAAAGCTCAAACAGGCAACTTCTGCTATTTGACTATGGACAAGAGCAGCGTAGGAAACAAAAAATGTAAATGACAAAATCTTTGTAAACTTCTGTGACTTCAATAACTTTGTTCTTAGAGACACTACCGCACCACACAGAAGTGTAGGTAATGACACTTGGTGGTCGCCAGATAAGTTCACCGAGAACCTAGTTGACTATCTCGAGATAGATCAAAATGAGAACGCTGTTTACAGAATTTATGGTAATGGCACGAGCAGACATAGCTGCTTACAGGATGCCAGGGTAATGACATGAGCAGACATAGCTGCTTACAGGATGTCAGGGTAATGACATGAGCAGACAAAGCTGCTTACATGATGCCAGGGTAATGACATGAGCAGACATAGGTGCTTACAGGATGTCCGGGTAATGACATGAGCAGACATAGGTGCTTACAGAATGCCAGGGTAATGACATGAGCAGACATAGGTGCTTACAGGATGTCCGGGTAATGACATGAGCAGACATAGGTGCTTACAGGATGTCCGGGTAATACATGAGCAGACATAGCTTCTTACAGGATGTCAGGGTAATGGCATGCGCAGACATAGCTGCTTACAGGATGCCATGGTAAAAACATGAGCAGGCAGAGATGCTTACAGGATGCCAGGGTAAAAAAATGAGCAGACAGCGATGCTTACAAGATGTCAGGGAAATGACATGAACAGACAGAGATGCTTACAGTATGTCAGGGTAAAGACATGAGCAGACAGAGATGCTTACAGGATGTGAAGTTAAAGACATGAACAGACTGAGATGTTTACAGGATGTGAGGTTAAAATGATGAATAGGCAGAGATGTTTACAGGATGTCAGGGTAAAGACATGAGCAGACAGAGGATCGGCCGACCATCCGCTCTTCGGAGTTTAAGACATTAAAAAAAAGGCTTTCAAAGACAGGGCAAGAAATACAATAAACAGATGCATCACGCAGAACCTCACAAGTCAAGAGGAAACGTACAGCATGACCGAACAAAGAAACTGGGCGCCGATCAATTGTTTCTGAGATTGGGTGGGGGCCCATTTAATTAGAGACCTCCACGTTGCGGATTCAGTCATGCCATCGGATGGCGAGGATACGCCGCTGGTTGCGCATGTGAAAGGCTTCCAGTCTCGACATATCAAGTTTCAGCAATGTCCAGGTTTCGGAGCCGTAAAGCAGGCCTGGCAACCCGCAGGACTAGGACCACGCAGGACTGGGACACGCAGGACTGGGACCCCACAGGACCTGTAGATGCGGATTTTTGTCCCGAGGGAGATCCTGCCATTACTTCACACACGTCGGAGGTCGTGCATAGCGGACGCAGCTAGTCCGATCCGCCTTAACATATCGGGAACATTCAGAACTAGAAGAAAATTCAAGACTGCACATATTATACCCGGCGCTAAACCAACAAGTATAAGGGAGTGTTAGAGTGGACATGAGTAATAATTGTCATAATAATTCGTCCATCATCGTCGATGAGGACCGTCAGCATCATCTCATTTCATATTGCATTCAGGGATCAAGATGCTGAGCAGCACATGAGCTGCAGTGGTCAGCGACCCATAGCTGACTGCTAGTGTCAGGGCCAGCAAAACAGAGCTGCAAAGACCCTTCTACACCTCCACGCAGTGATCCTGGATAACAGACTGTAACAGGGCAGACTGGCTAAGGAGAAGGGATAGAAGAGGGAATGCTAACTCGGTACTCAAAAAATGCTTGCTGAAGTCGGATGTGTTGGACTGAAAAGAGCAAATATCGCAGTCAAGCTGTAAACTACGACACAACGCATTCCGTTCTCTGGACTACATTCTGCTACTTAAGCCCTTTTAGGGCTTGGTAGCGGGAAATTGAGAACGAACGAAGCCAAGCCAAGCCAGACTGCATTCTTAAATATGTCAGTGCCCTTGTCACTCATCAAGCCAATGCGAGAGCGACACGTTCTATGACACGACTGGCAAGCATAGTCCACATCTGCCTCTAGTATTCCCTGTGCTCTAGACTTCCTGATTACTCGTCTATCCTGGGAGATCTGAACATGGAAACCCTCACTGACTTCAACGCCGTTTGTGACCGCATTCTTCCAGGTTGAACAATGTTGAGTCCGGTTCTCCCAGGTGTTAATGTCTATTTTACAGCACTTAAGGGACTCCTTCAGATCGTTCCTGAAACAGTTTTTTAGACGTCCTTGGCATCGTTCTGCTTCACTTAGTTCACTATACAAGACCCTCTTCAGGAGACTTTTGTTTGACATTTGAGCAAGCTAGTTAGCCCATCTCAGTTGGTTTGTGTGTGTGTGTGTGTGTATGTGTGTGTGTGTATATATGTGTGTGTACAAAAGTGCATGGATACTTGGCATGTTGGATGTGGATAGCACTTCACGAAACACAGATGAAACAAGAAGACTTTAAGAATTTATATTTTCTAACTAAAATTACTTGAAGTAGAAAACAGGACCAGAAAAAACTAGTGAAAGACATTAAGTACATATAATCTCTAGCGACAAGAAAAAGCTAGACAGTATTGACGGAATATTTTTAATATAGCCTAAACAGAAATGCTGCACTATTGCAAACTGAATATTTGTTAATCAGTAAATGAAGTTCATAACTTTTATGTAAATCCAGGAACATGCCAGGAGATTCACGGAACACTAAAATTACTGTGAATAAGAAAGCTGTTGGACCAGAAAATAATTAGTTTGCAAGAACAGACCAAAACATAAGCAATGCAATAGCTGTAGATCTAAAACAAACATATCAAAATTCAATATGGAAAAAAACTAAAATTCCATGAGATGATAGAAACCAAAGAAGGAATAGAAATATTGGGAATTTAGAAAGGAAAATAATCACGCAAGAATATCTTTGGAGACTACACCAGCCAGAAACATGGATACACGTATATACTGATAGTTTGGCTAATTTGTAAGTGTAGGTGTATGTTGCAGACTAAAAAAACTGAGAAGCAAAAACGCTTGTAATAACAAGAGAAATATACTCCAACAATTTATGTGCTGAGATTGTAATCCACGATGAAGATGTCCATCAAGAAAACGTACTATTGCTGGCGATGCCATTTCAGTATTTGCAGCTCTAAAACAACAGAAAAGTGGAGATCTCGAGCAATGTATGTACTACATCACACAGCTCTCAGAAGAACACCCAAGGGTGGTCATTCAGTGAAGCCAGTTCCTACTGTAATATCGAAGTCACTGAAGTTGCAGACAAACTAGTAAAGTGTGGATGAGCATCTACACAAACAGACCTGTGCATCGTGGTATAATGATGTCAAGACCATAATTGAAGCCAACTTCAGGAGAAATTCACTGATCAATTACTCCACTTCCGAAAAGAAAATAACTACTAAGAGTTAACCACATAGGAGAAAGTCGTCATCTTCAGACTGAGAACTTGGTATAGCAGACCCAAGGGAGATTTTCACACCAAAAATAAACGTTGGGACAGATGACAGATGTACACATGGGGAACATACCACGACCATGTAACACATCCTACAAAGCTGCATGCTCAGGAAGGAAGGGAGAGAACATTACTGGCCTCGCAAGTCAGACATATAAGAAAATCTGTATGGAGATAAAATGGCTTTACAAACAACGGTTTCCTTTGTAACATAAATCGAGACCTCAATCTGGGGTTGAAAGATGACGAAGAAGAAGAAGAAGATGATGATGAAGACAAGTATGTCTATTATCTCAAACAATCTTTCTCAAGTTTATGGATTGGATGATCCGGCAAACAACAAATGGCAGGAATACAGAATTACAATGGACATTTGATAATCATGTAGACGTACCGATTTTGCAGATGATAAATGTATACTGTCACAAAAGCAGGAAGACCAACACGGAAATATAAAAAGGCTAGCATCTAAAGCAACAAGTACATGCTTGTAATTGAATGTGAAGGCGATGAAGTAAATGCTTGTAATTGAATGTGAAGGTGATGAAGTAAATGCTTGTAATTGAATGTGAAGGTGATGAAGTAAATGCTTGTAATTGAATGTGAAGGTGATGAAGTAAATGCTTGTAATTGAATGTGAAGGTGATGAAGTAAATGCTTGTAATTGAATGTGAAGGTGATGAAGTAAATGCTTGTAATTAAATGTGAAGGTGATGAAGTAAATGCTTGTAATTGAATGTGAAGGTGATGAAGTAAATGCTTGTAATTGAATGTGAAGGTGATGAAGTAAATGCTTGTAATTGAATGTGAAGGTGATGAAGTAAATGCTTGTAATTGAATGTGAAGGTGATGAAGTAAATGCGAGTAATTGAATGTGAAGGTGATGAAGTAAATGCGAGTAATGAAATGAAAAGAACAGTGATGGTCAGATAATTGGAGCAGTGCTAACATTTGACACGTCAGTGCTAACATTTGACACGTCAGTGCTAACATTTGACACGTCAGTGCTAACATTTGACACGTCAGTGCTAACATTTGACACGTCAGTGCTAACATTTGACACGTCAGTGCTAACATTTGACACGTCAGTGCTAACATTTGACACGTCAGTGCTAACATTTGACACGTCAGTGCTAACATTTGACACGTCAGTGCTAACATTTGACACGTCAGTGCTAACAATTGACACGTCAGTGCTAACATTTGACACATCTTGCGGAATCACAGAAAATGAGAGAGATGTCGTTCTAGCCAAAATATTACATTAAAAATGCACAATTTAATCATCGAGTACCAAGCAGAGAGATCAAGAACAATCAGAAATCAGTATATACACCAATGGAGAGAAGACATGAACATAAGCGGTAGACCAGACCCAATTCAACAACTCAAAAGAAACCAACAAACTACCTTACTTCGCCTGACAACTGGACACTGCAGACTACTAGAACATCTACTCCGACTAAAGATATCACACACCGAGGAGTGCCCATGAACAAAGGACCAGAATCCTGAACACATTCTACAGTAAAGCTCACTCTATATGAAATGAGATACCTGACCTGACCAGAGGGTGCAGAGCTGAGACAAAAGCTATGGGGCAGCCGCTCCGACCTGGTGAAGACTACAGACTTCATCATTAAAGATCATGAACGCAAAGAAGAAGAAGAAGTAATATAGACAATGATGGATACATAAACCATACAGACATTAGCGAAGAGCTAAAGGGGCACGAAAACATAAATACGGCTCCTGAAGAGCACATGATGGCCAAACTAACAATGCGCGAAATGGAAGAGGCTATGAGAACACTAAAGAGAAGGAAATCTCCCGGAAAAGACGGGATAACAAACGAAATGCTGATGGGGCTGGGCCAAACAGCGAAGGAAAAACTACTGTCAGTCCTGAACCAAAGCTGGAAAAGGGGTATTGTACCCCAGGCATGGAAAGATGCAATACTGGTACCAGTACCAAAAACAGGAAAGGACAAAACAGATCCGAATGGATACAGGCCCATAAGCCTACTGAGCTGTGTCGGCAAGCTGATGGAACGGATGATAAACACCAGACTGATGTGGCATCTGGAAGAAAAACGAATACTAATTCCACAGCAAGCCGGCTTTAGACAGCACAGATCCACTGAGGACCAGGTCATCCTCATAGCCCAGGAGATAGAAGATGCCTACCAGGCACAGAAACACACAGTAGCTGTTTGGGTGGATCTGGAAAAGGCATTTGACAAAGTCTGGAAGGATGGACTTAGAGTCAAGCTAAGAAGAAGTGATGTTTGTGGGAAGATGTACAAGTGGATCAACCACTACCTCAAACAAAGAACGGCCAGAGTCCAAGTACAAGGGCAGATGAGCAAAAAGGTGACACTCGAGCAGGGAGTACCCCAAGGGGGAGTACTGTCACCCACACTCTTCCTGGTATATATAAACGATATTACAGAGAATATACCAAGAAGAGTCCATAGCTCAATGTTTGCAGACGATCTGGCTATGTGGACCTCTGAAAAGAATCTCACCATAGCAAGAAATCGGATGCAAACGGCCCTAACATCGCTGGAAGAGTGGGCGAACTCATGGCTGGTCAAAATAAACGAGGAGAAAACCACGTGCACAATATTCTCGCTCTCATTAAAACCCCAAAGTACCAAACTAAGCCTAAATGGCAAAATCCTGCAGCCAAACGACAACCCAACCTATCTGGGAGTCACATTTGATCGGCGCATGACATGGAAAAGTCAGATTGAGAGAAACCGAATGAAAGCCAGAGAAAGAATGGCGATCATGAGGAAACTTGCTGGCACAAGCTGGGGAGCAGACGAAGGCATACTAAAGAAACTGTACACTGGAAGAGTGAGACCAGTTCTCGAGTATGGCATCGCGGCTTGGACAACAGCAGCGAAGGCGAACTTCGATAAAGTTAACAAACTTCAAAACCAAGCTATGAGAATCATAACTGGTGGCATGAAGTCAACGCCAATTGTAGAACTTGAAAAGATTACAAAACTGCAATCCATGACCGACAGAAGAGACTGCAGAGCCCAGCTGCAGTCAGAGAAACTCCGAAGACTGACGGACCATCCAATGTACCAGAGGCTAAACAATTTGGGAACTGGGAAACTAAAGCGGAGAAACTTTGCAGAAATAGCCAAAGCAAAGATGCACGAAGATCCCATAAACGCACTAACAACACCAAAACCCATCACTACTGTACGAAAACCTACTTGGAGGCAGGATATATTTCCAGAGGTGGTAGAAAATATACCAGGTATTGCAAACAAAAACTGCCAGACCGAAAAAGAAAGGAGAGATACTACCCTAAGCTTCATAACGAAAAGCTACCCAAGCATGGACTGGACCCATGCATACACCGACGGCTCTGTAACAAACACTACACAGAACGGAGGGGCAGGAGCATTCCTGAACCTACCAAATGGCAGAAAAATAACACTGTCATTCGCTACTGGTAAGTACACGAGCAATTTCAGAGCAGAGGCAGAGGCACTGAGGGCGGCAGTGGAAGAAATGGTAACACACAGTGAAAATGAGAGCCATATAGTCCTGCTGACAGATGCTCTCGAAGTAGTCACAGCGCTAAAAAGCCAGAAAAACACTGAGCTTAATGACTTAAGAGCAGCACTCTGCAAACTGTGCCAACAGTCCGCACCAAAAAGGGTAGTGGTACAGTGGGTTCCGTCACACTGCAACATCCAAGGCAACGAGGAGGCAGACAGACTGGCAAAAGAAGGTGCAAGGCTACCACAAATAGATACCAGTATGACGTACGAAGAGTCAAAACGGCTTATCAAAGCCAGGTACATGTCCAAATGGGAAACCGAACATACTGGTTACACCAAAAACGATGCCTATTACCAGTTGAACCGAAGAGAGCAGGTCGTTGTCTTCAGACTTCGCACTGGCCACAACAGACTGAGGTACCACCTCTTCAACAAATTGAAGATAGGGTGTACCGACGAATGCCCGTGCGGTACTGGTAAAATGACCACTGAACATCTGCTGCAGAACTGCCCGACATACGAGGATCAGAGAGAGCAGATGTGGCCATTGCCAGTGGAACTGCAAGACAAGCTCTATGGTAGTGGCGAGAGTCTCAGGATGACCGCCGCTTTTTTCGAGAAAATAATGGTTACTGTCTGACTGTGTACGCAGAAGAAGAAGAAGATACATAAACCAAGATGATAACGCTATGATTAACCAGGTCACTTTTACTTTGAACTTCGACCAGTATGGAACTCCATATCGCTCTCCACGGAAAATCACTTCTGGTCCGTTTAACACTCATGTAGAGCCGACCCTGCTATATGGCTCGAAACATAAACACATATCTATGAGTATTCCGTCCTGACTGTCGACTTTCACTACCGACGTCTTCGTTGAATACATTGTAGTGGATAGTAGTAACCCGCCTAGGCAACCAGCACACGTTCTTCTGATCGTCCATGACAACGGTTGATGGCAGAGTTCCAGGCAGAGCATATGGAGGACATCGGTATGTCTCAGCTCGGTGTACATAACTCCATGTGGTCTTTCCCCGTCCTTGATTTCCAAGGATATGTGCAGAAGCTGGCGAGCCGAGATGTTCTGACTGAGATAGACGTTTCACATGACCGAAATAAGAAAGGCGGCGCCGATTCAGCATTGAAGAAATGCTCTCAGGACAGAAGCCCGGTTATATAACCAGACAAACGCTGGATTAGAACCATCAGGGGAAGAGTCGAGTGGGAGAGACCATGCAGTGCCTGCAGAAAAACGATGGCCAGGGCATCTGGACTTCCTTAAGCAGAACTAAAGAACACTTAGAGATCATCGGTTGCAGCCTCATGTTCCCAAGGAAACCAGGTGAATGGATGGGAATCGTGATGATGAGGATGACATACGATTAAATGATGATAATATTTCTAAGTGTAATCCCCATTAAAATATGCCCGCAGATGCAAAGGGTAAGAAACAAACAAATTGTAATTATCAATTATTATTGCTGGTATCAAATGCAATGAAGTGAAAAATTTAAAAAGGTCACATATGTTAATACAAAGAATAAAACTGTATGACCAGAAATGATTGCTGTACGAATATTGTTTTGTTTAAACAAAATCTACAATACACTGTTAATATTGGAACAATACATTGATTTGATATTAAATTATCCACTGCCAAATTATAAAGAAGGTAAGACAACTCTTTCATTCATTGACTAATCTAATCCGCGAACGTATGAGGCAACAACAAATTTTTAAAAAAAAAAGGAAACGGTTAATTAACATCGGTTCATCATGACCTTTATTAATAAAAACTTGATGGATCAAAAAGCAAGCTTTGCGGCAAATTCAGCCGGCATCGACACGTAGAAAATATAGATTTGAGGTTTGAAATATTTGAAACAAGTCAAATGTATAATACTGACGACTAGTTCAAATAAACGCAGTTTATGACAGTACCGATAATAATAGTAATAATAATAATAATAGTATCAATAATAAAAGTAACAATAATAAAAGTAACAATAATAAAAGTAACAATAATAAAAGTATCAATAATAAAAGTAACAATAATAAAAGTAACA
The DNA here is from genome assembly GCA_036924085.1 of Ariolimax columbianus. Classification (NCBI taxonomy): domain Eukaryota; kingdom Metazoa; phylum Mollusca; class Gastropoda; order Stylommatophora; family Arionidae; genus Ariolimax; species Ariolimax columbianus. Next base: position 102,518,796 of record JAVGWX010000006.1, read on the forward strand.
ATAATAAAAGTAACAATAATAAAAGTAACAATAATAAAAGTAACAATAATAAAAGTATCAATAATAAAAGTAACAATAATAAAAGTAACAATAATAAAAGTAACAATAATAAAAGTATCAATAATAAAAGTAACAATAATAAAAGTATCAATAATAATGGTAACAATAATAATAGTATCAATAATAAAAGTAACAATAATAAAAGTAACAATAATAAAAGTAACAATAATAAAAGTAACAATAATAAAAGTAACAATAATAAAAGTATCAATAATAAAAGTAACAATAATAAAAGTATCAATAATAAAAGTAACAATAATAAAAGTATCAATAATAAAAGTAACAATAATAATAGTAACAATAATAAAAGTAACAATAATAATAATACTAATAATAATACTAATAATAGTAATAATATTAGCAATAATTAAATTAATGGATGAGCAGGTGGTTGAGCGATTAAGATACCAGTATCCTAGTCAAATAACCACAAGTCCAGACCTCAGAAACAACATAGGTTTTCTTTCAGCAAAAGTGAAATAAAACACTTGCCTGAACACTGCACTGTGACTGTCGGCGAAATAATTCTTTATTCTTCAGCCATATTATTACCGTCGACAGGCCTCAGCAATGGACAGAAAAATGTCCATTTTAAAAGGGTCCGCGGATATATGTATAATTTAAAGGAGACGTTTGTCTGTGGTTAACAGGTGACTAACTAAAATTTCCGATTAGGCGTCAGAGGCCTGTTGCGTCAGTCGGCTACATCCATGACCTCCTGCAGCGCCATGGTTCCAGGCCTCGTCCAAGGTGGAGGTTGATATTTGCAGGGCCATACTGTGCGCAGACGGCCGCTTCTGCCGCTTCGCCAAAAGACGGGTTATAGAACGTAATGGAAAAGTCATAATGATGATCCGTTCTCCGGACTGCATCCTGCTACTTAACTTAACTTAACGTCTTTATACTGGTTTAGAAGACCCTGCAGAGTCTGTATACAACCAGTTTCATTTACATCACCTTGCTTTAAAAGCTATGCGCATCCAATTTATTCCTAATTGCATTAACTGTCCCTGCCTCCACTACCTCCTGTGGCAATACATTCCAAGCATTCACCACTCTCTGACTAAAAAAATATTTCCTAATATCTAATCTGGACCTCTCTTTAGTCAACTTGTAGCTATGCCCTCTTGTTATTGTAGGCGGCTGTATTAAAAAAAAAAAACTTGTTATAGTTCTATTTATCCATTCCTCTGATCATCTTATAAACCTGTATTAAGTCACCACGAATTCTTCTCTCTTCTAGACACTGTAGGCCGGTTTTTCTGAGTCTTTCGTCATAACTGTAATTCTGGAATCCGACTATCAGCTTTGACGCTCTTTTTTGTATTCTTTCCAGCATGTAACTTGCAAACCCCTGGGCTGGGCTTGGTAACGGGCGATTGAGAACTAACGACAAAGACGAATAAGATAAGGGAGAATGGTTCATAAAACCGATGCCATTGCCCCTGGGCGCCTCAATATGTCATAAATTCCCTTTCATTGATGAAAGTGCAGACGACAGATGTGGATCTGAATAGCTCCGGTGGAGGCTCTGAAATTTTCGCTTGAATATGTCAGGTACCCATTTTATAGCTGCGTCGAATAGATGAATCGATCTAACCGTGAAAAACAAACGACTTTCCTTGTTTGAGCTTGGCGTGATTTGAACCTAGGGTACGTTGGGATGTAAACTAAGATAACAATCTCCAGGCCACTCACTTCCACCCAACTCCCCCCCCCCCTCTCCAAATAAACGCCCTAATGAAAATTGTTAAACAATACCAAACAACAACAAGAGTAGACTAGTCGTTGTGAATAGCTTCAGCTTGGAAAATGTCGCACAAAAGGCTCAACAAGTCCCGACACCAATAACAAAACCACGTTGTGGTGCATGCGCAGATGTCAGATATGAGAACTGACTAGTTTCAGGTCTTCACGGCCTAGTTGAGAACTGACTAGTTTCAGGTCTTCACGGCCTAGTAGAGAACTGACTAGTTTCAGGTCTTCACGGCCTAGTTGAGAACTGACTAGTTTCAGGTCTTCACGGCCCAGTATAGAACTGACTGGTTTCAGGTCTTCACGGCCTAGTTGAGAACTGACTAGTTTCAGGTCTTCACGGCCTAGTTGAGAACTGACTAGTTTCAGGTCTTCACGGCCTAGTTGAGAACTGACTAATTTCAGGTCTTCACGGCCTAGTTGAGAACTGACTAGGCTCAGGTCTTCACGGCCTAGATCAGAGCAGCTTTCACAGCCCATCCAGATAATTGCAGTGACAAACACATTTCATTGGATAGAAAGCCAAGGTCGTGTTACAGATCAAATGCAGTGACGTCAGAACTATTCTGACCAAGCTCACGAGAGCGTGGTCTGATAGCTGTTCAAAAAAAAACAAAAAGACAAAACCAGTCCTCGGTTGACCGAGCGCAAATATATCAACGTTGGAGCTTCTCTTTCAGTGTGACAATGTCAGCGACACATTTGAACAAGGATACACACGGGACAGATCTGAAGCCTGTTTGAGTGAATTTCATTGATTATGTTGATAGATGAGTTCTCGTATTACTAAACCAACAACATCGCATGCGAGGGAGTGGAACAGAATAGCGGTTTCATATCTAAGACTCGTTCAGCCCAGCTGGTCGAAAAATCCGGAGGTTCTAGAATGAAATGTTAATGTTAAAATGTGTTTTTGTTTTCTCATATAATGTAATAATACATTGATAAAATCATATTTGTTTAAACTTGTTCTATTTTCAATTACTGTCCGATTAAACATATGGTTAGCATCCATTTTTGTTATGCTAAGCCTCTGTGGTTTCTATTTTTGTTCACACATGTTTGTTTTAATTAGATTTAGTTTCTTTAAGCCTTAGATGTGACGTTATGAAACATATGCCTTAAAAGGGCATCTAAGCTCTCTAGAAATCAACGAGTTATCAACACAATGTTCTGGTTTTATATTTGTCAAGTGGGGGGGGGGGGGGGGGGAAGAGACTACCACCTGGTCAATCAAAACATACTGGTCAGAAATGATAGTCAGGGTCAGGCAAAATATACTGATCAGACATGTTAGTCAGGGTCAGGCAAAATATACTGATCAGACATGTCAGTAATGGTCAGGCAAAATATACTGATCAGACATGTTAGTCATGGTCAGGCAAAATATACTGATCAGACATGTTAGTCAGGGTCAGGAAAATATACTGATCAGACATGTTAGTCAGGGTCAGGCAAAATATACTGATCAGACATGTTAGTCAGGGTCATGCAAAATATACTGATCAGACATGTTAGTCAGGGTCAGGCAAAATATACTGATCAGACATGTTAGTCAGGGTCATGCAAAATATAATGATCAGACATGTTAGTCAGGGTCAGGCAAAATATACTGATCAGACATGTCAGTAATGGTCAGGCAAAATATACTGATCAGACATGTTGGTCAGGGTCAGGCAAAATATACTGATCAGACATGTCAGTAATGGTGAGGCAAAATATACTGATCAGACATGTTAGTCAGGGTCAGGCAAAATATATTGATCAGACATGTTAGTCAGGGTCAGGCAAAATATGCTGATCAGACATGTTAGTAAGGCTCAGGCAAAATATACTGATCAGACATGTTAGTCAGGGTCAGGCAAAATATACTGATCAGACATGTTAGTCAGGGTCAGGCAAATATACTGATCAGACATGTTAGTCAGGGTCAGGCAAAATATACTGATCAGACCTGTTAGTCAGGGTCAGGCAAATATACTGATCAGACATGTTAGTCAGGGTCAGGCAAAATATACTGATCAGACATGTCAGTAATGGTCAGGCAAAATATACTGATCAGACATGTTAGTCAGGGTCAGGCAAAATATACTGATCAGACATGTCAGTAATGGTCAGGCAAAATATACTGATCATACATGTTAGTCATGGTCAGGCAAAATATACTGATCAGACATGTTAGTCAGGGTCAGGCAAAATATACTGATCAGACATGTTAGTCAGGATCAGGCAAAATATACTGATCAGACATGTCAGTAATGGTCAGGCAAAATATACTGATCAGACATGTTAGTCAGGGTCAGGCAAAATATACCGATAAGACATGTTAGTCAGGGTCAGGCAAAATATACTGATCAGACATGTTAGTAAGGGTCAGGCAAAATATACTGATCAGACATGTTAGTCAGGGTCAGGCAAAATATACTGATCAGACATGTCAGTAATGGTCAGGCAAAATATACTTATCCGACATATGAAGGCGAGGTAACATATACCGATCAGACATGTTAGTTGGGGTCAGGCAAAATATACTGATCGAACAAGTTAGCAAAATATACTGGCCAATACCAACACCTCAACTTCTTTGCAGTCCTCCCTGGAAACGGGATATTTTCATGGTAGCCTGGCTAACGAGGTTAATCATCGACATGATGCCCACAGCAGCGAGTGACACGTAGATAGTACCTAGCATAGAACAATCACCTGGAAGATCCCGGTTGCCTTTTATCAGCGCACTCGGGATGCGAGGAAAGCTACTGCAACCCACCACTTAACATCCTTTTCAGGGCGTAAAAAAAAGTAAAACTACTCATTGTGAACATTCACAACAACAACAACAACATTTGTCATGACATTTAGATATTGGTAATTAAACTTTTGATGGAGCTACCGATCTGTCAAAACGGATCGTTTCTTTTATCTTTTCCAACGACGAAAATATTTGCTTTCTCCAAAACATGCATAACTGCATTGGTATAAACAGCATGTTTATGATCCATGGGCGTATCTTCAAGTACCATGTGGTGGGATCTCTAGAGATAGTTACAAATAAGATGCACTGCTGTCTATATTGTAGTTAGTTTATGATCTTAGTGGATGGTGAAAGAAAATAAATGTTTACTGTGTTCGAGTGTGTGTGTGTGTGTGTGTGAGAGAGAGAGAGAGAGAGAGAGAAGGAGATAGAGAGTGTGTGTGTGTGAGAGAGAGTGAGAGAGAAAGAGAGTGTATGTGTGCTGTGGTGTTCGTGTATGTGTATGTAAGAGGAGTGAGTTTCACCCGTCGTAAGAACATCAAATAATTACGATGATTATTTCTTAATATTTTGTATGGTTGTAACTTTTGTTACTTATATAAAAAAGATTGCCTAAAATACTAGAGATGTGAGCCTAGGTTTTAAATTTAAATGAGAAGAGCTAGGAGTTCTCGGCGAGTTGGTATCGATTTAAGAGAGGTCCACAATCTAAACAAAGCTGCGGGTCACTGGAATAGAGTACTGGAACAATCATACCGGGAGAAGAAGAAGTGAAAAGCAATAGATCAATCAGCCATGATCTATTGATTGGTCTCAGATCTCACTCGTGGAAATATAATTCCGATGGGAACAGGAAAAAGCAAATTAGATTAACTTGGAGTTTGTGAGATAGCCGAGTTGAATACGTGATTCGCGAGACAGTGGCGCCATTATACCAAATATCTCAACAATGCGAAACCTCACCATTTTGAGCATGACATTTTGAGTTAGTCTCCTTGTCGCGTCGTGCGACGCCTACTACATCTTGAGTTAGTCTCCTTGTCGCCTCGTGCGACGCCTACTACATCTTGAGTTAGTCTCCTTGTCGCCTCGTGCGACGCCTACTACATCTTGAGTTAGTCTCCTTGTCGCCTCGTGCGACGCCTACTACATTTTTAGCTAGTCTCTTTGTCGCCACATGCGATGCCTTCATCTTGAGTTAGTCTCATTGTCGCCTCATGCGACGCCTCTTACATCTTGAGTTAGTCTCCTTGTCGTCTCATGCGACGCCTACTACATCTTCAGTTAGTCTTCTGGTCGCCTCATGCGATGCCTTCATCTTGAGTTAGTCTCATTGTCGCCTCATGCGACGCCTCTTACATCTTGAGTTAGTCTCCCTGTCGCCTCATGCGACGACTACTGTTTCTTAAGTTGGTCTCCTTGTCGCCTCGTGAGACGCCCACTACATCTTGAGTTAGTCTCCCTGTCGCCTCATGCGACGACTACTGTTTCTTAAGTTGGTCTCCTTGTCGCCTCGTGAGACGCCCACTACATCTTAAGTTAGTCTCCTTGTCGCATCTTGTGACGCCTACTACATCTTAAGTTAGTCTCCTTGTCGCATCCTGCGACGCCTACTACATCTTAAGTTAGTCTCCTTGTCGCCTCTTGTGACGCCTACTACATCTTAAGTTAGTCTCCTTGTCGCCTCGTGCGACGCCTACTACATCTTAAGTTAGTCTCCTTGTCGCCTCGTGCGACGCCTACTACATCTTAAGTTAGTCTCCTCGTCGCCTCGTGCGACGCCTACTACAACTGACCATTAACAAGAAGCCAGTTTCAACATACTGATGATTTCTCTAGCAGTTTTTTAGTAGTAATTTATTTTACATGGTGGATTTCATAACCCCGTGAACATTCTCATTAATCGTCTTTTGTGACGTGCTTAAAAGGTCTCAGTGGGCGTGATATTTTCCTCATGGAGACCACTTGGGATGCATGCAGTTGTATGGAGATCTTCATGTGGACCACTTGAGATGCATGCAGTTGTAGGGAGATCTTCATGGGGGCGACTTGAGATGCATGCAGTTGTAGGGAGATCTTCATGGGGGCCACTTTGGGTTCATGCAGTTGTAGGGAGATTTCTAAGAAAGCTCATTCGTGCTTTTATGTTAGGTTATGCAAAATCGACATCACTACACGTCAGACAGAACACTAGATACTCAGTACATGTAAAGGTCAGTCACGTGGCAACAATTGCCGTAAGGGATGAAGATAACTCTTTCATGTACTAAGCAGCAGAGAATCTTAGGTGGGGTTTCCTTCTTTATTGTTTATACCTTCTCAGGTAATATTAAAAAGTATGTATAGTGATGGTTCCATTTGTTATTCTTTTCGTTCGCCTTATTTCTCTATTCCTCAAGGAGGTGTGCGTTGCACTACGGAGTTTATTTTGCGCCTGTCAGTCCAGTGCATCCAACTTCCGCATGCATTTTATGTAAGGGTCTGCTTCCTTCTGCATTTTCTAAGGATTTGCTTGCCCGGGGTAACGGCCGGTGGTGTGATGGGGATCGAACCCAGCACCTTGGGGCTGTGAGCCGTGTCACTTAACCACTAGCTCACGCGTCCCTATGGTTCCAGTAATAATGGTTCCACTATTTCCTTACAATGGTTTCAGCATACGTTCGATCTATCGTTTCATATGTCCTTAATTCGCACGAAGCGCAAGAAGAAAATACAAGACTGCACATATTATATTCAGATTTAAACAAGAAAAGGTAAAGGTGCGTCAGACGTAATACCAGCAAAGACGTAGATCAAATGGCTTAGGAGAATAATCAAGATGCTGATCAGCGCATGGGCTGCAGCGGTAAGCGACCCAATGCTGACACCTAGCGTCAAGGCCAGCGAACCAGAGCTGTCAAGTCTCTTCTACACCTCCACGTGGTGATCCTGGATAACAGGCTGCAACCGAGCAGATTGGCTTAGGAGAAGGTATCGAAAGGAGAAGGCTAACCCGGAATCCAAAAATATCTGCTGAAGTCGGATGTGTCTGACCGAAAGGGCGCAAATATTGCAGTAAAGCCGTAAATTTGTCTCCGGACGAGGGGCGTTCAAGTCAAACCTGAACTCTTTTTGTAAGGAATTTCTTTTTTCAAGCAGTCAAAATGCCATTTATTTTTTGTAAATATAATCTCCTGCAAACTTTTATGCACGTATCCCAGCGTTTAAGAAAAGCTTGAAAAGCTTCAGAGTAAAACAATTTATCAGTACTTCTGAACCAGTCCAGGACAGCCTGTTTCACTTCGTCATCAGTGCTTATATTCTGATCTCCCATGAATTAATTCTCTTAGGAGTCCAAACAGTTGGGAATAGCTTGAATCGAGGTCTAGGCTGTAAGGTGGATGTAGCAATATCTCCCAGCCGAGTTGCTGCAGCTGGCACACAGTGCGGTGAGCCGTATGAGATTGAGCGTTTGCAGAAGCTGGGCGCCTTTTGTGATTAAACCAGGTTGTTTTTTCCGCAGACATTATACACATCACTCAAAATGCGTATGTACTGTTCACTGCTGAGAGTGACACCACAGGTGGATAATCAACATGAATGATGCCACGTTTGTCCCAGAAAATATCATCACTTTACCTGCAGACACATTTTTTTTTTTGGGTGTGTTTTGCGTTCGCCTTATTTCTCTGATCCACAAGGCAGTGTGCGTTGCACTGCGGTTTTTATTTTGTGCCTTTCGGCCCAGTGCATCCGACTTCAGTATGCATTTTATGTTTGCTTCCCCAGGGTAACGGCCGGTGCTGTGATGGGGATCGAACCCAGCACCTTCTGGTTGTGAGCCGTGTCACTTAACCACTGGGCCACACCGTCACCGTAGACACAATTGTCCGAAACGTTTTGGGTGGTAGTGATCACGTATGCTTGCACTGCTTGGATGCTTGTTTCGATTCAGGAGTGTAATGGTACGCGCAGATGTCATCACGTGTAATGAAGCGATCCAAAAAGTCTTGTCCTTCCATGTCAAATCATTCCTTCAATCCAGTGCAGACTTGAACTCTTCTCTGCCGGTCAAAAGCGGAAAACTGTCTTTGCACCCAACGTCCACTAACCTTCCGAAAATGATAATGTTCGTGAATAATAGTGTTTACAGTACCCAAAGAAAGACTTGCCTCTTGTGCAATTTTGCGACAGGTTGTGGGTCGATTTACAGGTTGTCGATTTACCAGGATAAGGCGTTCTGGATATTCACAGGAATGACTTTGATAGGTTGAGAGCCACCACGGCCGGGATCATCACTCATGGATGTACGCTTTCTCTAACTAAAACGTTTAGTACTGTCCACCATTTTTATTTATTTGTCACATGACTGGCCCATGGCAAGTGAACCACCTAGCAGTAATAGGACACAGCTACCCGTAACTAATGATAGTAGTTAAAGCACGCTATAACCCATTCAGGTAGAACTAAAACAAACAGTCCCGGTTTGATTTGAACGCCCTTCGTATTTGCAAAGCCTTTTTCAGTGCTTGGTAGCGGGAGTGAGAACGAACGAACGAACGAAGAAGAATAAGAAGAAGAAAAAGAAAAGAAGAAGAAGAAGAAAAAGAAGAAGAAGAAGAAGAAGAAGAGCAGGAAGAAGAAGGAATTGCTGAGGATACTGGACAGCAAGTAAAACCAAAAGTCTGATCCTGTTTCGCGACCAAACGTCCAACAAATGGAAAATAAATGTTACAACTAACATAAACATGTTTATTTTGACCAAGTGCCCAATCCTTCCGTGTAGATCCCCATGACCCTTTCTGGGAATAAAGAATGGGATGACTATACATGTCTCAAAATGGTTGCGCCCGAGATGTAAACCGAGCTACGACATAAATCATCTCTACAATAACACATACATGCTTTGAAAATACAGGCTTCCCGCAATCATAGAGGAACCACTGTCATTGTGGCCCCATAATGCCTATTTGAATGAAAAAGGCATATGATGGATCATACACTTCCAGACGTCAGCTTGAATACATCTAACGAAAGCACTGGTTAGCTTCAGGCTGTAGGTATCTCCATAGAACTTGTCCAGGGAGGTTACTGTTATGGTTAAACATGCTTTCTCTGTTCCTCGTATGTTGACCACCTTTGTATCAGATACTCGGCAGTTATTTTATCAATGCTTCAGATCCAGTCATCTATATTTCTTATCCTTAGTTTAATGAACAGATCGAATCTCAATCCATTGTGACATGTGTAGTGGCTAAAGATTACCGCCTGTTCACCTCTATTCAACTGGTAATTCGCGTCATTTGACTGATGACCTGTGTGCTGTGCTTCCAACTGGTCCTGTATCTACACCTGATAAACCTATTGGCCTTTTCATATGTTATACCTATTCTATTTCAGACATATTCCTGTTGGTGTGACTGATAATCTTAAAATAGAACGACTACATCAGAATTATGCTGGATCAGCAATAGCCCGTTATTAATGCCGAAACCAGGTACACAATTGAAATTTTGTTATTAATATTTTCAAAATTATTTAAAAAGCCCTTTGATTACAACAATTGTTTGTAAAAGTGTGTGAATTTTGTTTAAAGAATGTTCTCTGATAATAAGTGTTTTTAATCAATACTTTCTAGTTTTCATGATTTGTTCCTCGAGTGATGGCGATATATATAGAGCTAGCCATGTAAAGCAGCTGTATAAATCCAGTGCATGATTCGTCTAAAATACATGACATTAGCACTCAAATAGTTGATTCATATATTACTCTCACTCACTTTGTGTTGCACAATTCACAGCCTAGGAAAATGCGAAACAATACTGCTGTGTTAAATATTCAGTATATTTTAATCTGAGTTCAACATTAGGGGGGGGGGGGAGGGGGGGGGGGTGGGTGGATGTGAGCTGGATGTAGCGTGGACGAGCATTTCCTGATTAGTTTACTAGGCTCGAGCAGTTTATTATTCCGCTACGTTGGGACAAGTGCCGCGGAGGGTGGCTAACCGATGTGCGCGTCTATCTTAATGATCAAAGAGCAAAGTAGACCCACAGCTTGTTAGGCGCCATCTATGCTGCTCTTAACAAATCACCTAACCAAGGCTGTTGTTATGTCATGTCACATAGTTTGCCACCTCTTACGATATGCTTTCTGTGAGGCAGTGGTGCTATTATCGTCTTTGTCATACACAAAGACCACGACTAACAATTCGAGCTATTCAGTGTATACAAAATCAATTCGGAACTCAATTATACGTTTTCAATAAAAGTTCTCGAAATCAAATATATATTTTGAAAAGTTTTTATCCGACAACTTTTAAAATAATCCACAAAAATTCCGCTAGCCGGAGTCAAAACAATGACCTATGGATTTCAAAATTGACAACGGCAAGAATTGTTGATATTAATGGGAGTGAATGCTGAACATTACGTTGTACCGTGACCGATGTGCAAACGGCGAGAATTATGTCACTTAGATGATTTGCGTTGAATAAGAGAAATAGTACGACGATTTTTTAATTGCACTTCGTGTGGCTCTGAAAGTGTGTGGGTTTCCGCAATGGTCGCAGGTTTCATCAGATCATCATGTAAGCCAAGGCTGGAATTATTTACATCAATCAAATAGAGACAGATACAAGGGAATCAGGGGTAAAGATCAACTTAGTTCTTTGTTCGATCAGATTGCATCACTTGTTAGGGACAAATATGTTGCGGTGGTTCCTAAGAGCCCAGTACAGTGTGCAAAAACTTAATTTAAAAACCAATTTTTTTAAAGTTCAGGTAATCCCATTGCAGACATTGTTGTCAATGATGAAGTGTTGGAGACATTAATTTTCTGGTCTCACGTTTGATGTGAAATGGAGAGGGAAGTTCCCTTCCTCGCTTCGTGTTTTTTTTCTTCTAAAAGTAAATCAGGCATTCATTTTGAGTTGCGCAGCCTGGATAGAGTCGCTACTGGGGAACAGTTACTTTTTCACGGAGAAGAAATACCTTTAACCAATATGCCAGTTAAACATTTAAATAGGCACTACTTTCCAAAGGAGCAGAAAGGACTCGGTCTGTGGTTGAACTAGGCGTGCATCTAAATATTGTGGCTTAAACTTACAGAAAACAAAACAAGTTCAATAATCGAGTGTGAGCGAAGAGAAAACAGGGTCAGGTGAAACAAACTAATTAAGATAGGAACGAAAAGCAATCTTGGCCAGGTGAAACAAACTGATTAAGATGGGAAGGAAAAGTAATATTGGCCAGGTGAAACAAACTGATTAAGATGGGAAGGAAAAGTAATATTGGCCAGGTGAAACAAACTGATTAAGATGGGAACGAAAAGCAATCTTGGCCAGGTGAAACAAACTGATTAAGATGGGAACGAAAAGTAATCTTGGCCAGGTGAAACAAACTGATTAAGATGGGAACGAAAAGTAATCTTGGCCAGGTGAAACAAACTGATTAAGGTTGGAGCGAAAAGTAATCTTGGCCAGGTGAAACAAACTGATTAAGATGGGAAGGAAAAGTAATCTTGGCCAGGTGAAACAAACTGATTAAGATGGGAAGGAAAAGTAATCTTGGCCAGGTGAAACAAACTGATTAAGATGGGAAGGAAAAGTAATCTTGGCCAGGTGAAACAAACTGATTAAGATGGGAACGAAAAGCAATCTTGACCAGGTGAAACGAACTGATTAAGATGGGAACGAAAAGCAATCTTTGCCAGGTGAAACAAACTGATTAAGATGGGAACGAAAAGTAATCTTGGCCAGGTGAAACAAACTGATTAAGATGGGAACGAAAAGTAATCTTGGCCAGGTGAAACAAACTGATTAAGATGGGAACGAAAAGTAATCTTGGCCAGGTGAAACAAACTGATTAAGGTTGGAGCGAAAAGTAATCTTGTCCAGGTGAAACAAACTGATTAAGATGGGAAGGAAAAGTAATCTTGGCCAGGTGAAACAAACTGATTAAGGTTGGAGCGAAAAGTAATCTTGTCCAGGTGAAACATACTGATCAAAACTTGCACCACGTTCTTCTTCCTTCTTCCTCCTTCCTCCCTTCCTCCTTTCCTCCCTTTCTTCTTCTTCTTCTTCTTCTTCTTCTTCTTCTTCTTTGTTCGTTCTCAATCTAGTACTACCAAGTCCTGAACAGAGCTTTACAAGTAGCCGGATATAGTATGGAGAACGAAATGCGTTGTGTCGCTAGTTTACAGTTTCACAGCGATATTTACACCTTTCGGTCCACCACATCCGTCTTTGGCAGGATCACGTTCTCATTCGTGCTCCCGGAAACATGATGTGTGCTCAGGGGCCTGTCCATTGGCCTGTCCAGCGGTCTGTCCAGCGGCCTGTCCAGCGAGCTGTGGATGTTTGTTGTTGTTGTTGCCCACCGCAAGTAATGTTTCTCATTTGTGGGCCCTGAAAATGGTGTCAAGTCTCTGATTGCTGTAGCTTTTCGACGCTGTGATCTTCATACTGGTGAGCTTACTGAGCAGCCACTGATTGCACTAGAGCCAGAATGACCTCGGTCTGCCTTGTCAAGTGCGCCTCGGAATGCAGGAAGAGCCACTGTAAATCGCTACCAAAGAAACGTTGACAAGAGTGAACTCAACTCAGCATGAATAACGTCACACAGCAACAAGGAAATAGTTGACGAGAAAAGTGCATAACTAATGGTTAGCAATAGCAAGGTAGGTTCAAATGTATGGTTGGGGATGGAAATAGAGATGATATATTGAAAACAAGGGAAAACATCTAAATGAAAATCCACAGAATTTAACAGACATTCCTGACACTAAACAACACATGGACATCCAGAGAAATCAAGATTCATATTCTCAAGTTAGAATATAAAACGCCAGCGTCAAGTCAGTTATGTTGTATGGAACGGAGACATGGAGAACGGTCAAGTCCATCCAACAAAGACTTCGGTTCTTCGTTATAGATGTCTACACAGAATAATGGGTGCAATGGAACAGGACATAGTGAGGAATTAAGATATATTGGTAAGGAGCCAAAAACAGCCACTGGAACAACACACCAAGAGAAGAAAATTGGATTGGAAAAGACACTCACATGGAATGCGCAGAAGAAGTTAAGAAGAGTAGATCTAAAAATACACGGGGAAGAGAATGTAATTGGAAACTGCGATTAAATGGTTAGACATGAAGATGGGTAGAAAGAGTACCTCATGATAGTGAATGCTGTTGATATGTGGTCACTGGCATCTACATCAAAAGGAGCGATGGGCTTTGATTGATTGATTGGTTAATTGCAGCAACTAACGGGATAAGATAACAACACTGGTAGTCCTCTAGCTTACACTGCCATTAGATATGAAGTGGAAGTAACATTACTGAAGAAAATATCAGCTGGATGTGTGTAAGAGAGAGAGAGAGGGATGGTTTACACGTTCCTGTGTTTTTCTGAACTATTGGTTATATACCTATTTACAGATCATGAGCTGCAACGGCCAGCAACGCATAGCTGACTGCTAGCGTTAGGACTAGCAAACCAGAGCTGCCAGACCCTTCTACACCAGAACTCAACGTCTTTATACTGGTTTACAAGACTCATCAGAGTCTGTATTACCTCCACGCGGTGATCCTGGGCCACAGCCTGCAACAGAGCAGACTGGCTAAGTAGAAGGGATCGAAATGGGAAGGCTAATCCGGTACCCAAAAATACCTGCTGATGTGTTGGACCGAAAGGTGCAAATATCGCAGTCAAACTGTAAACTACGAAACAACGCATTCCAAGGCCCTTTTTAAGGCTTGGTAGCTGGAGTTTAAGAAAGAAGAAAGAAGAAGAAGAAATCCATGACTGTATGGTCAAGTTCCGGGGCCCTCTTCACGCTGAAGGTCGGCTGCAAAGGATCTGCAACCCCCTCAGTTGTCTTTTGCCATGAAGGTGTAATCTGCCAGGAGTTTCACTCTCCATCTTTTGATGTTATGACCAAATCGGCAAGAAAACTGTGGACGATCGACTCCTACAAATTTCAAGCGACCCCTGGTCTCACGGATTATACGACCTGAATGTCTGCTCCTTGAGCTACTTCCAGCCGTCTTGATTGTATGTCTTGCCACTGGTTCCATGTAACTCAGGACGAGAGAGTGGGATTGATGTCCGGCGCAGCTTCTTTCTCACTATAATCCACATTCAGCGGAAGTTACATCTTAAGGACGAGGACAGTCTAATGATGTCGCCATCTTCGCTTGTGATGGACAACGTACTTACTTAATGCTGAGTAAAACCTGCCAGATCTTCCAGTGCAGTCCCCACTACTCTCAGTTTCGGTTACTGAGTATTATTGTGTCTGTTACACACATTCCTTTAGTTTCCAAACATGTAATGAGTAGGAAATTGACAGAAGTAGAAAGACAAACACATTGTCTGGAATCCGAACGCACTGTAATGGATACTTGCAAGCAGAATTATTCAGATCTGATAAGGGAGAAAAAAAAAACATGAAATGTCCACGAACTATTTGCTATTGGTCAAATCTGACCGCTTGCCCAATGTCTGGCTGTGATTGGTGGGTTCGATGAGACGGGGAAATAGTGGTGGTGTTTCACAGAATCACGTGTATAAGTGAAGGGCAAACGGTCAGGACCAAGGTCTTGTAGAACTGAGAGAAGAAAATATGACTTGGACTGAAATG
Source organism: Ariolimax columbianus (assembly GCA_036924085.1). Lineage (NCBI taxonomy): Eukaryota > Metazoa > Mollusca > Gastropoda > Stylommatophora > Arionidae > Ariolimax > Ariolimax columbianus. The sequence goes on from JAVGWX010000006.1 coordinate 102,533,988, forward strand.
CAGATTTCAACACATTTCCTTCTACAACAATAGATACTGTCCTTGTTTCTCTATCCATTGATTCGTTGCATCCACATAATTCACCAATTAAAGTTATCCATAAATTAATTTAAAACTTTCGATTCTTGGACGTATCCATCAATTCACCCATCCAGACATTTAGGATTTCAATAAACTAATTTAATATAGTTAATCTGTTCATCCATTTATCTATCCATCAATCTACATATCTATCAATCTATCCACTCATATATCCATCCCTTATCAATAGGCCAGAGGACAGCCCTAGCTTCTATTCTAGAACATGGCATACCACCTCTACTCCAGACTTGGCCTTTTCCAAGGTGGATATTCACCACAAAATAGACCGCCAGGTGCTCAACCAATTGGCAGGTAGCGACCACAGGCCAATTAGGCTAGAAATTGATATGGAAGTAGGCTCACAGGAAATAAAACTGCTCCCACGTTGGAACTATAAACGAGCCGACTGGGACAGATTTGCAATGCTGACAGATTGGCTGTGTGAAACCATCAACACACGGAATAACAATATGAAACCTATGGTGGAAAGCCTAAGCAAAGCAATAATGCAAGCAGCCACCGAAACCATCACAAGAGGGGCAAGGAAAAACTACAAGCCATATTGGAATGACGAATTGCAGAAAGCGAAAGACGAAGTCTCAAATGCTAGGAACATGGCAGAGAGAGAACAATCTATGGAGACAAATATCGCCCTCAAGGCCATCACGGCGAAATACAAAAGAACACTAAACCAAATAACAAGAGGCAGCTGGAAAAACAAAACAGAAAGCCTCAATTTAGATAAAGAACGGAACAAACTATGGAAGTTAGTCAGAGCCATGAATGACGAAACACCATCAAATAACAAATTACCATCAAGCAGGGCGACAACATTCTTACTGGAAAAAAAGCAGCAAACGCCTTTATAGAACATTATGCCAGAGCAAACCACATTGATGTCCCTACAGACAGGCATACAGACATTAGTGAAGAAAAAAAAGAGCCACGACAACATCAATATGGCACCAGAGGAGCACATGATGGCAAAACTAACAATGAATGAAATGAAAGAGGCCATGAGAACTTTAAAGAAAAAGAAATCGCACGGAAAAGATGGGGTAACAAACGAAATGCTGATGGGGTTGGGCCAAACAGCAAAGAGGAAGTTACTATAAGTCCTGAACCGAAGCTGGAAAAGGGGAATTGTACCACATACATGGAAAGACGCTGTACTTATACCACTACCAAAGAAAGAAAAAGATAGAACAGATCCAAATGGATACAGGCCTATAAGTCTACTGAGCTGTGTAGGAAAACTGATGGAGCGTATGATAAACACCAGACTGATGTGGCATCTGGAAGAAAAACGAATACTAATTCCACAGCAAGCAGGTTTTAGACAGCACAGATCCAATGAGGACCAGATCACTCTCATAGCCTAGGAAATAGAGGATGCTTACCAGGAGAAATAACACACAGTAGCGGTGTGAGTGGATTTAGAGAAGGCATTTGACAAGGTGTGGAAAGAGGGACTTAAAGTCAAGCTACGAAGAAGTGAAGTTTGTGGGAAAATGTAAAGATGGATCAGCCACTACCTCGAAAACAGAACAGCCAGAGTTCAAGTACAGGGGCAGATGAGCAAAAAGAGGTGACACTTGAGCAGGGAGTACCCCAAGGGGGAGTACTGTCACCCACACATTTCCTGGTGTATATAAACAACATCACAGAGAATATACAAAGAAGAGTCCACAGCTCCATGCTTGCAGACAATCTGGCTATGTGGACCTCTTAAAAAAATCTCACCATAGCAAGCTATCGAATGCAGCAGGCCCTAACATCGTTGAAGGAGTGGGCGAGATCATGGCTGGTCAAAATAAATGAGGAAAAAACAACATGTACGAAAATCTCGCTTTCAAATAAACCCCAGAACACCAAAATAAGTCTTAACGGCAAACATCTGCGGCCAATGACAAACCAAACTACCTGGAAGTTTACATTTGATCGGCGCATGACATGGAAAAGTCAGATCGAGAGAAACTGAATGAAAGCCAGACAAAGAATGGCAATCATGAGGAAACTTGCTGGCACAAGCTGGGGAGCAGACGAAAGTATACTAAAGAAACTGTACACTGGAAGAGTGAGACCAGTTTTCGAGTATGGCATTGCGGCATGGACAACAGCAGCAAAGGCGAACTTTGATAAAATTAGTAAACCAAGCCATGAGAGTTATAACAGGAGGCATGAAGTCAACGCCAATTGTAGAACTTGAAAAAATTACAAATCTGCAATCCATGACCGACAGAAGAGACTGCAGAGCCCAGCAGCAAGCAGAGAAACTCAGAAGACTGACAGACCATTCAAAGCATCAGAGACTAAATAGATTTGGAAAAGGGAAATTAAAGCGGAGAAACTTTGCAGAAATAGCCAAAGCAAAGATGAGCGAAGACCCTATGAACACATTAACAACACCAAAGCCCATCCCTACTGTACGAAAACCTACCTGGAAGCAGCATATCATTCCGGAGGTGGTAGAAAATATACCAGGTATTGGAAACAAGAACAGCCAGACTGAAAAAGAAAGAAGAGACATAACTAACAAGTACCCAGGCATGGACTGGACCCATGCATACATCGACGGTTCTGCAACAAAGACAACACAGAACGGAGGGGCAGGGGTATTCCTGAGCCTACCAAATGGTAGAAAAATAACACTGTCAGTGGCAACTGGAAAATACTCAAGCAATTTCAGAGCGGAGGCAGAGGCACTGAGGGCTGCAGTGGAAGCAATGCTGACAGGCGAAAGCAATGAAAGCCAGATAGTCCTGTTTACAGATGCCCTGGCCGTAGTCAAAGCGCTAAAAAGCCAGAAAAATACTGAACAATGATTTCAGAGCAGTACTCTATCAACTATGCCAGCAGTCCGCACCAAATAGAGTAGTGGTACAGTAGGTTCCATCCCACTGTAACATCCAAGGCAACGAGGAGGCAGAAAGACTGGCAAAAGAAGGTGCAAGACTACCACAACTAGATTCTAGTGTGACCTACGAAAAGTTCAAAAGGCTTATTAGGTCCAGATACATGACCAAATTGGAAACAGAGCATACTGGCTACACAAAAAAATGATGCCTATTACCAGTTGAACAGAAGAGAGCAGGTCGTGGTCTTCAGACTCCGCACAGGCCGCAACAGACTGAGGTACCATCTATTCAATAAACTGAAGATAGGTGGCACTGACGAATGCACTTGTGGCACCGGTAAAATGACCGCTGAACATCTGCTGCAAAACTGCCCCACATACGAGGACCAGAGAAAGCACATGTGGCCATCACCAGTGGCAACACTAGACAAGCTCTATGGCAGTGTCGACAGCCTCAGGATGACCGCTGCTTTTTTCCAAAAAAATACAAGTTGACGTTTGACAGCGTACGAAGAAGAAGAAGATATATCCATCCATCCATACATTTATTAGTCTATATCAATCAACGAATCGAATATCTCAAAGAGCGGCTGAATAACAGAGTGGAAGAGCGTTTACTTTTAGATGTAAAGGTCCCCAGTTCAGTCTTGGTTTTCGACACGCCCCGGTTGACCAAGCTGTATATAAGCACCTGGCTTACTGTTATCGAAGGAAGGGCAACGAGAAATTGAACTGGCCGTCCAACCTCATAAACAATGTGAAGTCTAGTACAATGAAGTTTCTAACACTTCAACCCCGACAACAATGTTTGCAATGTGATTACTTGACATTTCTAGAACTCCCAATCGATGCACTAATCTATCCGTCCGTATATCCCTGCCGGTCTGCCTGTCCATATTACTGACTAAATGTCGCCCGAAGAGAAATCAGATAGAATGCAAAACTCGACCATTGTCCCAGCGTGTACATCAATATTTTAAAATGGTTCTGGTGTTCCACAAATCGTCCTAAAGTGTTGCTGTCTGGTGTAAGGTATAGACGATGGTTTCATCTTCTTTTTTTTTGTCGTCTCACTTTATACAGGGTTTTAGCCCAGTGTCGTTGTATGTATTTGTCTTTTGTCGTCTCACTTTCTACAGGGTTTTAGCCCAGTGTCGTTGTATGTATTTGTCTTTTGTCGTCTCACTTTCTACAGGGTTTTAGCCCAGTGTCGTTGTATGTATTTGTCTTTTGTCGTCTCACTTTATACAGGGTTTTAGCCCAGTGTCGTTGTATGTATTTGTCTTTTGTCGTCTCACTTTCTACAGGGTTTTAGCCCAGTGTCGTGGTATGTATTTGTCTTTCGCCTCTCTTGTGACACAAGTAACATTTTTCCCCATGTGACGGCAGGTCTCGTTTACGCTCTGTCCACCTTTCCCTCGGTCTACCTCTCACCATTCTTCCTTAAGTTCTCCTGTAGAAGGTTGCATGAACAATGTGGCCAAACCATTCGATTTTATGTTCTTTGATATATTGTAAGCAACGAATTGTTCCAACCTTCTCTCGGATATTCGTATTTGTTATTCATTCTGTCTCTTCTGGTGTTGTTAGTTACCTTTCGTAGGCACCGCATTACGCATGTGACTAACTTTCGTTCATGGGCCATCCCTATACAATGCCCATGTCTGGTTGGGATACAGATACGTTTTATAATCTGCTCTTTTGCTTGGAGGGTAATCTTGTGGTGTCTTAGTAGTGGAGACAGCTGATTGGTTACAGCGGGTGTCGTCTGCACTGTCGTCTATATCTCTATCAAGACTGCCGTCCTCAGTAAAAACAGTTTCCAAATATCTTCTTCTTCTTCTGCGTTCGTTCTAAAGCTCCCGCTACCTAGCCCTGAAAAGGGCTTTGCAAGTAGCATCATGTAGATCGGATAATTTAATGCGTTGTGTCACTTGTGGCACAGATTGACTGCAATTTTTTCCCCTTTCTGTCCGACACATCCGTCTTTGGCGGCTCCAAATATCTCAATTCTTGTACCTGCTATATTTTGTTTCATACACATGAATTTCAAGTGTGGTGTGCTTTCTGCCTATTTTCATTGTTTTTGTTTTTGATGTGTTAATATCCATATCGTACTTTTGGCAGTTTAAGTGCAGTGAGTCACTATGTCGTTGAAGGTTATGTTCATTGGGGTGGATAAAACATTGGTCCTCTGCAAAGTGCAATTCGTCTGAGGACTGATGTTGGGAATAAAGTGGTAGCTTCTTCAATTTACTAGATCTGTTTGTGTCCAGTTCCCTTATTTGGAACCCTAGTATTCTTCTTCTTCTTCTTCATCGTACGCTGTTTACAGCGATATTTACGTTGCACTGATTTAATTTGTTAGCCAGTGGCTCAGTGCATCCGATTTCAACAGGCGTTTCTGTAGGGTTGCCCTCCTTAGCCTTTGGCTGTCCCCAGCCTAACTGCAAGGCAGCAGTTGTTTTTGGTCAGAGTTGTCTCTCTTGGGAAGTTGTCTTGCAGGACTATCGAGTCTTCCCTACTCGTGCCTATAGCGTTTGGCAATGATATGATGGACTATGTACTAGTGTGTACTATCCCGGAAGAGAGGCAGTCCAGTGTGACTTTTTCCAAGGATCGTCACGTCCTGCCAGAAACGTAGCATTGGCATATGAGTGAGGTATCTTTTTGCTCGCTCTATTTTCTCGGCTCATCTGCAGTGATGGTACGCCTATCATTCCCCGCCACCCGAACCCTAGTATTCAAACAGGCAGAGATTGCCTGCTGTCAGGTAGCCGAAGGCTGTTCGTAGAACGTTCTTTATTGTTGAATATTTACTTCCTGCGGTTTACTTGGTCGGAGGGAAGGTAGATTCCATAATGGGTAGGGATATCAATCCCTTTTTTTAAAAATTTTACCCGGACAGCGGCTGACAGCGTACTGTTATCAAAGTTTATCGGACAGCGACTGACAGGGTACTCTTATCAATTTTCAACTGCCAAAGGTTCCTTTATGTGCACAGAATGTACAGACGATGTCCGTGTTTTTGGTCAATCTCCGTTATGACTAGACGCTGATCTCACCCTCCTTGAGACCAGGGGACCTTTGAAAATTGTAGAATTCTAATCTCTACTGTATCATGCTTATTGTAATCCCCACTGTTTCATGCTTAATTTAATCCCCACTGTTTCATGCTTATTCTAATCCCCACCGTTCCACCGTTAAAGGAGGACGTGAGTTAACGCTGACCTGGTCTCGGAAGATCTTTCGGTAACTCAAGTCTTCTTTAAACATCATTGTCCAGTTCTTCACTGTTGTCTTCTACACACTGTAGTCACCATAAAATATCTGCATTCTGCGATGAATGTCAACTGGTCAACATCCTTCAGCTGTTAGAAATCGAATCACCGCTCGCTGATCAACTGTGGCTGGATTCCGTATCACACCCGCCATGTTTTCAACGGTCTGCTGAGGAAACTATGAGTCGAAGGACAATGAGATTTTGCAAACTTGACGGTTGCTATGTGCTTTTTACATTAGAAGTGACGTCATCATGCGCATCGTACGTATGTTCACTTGTTGCAGTTTGGTCCGGTTTCATTTGAACACGCCACGTATATAAATATATTGTTTGGACATTTTTAGGGCAGCTCATCAGTCAGTTAACAATTTCACCAGTCAGCAGGGTCAGTTTTCCATGCAATTTATGATAACAAATTAAAACTAGGCAGTCACCCACTTTTATTTCTACATAACAATGCATACCAAACAAAAATACATTCTATTTCTTACACAGAATTAGCCTATTCTTCTTGGAAAAAAATGCACTGCTGTCAGAAGCAGTCGTTTCTGTTCTTGAACGTGCTTGGTAGTTTTAGCACTGAAATGCCATTTATCGTTGGCTTTAGTAAGTTTACATTTTGGTAGTAGAGGTCCATTTAGAATCATCATCATACGCTAGCTTATGTTATATATATCCGAACTGTAATATCATTAATAATCGTGCGAGAATCGTTGTGTAGTATTTTGATTAAACAAGTTTTGTTTTCAAAATACAACAACCTACAAGAACAAGTGGCAGAGCTACAAATTAGCTAAAGAAAGGTCCAGATTAGATATTAGGAAGTAGTTTTTTAGTCAGAGAGTGGTGAATGCTTGGAATGCATTGCCACAGGAAGTAGTGGAGACAGGGACAATTAATGCATTTAAGAATAAATTAGATGCGCAAAGCTTTTATAGCAAAGTAATGTAAATGAAACTGGTTGTATACAGACTCTGCAGAGTCTTCTAGACCAGTATACAGACGTTAAGTTAAGTTAGGTTAAGTTAAGTTAAGTTAAGATTAACAATTTAATTAACGTTTAAAACTGATTTTTTTAAATCTCGTCAAGCTAGATTTTTCACTTTGTCACGGATAAGCAGACGAGCCGATTCTACACAGCTTCTTTTTTATGTCTGCGTCATCGGCAGCTGCCTAGTTGGCCAAATGGTAGCGCCTGCCATAGTTACGTTAATTCCTCGAGTTTAACAACAGATCTGTAAGGACCCAGCGATAGATTACGATTAAATAAAAACAAATACGCAGACCTTTATCTCACAGTCGTGAACGAACAGACCGAGTTCCCAGAACGTCAGTGCTCAGCATGTAACGAATTAAACAACCTTATCATAAGGTCAGAGGTCATAGACAATTATTATTTGGTGATTATTTTTAGAGCTGGCTGGTCATGGTAACTAATCTTGGCATGAATACAAGGGGGATTCTTAAAGTCACCTTAATATTTGTTTTCATTTAGATAAGATGTCGTCTTTGTAGGGTTATTTATTGACACCTCCTTGTATATTGTTGATACCACATGCTATTCCACGATAGCAATGTTGATATCACATGTTAGTCCTCACTGGAAACGGACTATTTTCATGGCAGCCTGTCTAATGAGATGAGGGATCGACCTGATCCCCATAGTAGTGACCGATACGCAGATGAAGCATAGCACAACTGCCTGTTCCTCCTTAAAAACAATATTGATTTCCCGTGTTACTCTATGATAACAGTATTGATTTAACATGTTAATTTATGATAACAGTATTGATATAACATGTTACTATATGATAACAATATTGATATAACATGTTACTCTATGATAACAATATTGATATAACATGTTAATCTATGATAACAATATTGATATAACATGTTACTCTATGATAACAATATTGATATAACATGTTACTCTATGATAACAATATTGATATAACATGTTACTCTATGATAACAATATTGATATAATATGCTAGTCTATGAAAACAACATTGATATAATATGCTAGTCTATGATAACAATATTGATATAATATGCTAGTTTATGATAAAAATATTGATATAATATGCTAGTCTATGATAACAATATTGATATAACATGTTACTCTATGATACCAATATTGATTTCCCGTGTTACTCTATGATAACAATATTGATTTCCCGTGTTACTCTATGATAACAATATTGATATAGCATGTTACTCTATGATAAAAATATTGATATAGCATGTTACTCTATGATAGCAATATTGATATAGCATGTTACTCTATGATAACAATATTGATTTCCTGTGTTACTCTATGATAACAATATTGATATAACATGTTACTCTATGATAACAATATTGATATAGCATATTACTCTATGATAACAATATTGATATAGCATGTTACTCAATGATAACAATATTGATTTCCTGTGTTACTCTATGATAACAATATTGATATAACATGTTACTCTATGATAACAATATTGATTTCCCGTGTTACTCTATGATAACAATATTGATATAACATGTTACTCTATGATAACAATATTGATTTAATATGCTAGTCTATGAAAACAACATTGGTATAATATGCTAGTATATGATAACAATATTGATATAATATGCTTGTCTATGATAAAAATAGTGATATAATATGCTAGTCTATGATAACAATATTGATATAACATGTTACTCTATGATAACAATATGGATTTCATGTGTTACTCTATGATAACAATATTGATTTCCCGTGTTACTTTATGATAACAATATTGATATAGCATGTTACTCTATGATAACAATATTGATATAGCATGTTACTCTATGATAACAATATTGATATAGCATGTTACTCTATGATAACAATATTGATTTCCCGTGTTACTCTATGATAACAATATTGATATAACATGTTACTCTATGATAACAATATTGATATAGCATGTTACTCTATGATAACAATATTGATATAGCATGTTACTAAATGATAACAATATTGATTTCCTGTGTTACTCTATGATAACAATATTGATATAACATGTTACTCTATGATAACAATATTGATTTCCCGTGTTACTCTATGATAACAATATTGATTTAACATGTTACTCTATGGTAACAATATTGATTTCTCGTGTTACTCTATGATAACAAAATTGATTTCCCGTGTTACTCTATGATAACAATATTGATATAACATGTTACTCTATGATAATAATATTATTATCACATGTTACTCAATGATAACAATGTTGATGAAGGCTCTATTAGATACTCTAGTAATAACTGCAGAACCTATCCACAAAGATGCAAATTACTTTCCAATTGACTGCCACACGCAACGGAAGCTAATACGGGTTAGCTCTGGTTTTTCTAGGACAGATATATCCGTCACAAAATTTGTATGATAAAGGTTTCGTTAGATTGTTAATTCGTATTGCCTTATAAAACGGAAGTGCGTAAAGAAACTCGGGAAAAATGAATTGATAGAGGGCCTCTACAGAGCACACTCGGCCTTAGTGAGGGGTCACCCATAAGACTACTTGAACCTCGATGACCGGTGTCTAGGTCAATAAGATCAATGTTATCGGTACTCTTATCAATCTACGTCATGTTAGAAACAAGTTGCGTCAAATATGTCTGATGGAGTGAATGCAGCAAATAGGCGGCTTAGACGAGATAAATAATTAATCAGACACTGGTCTACCGTGTTTTTTGTGTATGACAGCGAAAAGAATAGCACCACTACCCCACAGAGAGCATGTCGTAAGAGGCGACTGTTTTACATGGCATAACACCGGCCATGGTTAGGTGGTTTGCTTAGAGCAGCATAGATGGCGTCTAACAGGCTGCGGGTCTACTTTTCCATTGTGTTTGAGTCTATTAAGATGGGTGTGCACATCGGTTAACCACCCTCCGCGGCACATGTCCCAACGCAGCGGAGTAATAAGCTGCTCGAGCCTAGCCCGCTAAGCAGGAAACTCTTCTCCCGGCTACATCTATATCATACCAGAGCTGGGACTTGGACAAGGGCATCTGTTCCTGTAGCAGTACAGATTGACTATGAACTAAGAATGTGTAAGTCTGTCTTCTTCTTCTTCTTTTTCTGCTCTTTCTTCTACACTTTTTTATCTTCCCACATTCTTCGCCAAAATCACATCACAGGGCATGGGTCATTAGCAACCCTCTCCAAGTGGACATGTTCTGTTACGTTCTCTGTTCACTCCAACTTCTCTGATTTTCTTGTATCAGTGGCTATGTGTCTTTTCCGTATGTTCTTTGACCTTCTTTTGCCTCTTCTTCCGTGTGAGGTACATGGCAGGGATTACCTGATGATGCTCTGACTTGAGGATTTGTCTGTGTATGGCCTATCCAGATCCACCTTCTTCCTAAGATTTTATGTGGCACAAGTATTTGTGTTTTCTATCCCATAAACCTTGGTAATCTTGTCAAAACAATCAAATCTCTTTCAGGGATTTGTTGATAAGGTTCTTTATGAACCCACATAAAAGGATCCACAAAGTAGGATGGATATCACCCGACCACAGGACCGAACAAGACTACACATGTATAAATAAAACATTTAGATCATCATTACAGGATGTAAAAGTATGTAGAGGAGCAGACGTAGCATCAGACTACCATCTTCTGGTAGTAAAAGTAAAGATGAAACAAACTGTATACAACAACGAATACCATATACAGTTCAATGTGGATTTCTTCAGAAACAAGGTTATCTAGGATCAATTTAAAGTCTCGATATCCAACAAATACAACGTGCTACAACAGCTGAAAAATGTGGGTGTTACAGAAAATCATTGACAACAGATTTAATAAATCCATAACACGAGACGTGAAGAAATTCAGAGAAAATAAGAAATATAGCAAAGCTTACCAGTTCAGCATAAACTATAGGAGAACTACAGGTAAAACATTCAGAAAGCAGACATAAACCGCAGCAAATTCAGCACTCTAAACATGACCGAAAAATAAGTTCAAATGTGCGCGAGAAGAGACAAGAATTGAAATATATACGAGTTGACAAAGAGGAGAAGAAGTTGAGACAGAAGGGAAAAAGGAAAAGTACAACTGAATGAAGAAACTCACAGGAAATATAAAAGCAAGAAAATTGATACATGCTAAGACATTTGCTTAGCAACACCAAAGATCAAATGAAGAGATGAGCAGAACATTGTTATGAACTTTTAAATAGACCAGTTCCACAAAATCTCTCAGGCATTCCATCAGCGGAATAATCTGAGCAACATGTTAATTGTGCGAAACAGATTAGAAAAGAAATAATAAAAGCTATTTTACTTCTGAAAGATGGTAAATCTACTGGTTCAAACGGTCTATCATTTTAAATAATCAAAGCACAAATCAACACTTCAACGAAAATGTAATACAAATTACTTGGTACGGTATGTGTGTACGTATATATATATATATATGCGTGTGTGTGTGTGTGTATCTACTGTTCATAAGAAATCACTAATGTATATGAAAAAAAATTATTTATTTAGAAAAAATTCATTTTTCTTTTACTCTTTTGTCGATTTGTTGTAGTGTTACTCACATCTCGAGCGTGCTGATGAAGGTGGACCGGGGTCCTCTAGGCGAATGTGTTATGCTTGGCTTCATTTTAGTATCGCTCACTGCTACGCAGAACACGTAGATCCCTCACTTCGTTAGTCAGTCTGCCATGAAAATAGCCCGGTTTCAGCGAGGACTACAGGAAAGCCGAGTTGAGGATGCTTGCCCAGCATGTTTGCCTGACCCTGACTAACATGCCTGACCCTGACTAACTTGCCGGACACTGACTAACTTGCCTTACCCTGACTAACTTGCCTGACCCTGACTAACGTGTCTGGCCCCGACAAACTTGCCTGACCCTGACAAAAGTGTCTGACCCCGACTAACTTGCATGGCCCTGAATAACTTGCCTGACCCTGACTGGCATGCCTGATCAGTATGTTCTTGCCTTACCCCGACTAATTTGCATGACCCTGACTAACTTGCCTGGCCCTGACTAATATGCACGGTCCTGACTAAATTACATGACCATGTCTAACTTGCATGGCTCCGACTAACTTGCCTGACCCTGACTGACTTGCCTGGCCGCGACTGACTTGCCTGACCCTGACTAACTTGCCTGGTCCTGACTAGCTTGCCTGGCCCTGGCGAACTTGCCTGAGCCTGACTAACTTGCCTGCCCCTGACTAACATGCCTGATCAGTATGTTCTTGCCTGACTAGACGTTAGTCTTCCTCCTGTATTTTTCTTTTAAACCCGTTTTAGTTTTGTCTAGTCTTTTGCAAAGAACATGGTTGGTGGACGTGGCAGTTCTCGATTGCTTAGTCTGCCTTTTGTCTGCTTATCTCTGTTGTTTTTGTTTATTCCAGTCGTTGGCAAACGAACTAACTGTACATTAATAAAACATGACACATGGAGACTTCAGGCATGCGAAACCAGCGACATATCCTGGGCACCCGATGGCATGACTACATCCGGGACGTGGAGGTCTCGGCTAAAATAGGCCTCCACCAAATCTCAGAAACACTTGACCGGCGCCGAGTTTCTTTGTTCGGTCATGTTGAACGGCTGAACTAGGAAACCCCGGGTAACAAGATTTTACACAAGTCGTTCGTCAGCGCCAAAAGTGTTCCCTTGACCGGCTAGAGACGCAGAAGATACCGTCGCCGCACTGCATGGCTCCAACAGATATAAACCTCCATCTTCGCTCTGGACGAGGCCTTGAAGCATGCCACAGCTGTGGGTCATGGGTGTGGCCAACCGACCCAATGCGCCTGAAACGCCTAAGCCAACATTTTTATTAATATTATTAAAATAAGGCGAGGCTGCAGCGGTTCTGTGGATGTATATAATGGGAAAAAAACATGAAAAAAAAACTTGTAAAAGTTGATTAAGGTTGAGTTTAATCAAAATTTTAAAATGGGTATGGTCAGATACCGCACCGAGACGAGAACACAAACAAAACTTACGTTACGATAAATAGGCCTTCATCAGGGACAACAATACTGAACTAACAAATCAACATATAAGAAAAATGGTCAACTCATCTGTTTCTGATAGTAGATCCAGCCTGTCTAAGCGACCGGTTGGGCCAGATGCTTGACTGAAACTGGCTAAATTCTGCTACTTAAGCCCTTTCAGGGTTTGGTAGCGGGAGATTCAGAACGAACGAAGCCATGCCATACGTATGCTCCAGGGGGGACGCAACAAGTTTTTATTGATAACGTGTTTGATTGATGTTCACGCATGTTTCTACGTAAACTAAATGTTTAATGTTGCTGTTTTTGTTTTTTAGTCAAAATTGGTTTCAATGTTTTGCTAAAATCCGCTCTTATATCATTACAAACATACACATCAGAGTGTATCTGTGAGTGGCTGCGTGTCTGTGCGGGTACGTGTGCGTGCGCATTTAACAAAATATAAAACAGAAATACAAACAACATAGTACACATTTGATGTTTCTCTCAATTTTCTAATGCGTGTTTAGCCTTTTTTTAATTACTCGCAGGTCCAAACTTAATTACTTCGACCTCTTAAAATGCAATTTGCCTTGCCAGACCTCGGACACAGAATACGTTTCATGGCGGACATCAAAACATGGCTCAACATGAACACGCTCGGTAACTAGATCAATTTCTCGTTGGCTCGCTCAGCGATTGGCTGCCCTAGTTTTTGTTACTTTACGTGCTGCAAGAGTGCAGTGTGTGGGGGTGGGCGGGGTTGAGATGATCAAATACAACTTGATAGAATGAAGTCGGTGAGGAGCGAAGAGGGGGGAAGAGGGACACATAGACTTGAGGGAGGGAAAGTGAGAGAGAGAGAGAGAGAGAGAGAGAGAGAGAGGAAGAGGTATGCAATGACTACCAGTGACGTGAGAAAATAGGTGATTACGGTGGGCCATTGCAAACGAAGATTGTGCCAATATCAGGCGTGTGCTGCGAGATATATTCACATATTACTAAAAGACCAATCCTGGCACGGCAGACTCTACCGCACCCAATGAGGAGTTGGCTGTGTAGCCGTTGTTCATTCTACTCTTTCGGGCGACACTCTTTTTCCAATTCACCGCGTTGGAGTTTCGTTCTGCGCTTTGACTTAAAGTGAAACTGTTTTGTGCAAGCAGCTTCCACGAGAAGACATAAATGATGAAACTATTTAGAGGCCTTGTCAAGAAGTCTTTAAGCCTGTCTTCTGCCCCATTAATGAGCCCCTATCTACTCTGAGCTCACCGTATCACAGACGCTTGGAGATGCGCTCATCGGGCACGGTCCATCCTTTCTGGATATTTTGCAGAAGCGTTTGGGTGCTCAACATGTTAGACCTGCTAAAAATGTCAGAGTTAGGCACTTTGTCCTGCCAACTGATCCTGAGAGTTAGGCACTTTGTCCTGCCAACTGATCCTGAGAGTTAGGCACTTTGTCCTGCCAACCGATCCTGAGAGTTAGGCACTTTGTCCTGCCAACTGATCCTGAGCAGACTACACAGATAACAGAAGTGAAATCGATTTAGCTGTCTGGCTTGTATGCTATACTCTGTCCATGTTTCACATGCAAGCAGCAGATTGGTTAACAAGAAGCGATTTAAAGTCTGGAGACGTTGGCTCTGTACAGTAATATTTGGTTCTCTGTACGGCTTCACATGAGCAGGCTGGAAGAGTCAGGTTTTTTTCTATTTTTGATCGTGAGACCAAAGTTAATGCACGCCTCAGTAAACTCTATCGTGGTGGATTGGATATCTTATTCTGATCAAATGCCAAAGGCAAAGTCGTCAGCAAACAGGAGATCCAAGATCGTGTTCTTACTCAACCTGGTGCAAGAATTCAGACGTTTTATATTGAACAGTCGTCCTGTACCTGATGTACTTGACAGTAGCAGCTCCATGTACAGTATCAGCGAGCATTGCTGCAAAGACCACGCTAAAGAGTGTCGGTGCCAACACACAACCCTCTTGTTTTGCACAGTTTGTAACCGGGAAGGCTACATTCAGTTCTCGTTCGTACAGTAGTGATCTATCATGAAACTGACGGACAACCGCAATTAATCTACCGGGATAACCAACTTCACCAAGGCCATGATTTGCGAGATCCCTTCTCTGTTGGCGGTTTCAAAGACTCTGACCAGGTAACAAAGAAATGTGTACAGGTCGCAATGCTGTTCTTAACATTTTTCCTGGATTTGATAAGCTGCATATATCATGTCGATCACCCCACGCCCGTAAGATAACGCCACTGGTTCTGTGAGAGTAGGCCCCGCTCAAGGTAACCAGTTTGGTGCTTAAGCAGAACTCTGAACATAATTTTGCCCTCGAATGACAGAAAAGAGATGATACTGTGAATACCCCAGGATCCCTGGGTGCCCGTATACTTATACGTGAGTACAATAGCGACCTCTTTCATCTCATGTGGAACTTCCTTAATGCCCCATATGCAGCGATAGAGTAGTCAGTTCCTGGAGAAGCCGGCCTGCTTGGTAAATCTCAAACCAGAAGCCTTGTCCCTGGACACCGAGCTTACCTATGCCTCGCTGTGATCTATGTCTAACCCGTGGTTAAGAACAACTTCAGGCAAACGAGCTACTGATTATACGGTGATGATGGACGGACAGTTGAGGATAGAATAGAAATGGTCCGTCCAGCGATCCAAAAACCTGGACCTTGTCAGTCAATAACACCGCGCCTTCTGCACTAAAGATATGATATAAGTGACGGCAGGGAGGAAGGCAGACCGCTTTAAGGCACATTTAATCCGCCTAGAGTCATTGGAATCAGCATTCCTTTGAATCCTCGTTGCCTTGTCGTGAATGAAACCATCCTGCATGGACCCTAGTCTGCGTTGCACAACCGTCATGTTGACAGCAGTCTTTTGGGATGATGAGGATCGGTCGCTTTGGAACAATTCGAACAAACGGTGCTTTTCATCCAGCAGGACATTGGAAGCTGGGGGGTTTTCGCAGAACCAATCATTTCTCTCGTCAGACGACTGTTTAGCGTCTGCCGCGCTTTGTAACTTGGAGATGTTGTAACAGTTGTGTTGTGTATCTTATGTATCGTGGGTCTAGTGCATTATGGGTCTTATGTATGATGGTCCTTATGCATCATAAGGTCTTACGCATCATGGGTTCTGTGTATCATGAAACTTGCGCATCATGGGCCCTATGTATCATGGAACTTACGCATCATGGGTTCTGTGTATCATGAAACTTACGCATCATGGGTCCTATGTATCATGGAACTTACGCATCATGGGTCCTATGTATCACGTATCTAATACATATCCTGTGGATCTCGTACTTTTTGCAACTCGAGTTGTTGTTTTTGTTGAAGGTCCACAATCAGTAGGATTACTCTTTTGTGGGCCTTAAAAAGGACGTTAAGTGGCGGGTTGTCGTAGCTTTCCCCACATACCGTGCGTGCGGATGAAGGTGGACAGGGGTCCTCCGGGCGGGTGTGCTATGCTTGGCTTCATCTGCGTATCTCTCATTACTACGGGGATCACGTCAAACCTCACCACACTGTTGTCTTCAACGACAGCCCGTTTCCAGGACGACCAACGAGGAGGTCAGGTAAATGAGTTAATCAATACTGTGTTTTTGTATCAAATATGGGATTTTGTGTTTGTAAAGCTTACTGTTCTCGCGTCTTTGTATTTGCAATGACCTTGTATTGTTGTATACACTACGGTTGCATATTTGTATACTGGCTTGGATCCAATGTTTGCACACGCTTTTAGCTGGCATTTTATCCACTAACATAATGGCAGAGGCGCGAATGTGCGACTGTGTGTTGACTTAGCCATGCGTGTACGTGTGCTTGTTTTGTGGACGTGTAAAAAGTGACAGAAAGACATTTAGGTAACAAAGGTTAGACGACCCACAGAAGACTAAAGCGTTATATGTACATGTTCACATAACTAACCAGCAATGGTAAGCCCCACATCTAGGTTGGCGGTTGTAAGAAGCGACATTCTGATAAGGACACGCTGCTTACTTTTACAGCAGGTGACAGCGTCCCGAGTGGATCGCTCGACCCTTTACTGAAGAGGAAAGAATAGGTTCGTGCAATTCCATACATGTCGTAAAAGGCGACTGAAGAGAGGTGTGAATGGGTTTGCAACTTCATCATGTAAAACCAATTGTAAAAGCATGCAGAGTGTTTTGGTGCGCTTCCCTAATTAAGGCCAACTCTTGTCTTGTTGTCTTGTCTTGTTGTCTTGTCTTATTGTCTTGTCTTGTTGTCTTGTCTTGTCATGTCTTGTTGTCTTATCTTGTCTTGCTGTCTTATCTTGTCTTGTTGTCTTGTCTTATTGTCTTGTCTTGTTGTCTTGTCTTGTCATGTCTTGTTGTCTTATCTTGTCTTGCTGTCTTATCTTGTCTTGTTGTTTTGTCTTGTTGTCATGTCCTGTTGTCTTATCTTGTCTTGTCTTGTTGTCTTGTCTTGTTGTCTTGTCTTGTTGTCTTGTCTTGTTGTCTTATCTTGTCTTGTTGTCTTGTCTTGTCTTGTTGTTTTGTCTTGTTGTCATGTCCTGTTGTCTTGTCTTATCTTGTCTTGTTGTCTTGTCTTGTTGTCTTGTCTTGTTGTCTTGTCTTGTTGTCTTGTCTTGTCTTATCTTGTCTTGTTGTCTTATCTTGTTGTCTTGTCTTGTTGTCTTGTCTTGTTGTCTTATCGTGTCTTGTTGTCTTATTGTGTTGTCTTGTCTTGTTGTCTTGTTGTCTTGTCTTGTTGTCTTGTCTTGTTGTCTTTTCTTGTCTTGTTGTCTTATCTTGTCTTGTTGTCTTGTCTTGTCTTGTTGTTTTGTCTTGTTGTCATGTCCTGTTGTCTTGTCTTATCTTGTCTTGTTGTCTTGTCTTGTTGTCTTGTCTTGTTGTCTTGTCTTGTTGTCTTGTCTTGTCTTATCTTGTCTTGTTGTCTTATCTTGTTGTCTTGTCTTGTTGTCTTATCGTGTCTTGTTGTCTTATCGTGTTGTCTTGTCTTGTTGTCTTGTTGTCTTGTCTTGTTGTCTTGTCTTGTTGTCTTATCTTGTCTTGTTGTCTTGTCTTGTCTTGTCTTGTCTTATCCACTTGGGTGGTAAGGAGATGTGGGGAACAGAATGTTTCTGTCCAGCGCCAGACATTTCGCTGAGGTAGTCGTCACCTCATGACGATTTAGAATATCTGCAACATTTCCTATCCATTTAGTTCTCGGTCTGCCACGGTTGCGAAAAAACGAACGTTATGCGTTATAGGCGCACAGGAGTAGTTGGCCAGGTTGCATTCTCATTAGGTGGCGAATCACTTTATTCTTTTCTCATCAATATATTCAGTGCAGGGTCTCGCTTCAACTAATCTTCTCACATCTTGATTGCACATTCTGTCTCTCCTAGTTTGGTTGAATGTTTTCCGGAGGCATCTCCTCTCACATGTCACGATCTTTCTCTCTCGAGTTTTTGTTAAAGTCCATGTTTGGCGCTGGTAACAGAGAGTTGGCATGAATATACTATTGATCAGCAGTCTTGTTGTGGACATGTTTATGTTAGGGTGTTTCAATAATGGTGACAGCTGGTATGAAATTGCATTTACTTTTTGACACCTGATCTCAATATCTCTATCTAAACCGCCATCCTGTGTGAAAACACTGCGCAAGTACATGAAATGGAAATTGAACCAACTATTGTGGTAGCCTTATACTTCGCATGGTGTGAAAAATGTACAAGAGATAGCGGAAGTTGACCCCAACCCAAAGCTGACTGCTAGCGTCAGGACCAGCGACCCAAAGCTGTCACGACCCTTCTCCACCTCTACACGGTGATCCTGGATAACAGGCTGCTACAGTGTAGACTGGATAAGAAGAAGAGAGAAAGATTAAACAAATGGCGGAGGGAGGGGGAGCTGTACCCATAGAAAACGATTATTTCTATGAAGCTGCACCCCACGATTGTATTGAACCTGACAATGACAGAATCTGTCCACTGCACCTTCGTGCATGTTGTAAAACGTGACTAATGAAGGTTGTACATGAGGCTAGTAACCTCATCATTTTTTTAAAAAATGTTACAGAAACCCCTATGGCAAGAAAACACAAAGTGCATTTGGCGCAGACTTCTGCAAGTTGTCAATTATAGTGGTGACCCTATGCTTCGGTAGAAGTCAGATGGAGGCAACTAGCAGGCGAGGCTGATGATTATGGAGCGGTCGATATTGAATGAGAACGTTGTTTCTACAGGTTGGTGGTTGGCTCGGACTACAGCCCTCTTCAGGGTCAAACACTATTAACCTCAAATAACATATACGACCTGGTTGTCAAATAGTTTTGTATAGTTCACACGTTCTCATTCAACCAAAAAGAACCGTCTATGGCTGAAAAGAACAGAAGTCAAATGTATGGATTGGCATCAGCACTGAGAAAACAACAACTTTGGTAATGAGCAAAATAAGCTCGACATCTACTCTCAAACATAAAAAATAGAAGGTCACAAATTGGAGCAGGTCTCCTATCTTGAAAATATAAAAACAGAAAATAGGAGAAGGAAATTGGAAATCAAGAAAAGAATAGGGAGGATCAAATGAGTTTTCACAAACTCCAGTGGACGTTACGTGACTGTCTGTTGTAGCTTTCCTCACATTCCGAGGTTGCTGATGAAGGTGGACAGGGTTCTCTAGGCGGTTGCGCTGTGGTATATTTGCTTCATCTGCGTGTCAATCACTACTACGGGGAATGCATCGATCCCTCTACTAGTTAGCCAGGCTGCCATGAAAACAGCCCGTTTCCAGGAAGTCCTGTGGGGAACTGAGGTGAGGGTCTTGGCCAGTATATTTTGCCTGACACTAACTAACATGTCTGATCAGTATATTTTGCCTGACACTAACTAACATGTCTGATCAGTATATTTTGCCTGACACTAACTAACATGTCTGATCAGTATATTTTGCCTGACACCGACTAACATGTCTGATCAGTATATTTTGCCTGACCCCGACTAACATGTCTGATCAGTATATTTTGCCTGACACTAACTAACATGTCTGATCAGTATATTTTGCCTGAGACTAACTAACATGCCTGATCAGTATATTTTGCCTGACCCTGACTAACATGTCTGATCAGTATATTTTGCCTGACCCCGACTAACATGTCTGATCAGTATATTTTGCCTGACCCCGACTAACATGTCGGATCAGTATATTTTGCCTGATCCCGACTAACATGTCTGATCAGTATATTTTGCCTGACCCCGACTAACATGTCTGATCAGTATATTTTGCCTGACACTAACTAACATGTCTGATCAGTATATTTTGCCTGACACTAACTAACATGTCTGATCAGTATATTTTGCCTGACACTAACTAACATGCCTCATCAGTATATTTTGCCTGACCCCGACTAACATGTCTGATCAGTATATTTTGCCTGACACTAACTAACATGTCTGATCAGTATATTTTGCCTGAGACTAACTAACATGCCTGATCAGTATATTTTGCCTGACCCTGACTAACATGTCTGATCAGTATATTTTGCCTGACACTAACTAACATGTCTGATCAGTATATTTTGCCTGACCCTGACTAACACGTCTGATCAGTGTATTTTGCCTGCCCCTGACTAACATGTCTGATCAGTATATTTAGCCTGACCCAGACTAACATGTCTGATCAGTATATTTTGCCTGACCCTGACTAACATGTCTGATCAGTGAATTTTGCCGGACCCTGACTAACATGTCTGATCAGCATATTTTGCCGGGCCCTGACTATCATGTCTGATCAGTATATTTTGCCTGACTAGATATTAGTCTTCCTTCCCTATAATAAGTGTGATCAGGTGTAATTCATACGCATCTTTACTGTGTGGCATAGACACGCGGGCAACGAAGAAACTATTCAAAAAGAGAATTGATTCCTTTGAAATGTAGATATGTAGAGGAATGGAGCACACCTTACGGTCAGTCATCCCGTGCTGGCAGAGACACTGAGGATGAGATCTGAGCGCGCACATACTTGTTCCGAGTGCTATGAAGATGATCTGATGATTAACTAACTAACTAACTAACTAACTAGCTAACATCATTTGAAAAGAAAGTATAATAAGGATGTCTTAAAGATATTAGGGTTGCGAAAAGAATTGATAAACGAAAATAAAGTAGCATTAAAAATATATTTGTCACATCAAAGAAAGAGAAAGAGGATGTTCGAGATTCATAATTGACGCCTTTCCTGGCGAGTTGACACCTGAACTGAACAGAATGCAAGGTGGAAACTCAAAGAAATATCAACAGGAAGTGGTTACATGCACACAATAGTTATCGACCACTGTTGTAAGCCAACATTACAAAATTAAATAAAAATTGATACCTGGTTTCCAGGAGAAAGAGGCTTCCACATGTGCCC
The DNA here is from genome assembly GCA_036924085.1 of Ariolimax columbianus. Taxonomy (NCBI): domain Eukaryota; kingdom Metazoa; phylum Mollusca; class Gastropoda; order Stylommatophora; family Arionidae; genus Ariolimax; species Ariolimax columbianus. Next base: position 102,555,613 of record JAVGWX010000006.1, read on the forward strand.
CCCTTTTATCAAGTTGACTGTATTGAGAGGGAGCAAGACTTTTCCGATCAGTCGATGCCTGGAGAACTTGTCGAAGTCTTTGAGTAGGATCTCCAGGGTTCTTTCTTGAGACTCGTGGTAGTCAATGTCAAAGCTGAAGTATTCGTTCCAAACTGGTTCCTGGGTCTTTCTCTGTACTGTCGTCTGCTGGGACGCTTTCTGGTCAGGCAGCAAAGAGATTTTACAGTACGGGTTGGAATGAGCCATGTCCTGCTTGGTTTCGTCCAAACAGTACGGCGGAGGTAAGTCTCGCGCCTCAATCATCTTCACCATAAGCACCTGAAAAACAGAAGAGAAAGAAAAAAGGGACGGAGTGAATGAAAAAAGGATTGGAGAAAATAGGTAATAAAAATTTAATTTATTAAGAGAAAAAAAAAACCTTAAAGAACAGCCAAGTGGTATAAGTGACTGAGTGAATAAGCTCAGTCGAACCTTAAAACGTTGTAAAAGCTGACAAAATAGGGTTATGTTTAGAGCTAGCAGCATCATCATGTAAAACGTAAGGTTACATAAACCCCTTTAGAGGCACACGCCGTTACAGACTTCCCGTAAGGAGGCCAGATATTGTAGTCGCTATGTTCCACATAAAGAGAATATAAGACATGCAAGAAGAATAGTAATAGATGAAGACCTTCATGTGTTAGTCTTACTTTAAACTGTCTTGTCACCTTTAATGTTCGCCAGTTTTCATAGGTCTCCAGCTTGACCTTTCCCATAGGTCTCCAGTCTGACTTTTTCCATAGGTCTTCAGATTGACCTTCACCATAGATTCCCAGTCTGACCTTTCCCAAAAGTCTCCAATCTGACTTTACACATATGTCTCCAGCTTGACCTTTTCCATAGTTCTTCTTCTTCTTCTTCTTCTTCTTCTTCTTCGTCTTCTTCTTCGTACGCTGTCAGACGTCAACTTGTATTTGTTCGAAGAAAGCAGCGGTCATCATGAGGGTGTCGACACTGCCAAAGAGCTTGTCTAATGTTGCCACTGGTGATGGCCACATCTGCTTTCTCTAGTCCTCGTATATCGCGCAGTTTTGCAGCAGATGTTCAGCGGTCATTTTTCCGGTACCACAAGTGCATATGTCAGTGCCACCTATCTTCAGTTTATTGAATAGGTGGTACCTCAGTCTGTTGTGGCATGTGCGGAGTCTGAAGACCACGACCTGCTCTCTTCTGTTCAACTGGTAATAGGCATCATTTTTTGTGTAGCCAGAATGTTCTGTTTCCCATTTGGCCATGTATCTGGCCCTAATAAGCTTTTTGGAATCTTCGTAGGTCACACTAGTATCTGGTTGTGGTAGTCTTGCACCTTATTTTGCCAGTCTGTCTGCCTCCTCGTTGCCTTGAATGTTACAGTGGGATGGAACCCTGGCATAGTTCAGAGAGTACTGCTCTTAAATCATTAAGTTCAGTATTTTTCTGTCTTTTTAGTGCTGTAACTACTGCCAGGGCATCTGTAAACAGGTCTCCAGTCGGATCTTTCCAATAGGTCTCTTGTCTTCCTTTGCCCCCCTCCCCTTCTTCTATGAGTCTTCGCCCCCCCCCCTTTTCCTATATTAATCTCACGCCCTCCTGGCTTATATCACCTTCTTCTATCAGTCCTCTTCCCCCCTCCCGGCTTATATCACCTTCTTTTTGTTCTCCCACCTGGATCACCATTTGGCGGTTCCATATTTGGCCACCATTGGCTTATCCGGCGCATCCCCCTTCACTTCTTACGCTCTTCTGGCCACCTTATTTGACCGATACCCTTCATTTTCAGTCAAGCATCTGGCCCAACAAGTCGCTTAGAAAGACTGGGTCTACTATCAGATAAGTTTACCATTTTTCCTTATATGTTGATTTGTTAGTTCAGTATTGTTGTCCCTGATGAAGGCCTATTGGTCGCAACGTAGGTTTTGTTTGTGTTCTCGTCTCGGTGCGGTATCTGACCATACCCATTTTTAAATTTTGATTATACTCAACCTTAATCAACTTTTACAATTGTTTTCATGTTTTTTTCCCATTTGATAATACATCAAAAGACAGCAACTAAAATGGTTTAGCCACGTAACAAGATTACCACCTCACAATTTCCCAAACAATGATTGCTATTTAGGTACAACGGATTCAAGGCTAAAGGCAAAACACGAAAAAAGTTGCATACGGAAATATCTGCAGCAGTGAATGCCACTGTGCTCGTTCTATAGCACTTCATAACCTGACTCTGAAAGGCATAACAAGATAAGCGAAACAAATGAGAAGCAATCCCTCATCTAATTATCATATCCCACGGTGGCTCCTATCAGTGGCTCTAAATGTAATGCATGTGTATTTCAGTGCACAGCGGCATGATTTGTCTCTGTAAATGGTATCGATTTCGACGAATATAAATGTGTTATTTACTGTGGTTTTTTTTAATGACGGACACCATAAATGTGACGAAAGTTAAACTATAACGAACAGCGAGGAAAGTTCCCATAAATGTGACATTTCATATGACCAATCACCATCTTCCATCCGGAAAACTGGTATCGCACATGATTTTCATATTTCAATTCAGGAGCACTTTCAGTTCCGTCCACGAAATGTTATATCATCAAAATGTTGTTTCGAAATATATGCAATAAATAAATGGGGGAAAACAATATGTGTTCACTTGGTAATCACTTCATGATTACTTGATTACCCGTTCCCCAGCGTCGGTTGTACCGCTGCGTGTCCCAACGTCACCTTTAACTTAACTTAACTTAACGTCTTTATACTGGTTTAGAAGACCCTGCAGAGTCTATATACAACCAGTTACGATCTCCATCTGGTCGCTGTGGGAGGTCCAGTAGGTAATTATCTTTCCTTCTGACGTATCGCGATGCTGTAGTGGAAAGCAAGGGGTTCTGACAAACGCGCTGATAGTCTACTACTCGGTCGTATTCTTCCCCGGGGGTATTCGACTGATGTTGATGTTCTCTAAAGTTCGTTATTTCTTCTGAGCATGTAACCTGCCAAACAATGCTTGACCTTGTTTGAGGAAACAACATTTCTGGCCAATGAAAATTACTGTTATTTTTACATTATATTTATATTAGCATTATATTTATGTTATATTAACATTATATTTATACTACATTATATTAACATTATATTTAAACTGCATTATATTAACATAACATTTATACTACATTATATAAACATAACATGTATACTACATTATATTAACATAACATTTATACTACATTATATTAACATAACATGTATACTACATTATATTAACATAACATTTATACTACATTATATTAACATAACATTTATACTACATTAAATTAACATAACATTTATACTACATTAAATTAACATAACATTTATACTACATTATATTAACATAACATTTATACTACATTATATTAACATAACATTTATACTACATTATATTAACATAACATTTATACTACATTATATTAACATAACATTTATACTACATTATATTAACATAACATTTATACTACATTAAATTAACATAACATTTAAACTACATTATATTAACATAACATTTATACTACATTAAATTAACATTATGGATGAAGATGATGAGCAGTGCATGATCTGTAGCGGAGCCAGTCAAAGCTGACTGCTAGCGTCAGGGCAAACGACCAAGACCTACCAAGACCCTTCTCCATCTCTTCGTGCTGATCCCTGATAACAGGCTGCAGCAGGGCAGAGTGGCGAAGGAGAAGGGATCGAAGAGGGAAGGCTAGCTCGGTACTCGAACATGCCATGCTGATGTCGGATGTGTCGGAACGAAAGGTACAATACCGCAGTCAAGCTGTAAACTACGACACGTCGCATTCTGAACTACATTCTGCTACTTGCAAGGCACTTTTCGGGGCTTCGTAGCGAAAGTTTGAGAACGAACAATGAAGAAGAAGAAGAAGATAATAACGCTATATTTATATATATTGACATTATATTAGTATTAAATTACATTATATTTATGGTTAAAAAGACTAACGTCTGGTCAGGCACACCATACTGATCAGACATGTTAGTCAGGGTCAGGCAAAATATATTGGCCAAGACCCTAACCTAGTAGGCTTCCCTGGAAATGAGTTGTTTTCATTGATGCCTGGCTAAAGGGGTAAGAGATCGACGTGATCCCTGTAGGAGTGAGCAACACGCAGATGAGGCCAAGCATTGCACACTCGCCTGGAGGACCCCGGTCCACCTTCATCAGCTCGCTTGGGATTTGGGAAAAGCTACGACAACCCGCCACATAACCTTCTTTTCAGGGCGCACAAAAGAGTAAACCTAATCATTTTGTGCATTCGAAACAACATATTATATTTATTTTAAATTTAAATTGAATGCTCTTTAAAAATACATAAAACTGCAGCACATACGAGGTTATTAAGTTAAATGCTAGCAAACACAGCTCATAAAATTGTATTAGAATAAGAAATTCATTAAAACAATTTACACAGTGAAAAATATGGAGACAAAATTGCGGGCAAGCTTAAATAATCTTATAGGGATACCAACAGCATGGAAATACTACACAGCGAAAGAAATCGATTCTTTTAGATGGGCATGATCGATAACTTCTAGCTTCGGTATTGAAGTCACGTGACGAGGCCTTATTATCAAGGGAATTAACAAGTTGACATTTGTTCGGATAAGACACGACTGCATGATGTGGACGGAAACATTTGACGGAAACTAAATACACTTTCCACGTACGTTTGAATAGGATCATAAGGCTGCAACTATCACTCTATTCTATTTTGGGTTGTCTCCTTGAGCTCATCCTATGAGACCACGATTGTTTGGGTTTTCTTCATCTTCCCCGTTTTTCTTTTGCGCTGTTGGTTCAACTCCAGTGCATATAGGTTTGTATAAGTCTGGGTTCTTAATGAAGGTGTGTCATGTAGAAATACGCTTTCTCCATCTGTATTAGCTATATTTGTGTTCTCTACCACATGTCTATGTTAGTTACAACATTTGACCTTCGGATATATAATAATTGGCGAAGCCATTTACTAGCCAAGGTCAGAAGTCTGGATGTGTATTATCATAGTTATGTGACATATTTCTAGGTCATAAAGTCGGTCTGAGTGTTGATCACCTCTTCTATTTCTATTGCACTCATCTGTCTGTACAATATGGGATCTCCCGTATCGCATCATGGATGGAAATGGATCTAGTAAGACAGTTTGCATAGGAGAAACAACTCTAATAAGAAACGTGCTGCCTTACAGGTAGAATGCAGACAGTCAAAGGCTAGGGAAGTATCCACAAACAAATGCATGATAAAAATGCATGCATTGGGCCCCCGGGTAAAACAGAGTGCAACGTAGCCAGCAGTCACAGATATGACTTATTGAGTCATTGACCTGGATGTTTGGTGGTAAACGGGGGCTTACAATTGCAACTTAACTTAACAAAATTTTAGTTTCCGGACGAACGCCGAAGAAGAAGAACATATTAAAAATGAAAAAAGAGTTACAAACTTGAAATTTTATAAAACGCAAGGGCAATGCAACAATGTGCATTATAAAGGGGGAGTTGAACAGTGAAACTCTTATGGTGGTGGACAAGTGGGTGATACTCTACTACGGTGGAGGAGAAGTATGTGATACTTTACAACGGTGGAGGACAAGTGGGGGATACTTTACTGCGGGGGAGGAGAAGTATGTGATACTTTACAACGGTGGAGGACAAGTGGGTAATACTTTACAACGGTGGAGGACAAGTGGGTGATACTTTACTGCGGTGGAGGAGAAGTATGTGATACTTTACAACGGTGGAAAACAAGTGGGTAATACTTTACAATGGTGGAGGAGAAGTGGGTGATACCTTACAACGGTGGAGGAGAAGTATGTGATACTTTACAACGGTGGAGGACAAGTGGGTAATACTTTACAACGGTGGAGGAGAAGGGGGTGATACTTTACTGCGGTGGAGGAGAAGTATGTAATACTTTACAACGGTGGAAAACAAGTGGGTAATACTTTACAACGGTGGAGGAGAAGTGGGTGATACTTTACAACGGTGGAGGAGAAGTATGTGATACTTTACAACGGTGGAGGGCAAGTGGGTAATACTTTACAACGGTGGAGGAGTGGGTGATACTTTACAACGGTGGAGGAGTGGGTGATACTTTACAACGGTGGAGGAGAAGTATGTGATACTTTACAACGGTGGAGGACAAGTGGGTGATACTTTACAACGGTGGAGGAGAAGTGGGTGATACTTTACTGCGGTGGAGGAGAAGTATGTGATACTTTACAACGGTGGAGGACAAGTGGGTAATACTTTACAACGGTGGAGGAGAAGTGGGTGATACTTTACAACGGTGGAGGAGAAGTATGTGATACTTTACAACGGTGGAGGACAAGTGGGTGATACTTTACAACGGTGGAGGAGAAGTGGGTGATACTTTACTGCAGTGGAGGAGAAGTATGTGATACTTTACAACGGTGGAGGACAAGTGGGTAATACTTTACAATGGTGGAGGAGAAGGGGGTGATACTTTACTGCGGTGGAGGAGAAGTATGTGATACTTCACAACGGTGGAGGACAAGTGGGTGATAATTTACAACGGTGGAGGAGAAGTGGGTGATACTTTACTGCGGTGGAGGAGAAGTATGTGATACTTTACAACGGTGGAGAACAAGTGGGTAATACTTTACAACGGTGGAGGAGAAGTGGGTGATACTTTACTGCGGTGGAGGAGAAGTATGTGATACTTTACAACGGTGGAGGACAAGTGGGTAATACTTTACAACAGTGGAGGAGAAGTGGGTGATACTTTACTGCGGTGGAGGAGAAGTATGTGATACTTTACAACGGTGGAGGACAAGTGGGTAATACTTTACAACGGTGGAGGACAAGTGGGTAATACTTTACAACGGTGGAGGAGAAGTGGGTGATACTTTACAACGGTGGAGGACAAGTGGGTAATACTTTACTACTACGGTGGAGTAGATTCTTGTGATACTTTACTACTACGGTGGAGTAGATTCTTGTGATACTTTACTACTACGGTGGAGTAGATTCTTGTGATACTTTACTACTACGGTGGAGTAGATTCTTCTGATACTTTACTACTACGGTGGAGTAGATTCTTGTGATACTTTACTACTACAGTAGAGTAGATTCTTGTGATACTTTACTACTACGGTGGAGTAGATTCTTGTGATACTTTACTACTACGGTAGAGTAGATTCTTGTGATACTTTACTACTACGGTGGAGTAGATTCTTGTGATACTTTACTACTACGGTAGAGTAGATTCTTGTGATACTTTACTACTACGGTAGAGTAGATTCTTGTGATACTTTACTACTACGGTGGAGTAGATTCTTGTGATACTTTACTACTACGGTAGAGTAGATTCTTGTGATACTTTACTACTACGGTGGAGTAGATTCTTGTGATACTTTACTACTACGGTGGAGTAGATTCTTATGATACTTTACTACTACGGTGGAGTAGATTCTTGTGATACTTTACTACTACGGTGGAGTAGATTCTTGTGATACTTTACTACTACGGTGGAGTAGATTCTTGTGATACTTTACTACTACGGTGGAGTAGATTCTTGTGATACTTTACTACTACGGTGGAGTAGATTCTTGTGATACTTTACTACTACGGTGGAGTAGATTCTTGTGATACTTTACTACTACGGTAGAGTAGATTCTTGTGATACTTTACTACTACGGTGGAGTAGATTCTTCTGATACTTTACTACTACGGTGGAGTAGATTCTTCTGATACTTTACTACTACGGTAGAGTAGATTCTTGTGATACTTTACTACTACGGTAGAGTAGATTCTTGTGATACTTTACTACTACGGTGGAGTAGATTCTTGTGATACTTTACTACTACGGTGGAGTAGATTCTTGTGATACTTTACTACTACGGTGGAGTAGATTCTTGTGATACTTTACTACTACGGTGGAGTAGATTCTTGTGATACTTTACTACTACGGTGGAGTAGATTCTTGTGATACTTTACTACTACGGTGGAGTAGATTCTTGTGATACTTTACTACTACGGTGGAGTAGATTCTTGTGATACTTTACTACTACGGTGGAGTAGATTCTTGTGATACTTTACTACTACGGTGGAGGAGAAGCGTGTGATACTTTACTACTACGGTGGAGGAGAAGCGTGTGGTGCTCTACTGCGGTGAGGGAGACGTGGGTGATACTGTAATACAATGGAGGAGAAACGTAGCTTTAGCGAGTTCGCGTATTTTATTTTTTAAATGCTTTATTATTAAGAAGTTGTTTATGTTGGCTTTTATCCCCCAAAAAACTATAATAACTACATTCTTTACATTCGGCGAAATATGTAATGACATGAGTTGGAGAGCATTCTACTTTATAGAGAATGAGTGCTGAACAGTATAATCCTAATCAGAAGCCATGTTTCTAGCTTTGAATTCTATACTAACTTTGAAGATAGGCGTTTAGAGTTGATATCAACTTGAGCGGACTACCAGAGAATATTCAAAATAGCGGGAAGAATTCAGAATGTGCAGCTTCTTCAAATAATAATAGTTATTGGATGACTGGACGACCCGTTCCACAGAGGCGGTTACCCCGCTGCGGTCAGAACTTCGCTTCCATTGGCTTCTGTTTTGGGCCATGGTGGACCAGTGGGTGATATGTTGCCCATCTGTAGCATCGTAGATACTGTTCCATGGTGGTCTTCCCTGTGACAGTTGTCAGTCTAGGAGGTGCCAGACTGCTGTCGCTGTGCTCTAACGAGCATCAGTTCTCCAAAGCAGGTGGCCAGCCCAACAATGCTTTATCTTGCCTGGATGGGTAACTGCATCCTTCGCCGAGCGATGACATTTGCCGTACGTCAAGACCTTCCTAACGTTAGTTGTGGGGCGTGAAACCAACCATGCATCTCTCGAGGGAGGCGTCGGTCACCCTCAGTTTCGAATCCATTTCTTATGTAAGTGGCCATGTTTCTGCTGCGTAACACGTTGCAGGGAATACTGTGGAGTTGAAGAAGGAGGTTCCCAGGTTCTGGTCGTGCGTATGTTCTAGTGCCGTCTCTATGAAGGAGAAAGCCGTCCAGTTCGCGCAAAGACGCCTTGTTAATTCTGAGTTTAGGTCGCTCTGCATATTTAGTAAGGATCTCGGATAACTATACATCTGCACCTACTCCAGATTTTCGCCCTCGAGGATGACCGGGCCATTTGTAGCGAAACGGTTATAAATGACTTTTGTCTTGGAAGTGTCTGTGTCGAGACCAGCTTTTTCCCTACTTTGTGAAGCATAGCTATCATCTGGTTGGCGTCTTTGACCGTTTCTGTGTTGAGCACCAAGTCATCTGCGAAACAAAGGGGGTTAAGTCACTTGTCATTTATGTTGATAGCAAAGGGGGTCCACTCGCAGTGACTGATGATTGATTTTGGACATGCGGAAATGAAGTTTAGTGATATAGCCGCCCCCTACCCCCGTCCCCCCCCCACTCTCAGGCGAACCCCTTTCTGTGGGATGCTATTACTGGTCTTTGAAAGGAGTTAAAGGTTGTCGTATAATATGAATAGCTGAGTAGCTGTTAGCAAGGATTCTTACTAAGCCGGGATCAATGTTTTTGTCCAGCAGAGAGTACCAGACGAATAATGACTCTTCAAAATGATAACACAATTCGCCACCAAGATAACAGTGTACCTGCCGTATACCTGTGAAACATGGACAGTGTATAGCAGAAATGCCAGACAGCTCAACCATTTTCACTAGAACTGTCTGTGTAAGCTGTTCGGGATCATGCGACAGGGAAGAGTGCATAAGTGAAATTCTTAGCAATACTAACATTTTAATTATCCATACACTTATGAAATTGGCTCAACTACGATAGACGGAAATGTTGTTTGCATGCAAGATACACACATCTAATATCAGCTGTTATATGGTGAGCTCAAAACAAACAGGAGCTCACCAGGAGGGCAGAAGAAGCGCTACAGAGACTACTTGAAAGTGTCTCTGAAATGCTTCAATATTGATACCACATCCTGGGAGATGCTTGCACAAGACCGTACCACCTGGCGAGCTAGTATCACTGCAGGTGCTCTGATCGCAGAGAGTGCATCCATCGCGGAGGATCTGCGAAAGCGTGCTGAACGAAATAACAATACTCACGATTCCACAATCGGCTCCCGCATGTCTGCCTTGAATGTGATCGGGTGTTCCGTTCCAGGATTGGTCTTTAAAGTTAACAGAGAACATATATTTCACAGCAATAATCTGATGTTGATAAAATCACCATCATTAGAACGTCAAAATAAGACCTCATATCGAACGTTATTACTACGTACCGGATATCATTTCAGCATGGCAGATAATTATCATACCATAAGCATATGTCTTATGTCCCAAGACTATATTTCTGCAGCAAATATAACACTTCACCAGCGATTAATTCGTATAAACGAACATATATTCTACAAATGTCCCTGTAGCAGAACACATCGGCAAAGTCGGGCCTAAATTAGTTTTAATTCACGTCTGCAAGAGGTTTGCTTCCGATGTTCAGGGTTCTGCCAACTTAAGCACAACTTACTCTTGTAGAATCTGTGTAATCTACATATCAGGAATACTAAATGTACATACATCATAATTTATGTTACCAATACATCAATTGCTTCATCCAAAGGAACGGAACAATCCCTTAAACAATTATAAAAAAACAACAACAAGCAAAAACCAAGTATATACCTTAGATGCCACGTCATATCTAAGCCCAAAATGTAGCTGTCCTAGTTGGAACTGAGCCAGCTTGTCCTCGTCTGTCAGGCACTGGTCCTCCTCGGGTTCTACCTCGTACAGCTCTCGCTGAAAGTTGTCCACGTTGATCTCACTTTCACTAGGGAGTCTGCGCTTGGATCGTGGCTGGACATTCTCCCTGTTCGGATGGGAAGACGGATGAAAGTAGTAATGAGATGATAGACAAAGAAGTGAAAAGTGACGTTAAAATGACATAGATAAAAAATTCGAGGCTAGAGAAGTGCACGCTCTTACAGAACGGTTGGGGATGTGGCGTGAGAAGAAGATAATAATACAAAAAGGAAACACGTGCAGCTATTTGCCGTTTCGTTGAGAGGAGATTACAGTGGCTTTTCTTAGATCTAAAGGTGTTCTTGAAAAGGTTTACCGTGTACTGGCTGAAGTGCGATACGAGACTCCCCAGAAAGCTGCCCCTATGGAAATTACACTGTATCGATCCCATCAACCTTGGTCCAACCATCCTGACACGGTCTGTTTCTAGCAGCACGAATGAGGGCGTGTGGTGTGGGTTTCTTGATAAGTATGTTTCACTTGACTCTGAGCAGTCTTCGCTCCCACTTTGATCAGTATGTCTCACTTGACTCTGAGCAGTCTTCGCTCCCACCTTGATCAGTATGTTTCACTTGACTCTGACCAGTCTTCGCTTCCACCATGATCAGTATGTTTCACTTGACTCTGAGCAGTCTTCGCTACCACTTTGATCAGTATGTTTCACTTGACTCTGACCAGTCTTCGCTCCCACCTTGATCAGTATGTTTCACCTGACCCTGATTGCGCTTCGGTCCCACCTTGATCAGTATGTTTCACCTGACCCTGATTGCTCTTCGGTCCCACCTTGATCAGTTTGCTTCACCTGACCCTGATTGCTCTTCGATTCCACCTTGATCAGTATGTTTCACCTGAGCATGATTGCTCTTCGATCCCCACATTGAGCAGTATGTGTCACCTGACCCTGATTGCGCTTCGCTCTCACAAGAATGATATAGCAGATAATATAGTTGACAAAGAATAGATGACTAATATAGATAGAGTGACAAATACGATGATGACAACTGGAATATAAAGACGAATATATAATGAGAGATACGTTGAGACTGAATGAAAGAAGATACATATAATGAGAGATACGTTGAGACTGAATGAAAGAAGATACATATAATGAGAGATACGTTGAGACTGAATGAAAGAAGATACATATAATGAGAGATACGTTGAGACTGAATGAAAGAAGATACATATAATGAGAGATACGTTGAGACTGAATGAAAGAAGATACATATAATGAGAGATACGTTGAGACTGAATGAAAGAAGATACATATAATGAGAGATACGTTGAGACTGAATGAAAGAAGATACATATAATGAGAGATACGTTGAGACTGAATGAAAGAAGATACATATAATGAGAGGTACATTGAGACCGAATGAAAGAATATAAATATAATGAGAGATACATTGATATTGATCGAAAGAAGTTAAATATAATGAGATGCACAAGCAGGCAGATAAAAAAAACAGTTTAGAAGATAAGAAACACACGGATGATAACTGCTTCTTCTTTTTTCTCTTCTTAATCTTTCGCTCTCAGGTGGCCCCATTTCTATTTACAAATTTGGAGAGTTAAAAAACAGAGAATACGATAATGAGACTAAGAATGAAGAAGAGTGAAGGACAGCTTGATAGATTGTTGTTGTTGTTGTTGTTGTTGTTGTTGTTGTTGTTGTTTAATGCCCACAATGATTGTTTTCTCTTGTGTGTGCCCTGAAAAAGTCATTAAGTGCGGGTTGTAGTAGCTTTCCTCATATCCCGAGCATGATGATGAAGATAGGCCGCGGTCTTCCAAGTGGTTGTGCTATGCGTGGCACTCACTACTACGGGGATAACATCGATCCACATCTCGTTAGTCAGGCTGCCTTGAAATCAGCTTGTTTCCAAGGAACGCTACATGGAAGAGAGATGGTGGTCTTGGTCAGGGTGTTGTATCTGACCCTGACGCGGCGACCTGGTCAGGGTGTTGTACCTGACTCTAACGCGACGTCCTGGTCAGTGCCTGACTGGACTAGGGTCTCAGTTCCTCAGCTTGATAGATAATAAAAGGTTGAATAACGTATTATTTAAGGTAAAGGCGAAAAAAATGAATATATATATATACCTGTTTGCTGTCCAAAACTCTATTGGTTTCATGTCAATGATAGGCGTCAAATGACGCTTACTCTCAGTACTGACTCCACTTGCTGACGACACAGAGTCAGTCCTAGAGTTATCAGAATCCATTCTCTCTCTGAAGAAATTAAAAAAACCAGCATTATATACTATACCAAAAGTTATTGTTTGTATGGATTCTTCTTGTTTTTGTTGAGTACCCACAATGAGCAAGTTTGCTCTTTTGTGCGCTCTGAAATGAACGTTACAGTATCTCATCCCACTCCGAGCATGCTGATGAAGGTGGGTGGAGATCCTCCAGACCGTTGTGCTATACTTGGCTTCATCTGCGCGTCACTCACTACTACGGTGATCATGTGGATCCCTATCTCGTAAGCCAGACTGTCATGAAACAGCCTGTTTCCAGGGTTTAACTGCATGTAAGTGAAATGGGGTCATGGGTAGTATGTACACATGGCCCTGGCTAGCATTGTCTTATCAGTATGTTCACCTGACACTGACTAAAATTGTCTGATCAGTATGTACACTTGACCATGACTAGCATTGTTGATCAGTATGTACACTTGACCCTGGCTAACATTGTCTGATCAGTATCTATACTTGACCCTGGCTAACATTGTTTGATCAGTATGTACACTTGACCCTGACTAACATTGTTTGATCAGTATATACACTTGACCCTGGCTAACATTGTCTGATCAGTATGTACACTTGACCCTGTTTAACATTATCTGATCAATATGTACACTTGACCCTGCCTAACATTATCTGATCAGTATGTACACTTGACCCTGACTAACATTGTCTGATAAGTATGTACACTTGACCCTGACTAACATTGTCTGATCAGTATATACACTTGACCCTGACTAACATTGTCTGATCAGTATGTACACTTGACCCTGACTAACATTGTCTGATCAGTATGTACACTTGACCCTGACTAACATTGTCTGATCAGTATGTACACTTGACCCTGACTAACATTGTCTGATCAGTATATACACTTGACCCTGACTAACATTGTTTGATCAGTACGTTTTGCCTGACTCGGTGTTAGTACCCTCTCCGCTTAGCATGGACAATTTTATATATATATATATATATATATATATATATATATATATATATATATATATATATATATATATATATATATATATATATCACACACACACACACACACACACAAAGACAAACATACACACACACACACACACAAAGACAAACATATACACACACACACACACACACACATGTACATGGATGTCCAGACCTGATTACACCAACATTAGTCATGTATCGATGTCCAAACAGGGCATTCACGGATTAAACATTAATATATCAGGAGTGAGCTGTACTCGTCGCTAGCGTATGGCGTTGTAACGCTGACACTGGACTAACATTTGGAGAAGAAAAGTTATCTATTGAAGTGTGAATATAGAGAAGAGTGGGACGAATCTCATGAGAAAAAAAGTGATTCCTTTGAAGTGTGAATATAGAGAAGAATGGGACGAATCTCATCAGAAAAAAAGTGATTCCTTTGAAGTGTGAATATAGAGAAGAATAGGACGAATCTGATGAGAAAAAAAGTGATTCCTTTGAAGTGTGAATATAGAGAAGAGTGGGACGAATCTCATGAGAAAAAAAGTGATTCCTTTGAAGTGTGAATATAGAGAAGAATGGGATGAATCTGATGAGAACAAAAGTGATTCCTTTGAAGTGTGAATATAGAGAAGAATAAGACGAATCTCATGAGAACAAAAGTGATTCCTTTGGTGTGAATATAGAGAAGAATGGGACGAATCTCATCAGAAAAAAAAGTGATTCCTTTGAAGTGTGAATATAGAGAAGAATAAGACGAATCTGATGAGAAAAAAAGTGATTCCTTTGAAGTGTGAATATAGAGAAGAATGGGAGGAATCTCATGAGAAAAAACGTGATTCCTTTGAAGTGTGAATATAGAGAAGAATGGGACGAATCTGATGAGAAAAAACGTGATTCCTTTGAAGTGTGAATATAGAGAAGAATGGGACGAATCTCGCGGAAAGAGAACAACGAAAATAAGAAAGTCATTGAATAGTTAGGGGCGCAGAAAAGAATTGATGAAACAAATGAGATACAGTTAAAATATCCTGGTCACTGTAAGAGTCAGCTCACAATTGCATGTGATCTGTTTCCGTTTCGCCTGACCTTGATAACGGTTTATTTAGATCTAAACGCCAATGAAGCACTGTCATTGTTTATGTGAAATATCTGCAAGGTTATCTTGTTTGCATTTCAGTCAACAATTAATTTTTTTTTTAAATCAAAGCAGTACGTGCTTGAAGCCCGTCAGTATGACGGCGTGGCCTAGTTATAAGGGACACGGCTCACAACCTGAATGTTCTGGGTTCGCTCCCTAACAAAGCACCGGCTGTTACCTCGGGAAAGCAAACCTTTAGAAAATGCACGAGGAAGCAGACCCTTACATAAAATTGCACGCTGAAGTCGGATACACTAGGCCGACAAGCGCAAGAGAAAAACATAGTGCCACGCACACCGTCTTGGGGAATAGAGAAATAAAGCGAACGCAAAAAACAAAAACCCCATCACACTTAAATAAGACCTGGCTTGACCTGTTGTTGCTGTGCAGCCACTCGTCCCAAGTTCAGTTAACTCTAGACGGCTCTGCTTTGTTAGGGCGTCACATGGGCTTTTCTTACATCCCAAGACGTACTTGGTTGTTGTTGTTGTTGTTTAATGCCAATAATGAGTAAGTATACTCTTTTGTGCCCTGAAATGGGCGTTGAGTGGCGGGTTTTAGTAGCGTGCTGATAAGGTAGACCACGGACCTCCAGGCGGTTATGCCATGCTTGGCTTGATCTGCATGATGGTCACTACTACGGGGATCACGTTGATCCACATCTCGTCAGCCAGACTGCATTGAAGACAGCCTGTTTTCAGGGAACACTACATGGAAGAGAGATATCAGTCTTGATCAGTATATTGTGCCTGACCGGTCTTGCGTCTCAATTCCCCTACTTGATTGATCGATTGAGGTCATGGTGGCTGTAGCACAATGCAAGAATCCTCGTTAAGTTCGTTCACCACTTTGGAGATTACAGTGTCGACCTTCACCTCGTTGACCAGACTGTTAATTCACATCACGTTTCCAGGAACACGAACCACGATGGGAAGTGGGTGTGGGGTGTGGGGATGGGAAGAGATGTATTGATCAATACATTTGACCCAACCCAGAATACTCGTAGCTCTTGGTCTGACCTAAGATGTATGTACGCGACTCACCTGTAACTTTTGATGCTGTCAGCATTGCTGCTGGTGGAATCGAGCCGCGCGTGCTGCTGCTCTAGACAAGTGTGCTGAATGTTGATTCGTTGAGGCTTGGCCTTGCTCGTGCCTCGTGACCAGCAATCACAACACAGAGGGCAGGATGCCACATACGCACACAGCTTCGATAGCACTGCACTGGACTGATACAAATACACAGACAATGACATAAGACTGACAGACCGATATATAAATTTAACAAAACAGGAACATAACAGTTAAGCCAACCATAATAATCATATTTAAACCCTCTCAACTCGGGATCAAGATGCTGAGCAGCGCACGCATAAGCTGCAGTGGTCAGCGACCCATAGCTGACTGCTAGCATCAGGGCCAGCGAACCATAGCTGCCAAGACCCTTCTACACCTCCACGCGGTGATCCTGGATAACAGGCTGCAGCAGGGCAGACTGGCTAAGGAGAAGGGATCGAAGAGGAAATGCTAACCCGGTACTCAAAAAATGCTTGCTGAAGTCGGATGTGTTGGACCGAAAAGTGCAAATATAGCAGCCAAGCTGTAAACTACGACACAACGCATTCCGTTCTCTTGACTACATTCTGCTACTAAAGCCCTTTCAGGGTTTGGTAGTGGGAGATTGAGAACGAACGAAGAAGAAGAAGAAGAAGAAACCCTCTTAACTCCATGTGGAACACATGTTTTCAACAAATACGCTTAAAGTTATTTTGTCCTGTGCCATCCATTGAATGTCTTCCCACGTCGTCCTCGCTTTCTTTATGTTTATCTCGAGTTCGTCCTAACAAAAAACAGGCTGGTCAGTTATACAGAATCCTTGTTATTCTTTGCAACGCCTCAAATGCCCTCATGACAGAGGACTCGCTTGTGTGTTTAAATGGTTAGGCTGAATTTGTCGTCTTAGTTGATTTGTCCATACTTGTTTATGTTTTTGTGGCCTAGAGTTTCTCATCATCATCATCATGTAGTATGGCGTTTGTCGAACATCGCTCCCATTACAGTCTGTCTGAAAGAAACTCGTTCTCTAGCCAAAACTCCAGCCTCCGCCACAGTCATACCCAGGCATTCCTGGATATCTTGGTGCCATCGTCTTCTTGGTCTACCCCTTCCTCTTTTGCCTGGCACCATACCTTCCATCACCGTCCTCTCAAGACCGTTGTGTCTCTTGATGTCACCAAAGTATTTGCATTTTCTAGCCAAAATGTAATTGATAAACCAGTTCTCCTCTATGCTCAACTCTTGCCGAATGTCCACATTTGTTTTTTTCTTTGTCCAGGGTATTTTGAGGATCTTTCTGTAACATTTTGACTTGAAGTATTCGATTCTTTGTCTAGAAGTATTGGTAATCGTTCATGATTCACAGCCATAAGCTGCCACAGGAAAAACACAGACACTCTAGACTGTTACTTTTGTCATATTGTTGGTGCTCTGCTATAATTTCTTCAGGCTGTTCAGTCTCTGGATTGCCAAAGCTAGTCTTCTTCTGATTTCTTTCGAGCAGTCTAGATTTTCTACTGGATAAAATAGCCGGTCCTATGGAAATCCTCCTTAGTCGACACCTAAAACATGCTTTGTAGGTTTACAGCGTTACTTCTCTCCTCCCCTTTCGAACCCTGGCAAAATTTCAGCGTCGACTAAAATCATTAAATATATAACTCTTCTCAGGCAGATAAAGAGATATATTTAGAAGTAAAACAGACAGACCGAACAAAGAGTAGATAATTAAATATATCAGTGATCAACATTACACAAATAGTTAATAATTATTAATGTGACTGGTTCCTTTGGCACAGGCACCAACACTTACCACAGCAGGACGGTTCCTGTTGTGAGCTACGAGAGTGAGTGAGAGAAAGAGAGAGAGAGAGAGAGAGAGAGAGAGCGAGAGAAAGACAGTGACAGAGTGATAAATAGATAGATAGATAGATAGATAGAGAGAGAGAGAGAGAGAGAGAGAGTGAATCAATTAAACATATCAACATCAACGAAACATATTTCACAATCATATCACACAATAATAACCGTTATAGAGAACATTTTTTTGAAAGTGCTAATGTTGAAAACTGGACAAATTTCTTTATGCCCTGACATTAATGGCTGCCAACGTTTCCTTTTTGCTTTCATAAGCTTTTATTTAACTTCACGTCCCGTTTGTCGTGTCTTCTATTTCTCCTAATTTAAACCAACTTTTTCATAACCGAGAGAGCTGAAATTGTGTGCACATTCTCCGCCAGTGCCCTGTTCATCAAGTTTTGATGAATTCTGGACCGGTCATGCAAAAACTTTTATCGGAAAACGTAGTTTCTTTATCACATTTTCTTTGTCCAGCAACAATCACTAAGTCCTAGCAAGTGACCACGCATCGACTGAATCTCAAGAGAATTACTAGCTATTTGCTGCACAAGCTTACTTATGAATTCTTCGTTGCAGTGTGAGAGACGATTGTCAGAGTGCCGGCAACAACGTCATACTCGTAACAAGCAAACAACCTGTCATTTGGAAACATGCTTTGTTGGCAAAATAATCAGTCCATCTATTCATTTCATAACAAACGGATATAATCATCAATAAAATTCTTAAAAGTATGAAAGTTTAGCTTAGCGAAAAGGTGAAAGTGAAAAATATCTTTATGCGTCCCAAAATGTGTTTATATTAATGGTTTGCCACTAAAATATAAAAACACGAATAATTTTCTTTAAACGCCGATACAACAATTCATCAAAGAAACACCAAAACGAATAAATATAATTCTATCTAAAGTCTCCCCCCCCCACCCCCCCCCCCCCCCCCCCGAAAAAAAATAACACACACACATTTAAAAAAAACATATCTTGACATTTAAAAATGCTTGATATTATTTAATTATCAGCTACCACCACTGTTCCCGCACGCGAACATTAGTTTGGCAACAAAGCAACAGCTGATAATAAGTACATTTATGCTGACTCTGTGCTACCAGTGCCAAACATGGCTAATGTCCAATGTGAGGGTATAATTTCGACGAGTGAAAGGAAGTGTTTGAGGAAGGCCATCGGTGTTACTATAAAAAAAAAACAGAATAGAAATAAAGACATTCGAAGTTGGGTGGACACTACATCTTGTGAGAATACTTTTCTAGGCACAAAATAGGTTGGATCGGTCTTCTCATGAGAATGCACACTCATAAGCTTCCACTGCGGGATTGCAATGCTGGTAGGTCTGGCTACATGGCAGAATTGCGATCACGAGCAGGTGGATAGAGGGCAGTAGAGTGATTGTTCAACGATACAGCTCATATTGACCGACCCAAGGCACGTGGCACAGGTAGTCAAAAGTAAGTAGTAAAGTATCCCATAGCATTACTGCCGTAGGGGTGTGAGGTGTTAGCGATCTCACATTTCAAAGGCTCGGCTATATGAGGGCGGTAGCCATCTCCTCTCCCTCGCCGCTTTTACTTTCCGGACTGAACCGGTACCCATTTAAGGCTGGGTCGACCCGGGAGCCATTGCGGTCTGAAAAAAACATTACCGCCTCAACTGGGGAATGAACCCAGGACCACTCAGAAGCGAAGCCAGGGCGCTAACCACTGCGCTACGCACAGGACAGGCGACTTAAACCTCCGATGGCGCTTAACGGCATAAGTGAAAATAAAACTTATTAACTAAGCAGGTTGAAGGAGAAGGGGGCTGGGTTCATTCATTGCTTGGCACCCATTTTGTGTCATCGCCTTGTTCGACTTGGTAGAGGAGTAAGTGTGTTTTTGTAACCTGATGAACAATGCTGGCGGTAGCACGGTTACCAGCAGAGTCTCCTAAGCGGGATAGCCTGAAGGGCATGAACCAGACCAGTTGAGATACAAACCTGCTACTTTACAGGAAGACTGGAAATAGACAACGGATAAGCTAGATCTGACAACAACTTTATAGACCAGTGCAATCTAATTTCCGCTTCACGAGAGTGTCACAAATAACAAGCAAGGTGGCACGGTGCTCATGACACGGATGACCTCCAGAGCGTGAAAGAGCTAGCCACTTGCTTCGGGTGGAGGGGGGGGGGGGGGCGGAGGGGGCGTATACTTCTTCGTTCATCGTCCTGAAGAGGATGTTTTGCTACGTTGTGTCGTGGTTTACAGGAACGCTGCGACATCTGCGCTTTCCGGTCCAGCACTTTTGATTTCATCATAACATTTTTGGGACGGTTTACCTTCTCTCCGGGATCCATATTTTCTCAGTCAGATAGCATGCGTTCAACCTGTTTCAAGGACCGCCACTTAGAGGCGGAGTAAGATTGTGTACAGTCTTGGTTCGCTGCCACTACCACTGAGTTTCTGGTAGCTCGTTCCCTGAGCCACTGATCCCGCGTTGGAAGGGTCGATCACAAGACACTAGGTCGCACCTTCACATGGTGAATATACACCAAGAGCTGTCAAATCTGGTCCATTGTGACTTTTTGGTTGGGAGAAAATCGCAGGAAACTCATTAGGGTTACAAAAAACGGTTCTAGTGAGCTAATACTTCAATAAAAAAGCTTTGATCTTTCTTTTTTTTTAATTTAATTTTTTTTACGTGTTTTTTGCGTTCACCTTATTTCCCAATTCCCTAAGGCGGTGTGCGTTGCACTGTGGTTTTTATTTTGTGTCTGCCGGCCCAGTGCATCCGACTTCAGCATACATTTTATGTAAGGGTCTGCTTCCTTCTGCATTTTCTCAGGGTTTGCTTCCTCGGGGTAACGGCCAGTGCTGTGATGGTGATCGAACCCAGCACCTTGGGTTGTGAGCCGTTGCACTTAACCACTAGACCACGCCGTCCCCACACCTTTCTAATAATAAATGCTGTAGGTTCATCAATTATCAGAATCCGTGTTGTAGCAGTAAATTTGCTCGACTAAAACGCTCGATAACCACCGATATAACCACTTAAGGTATGATACTCTGCAGCGTCGTTGTGGTTGCTGTCGTTGTGGTTATTGACCTTGTGGTTGTTGACGTTGTGGTTGTTGACGTTGTGGTTGTTGACGTTGTGGTTGTTGACGTTGTGGTTGTTGACGTTATGGTTGTTGACGTTGTGGTTGTTGCCTGCTCACGTTGAGTATGTTCACTCTTTTGTGAGCCCCGAATAAGGCGTTAGATAGCGGGTTGCAGTAGTTGTCCTCACATCCTAATCGTGCTGCTGAAGGTGAACCGGAGTCGTCCAGGCTGTCATGATATGCTTGGATTCATCTGCGTGACGCTCACTACTACGGGGATCACGCTCATCCACATCGAATTAGCCAGACTGCCTTAAGAACATGCCGTTTCCAGGAGGCGCTCCGTGGAAGAGCTTGCCGGACTAGCGTCTCAGTTCCCTATTCTGAAGGATATAGTAAAGCAACTTTGTCCCACGAAAAGTATGTTGAAAGTCAACTAAGAAGTGTTATGACACACGAGGTGCATGTGTTAAGTTTAGTGGTTCTTTCAAGATATGAATGAAGATGTCTTTAAGATACTTATACCTTGATCTGAAGGGCAGGGCCAAAAACAGGAGGTAGACATGGGGTTAAAGAAATACTATTGAGGTATGAATTGACAATGAAAACTCCCACACATATGCCAGACTATTGAGTATAACACGTCACCTTGACGTCTATCAACACGACTGGACAGATTCGATTACCTGACACTATCTCATAATCTACTGAAACAGAAACGAAAGGAAATAAGAGACCTGCGAGAAAAAGCGTCATATGTTTCTGTTGGTATGACCTGTTGTGTGCTCACTTTCAGAACGTTCGACAATTTATTCGCTACAGTATAACAGCTGTTGACTGCATCGATGTGCATAGAAAACGGAAGCTATAACCGGGCAGAACAAACAAAATACGTTCAAATTATTTGTAACGAAAAAATATTTGGTTTAGCAGTGCAGGGCTTGAAATTTCTTGGTAGACAGAAGTAGAACCACATCACATTCTAAGTATGCTATAAAATGTGACTAAAGAGAGACGCGCATGGGCCTAGCAAACACAATTTGTATCGAGACAAAATGTGACAAACATTGTGTCCAATTAAATAGATCGGGAACACATGATATAGGGACAGACAATATGGACTAGAAAGAACAATGCACTATACGGACGACGTGCAATCTGGGCCATTGTTTGCTGTCGCTTGTAATCAGTTGAAATCTGAAGGTCGCATATTTTTGACCCGCCATTACTATCTATAAATAACCTGTATTGATTGAATGAGGCGTGCCACGCCAAAGAAGGCTTAAATCTGGGTTTTTATAATGCGGCAGAAACAGACAAAACATAGACTGATGCAGGCAATCAATAAGAGGCAATGAACTGGAAAAGTGTGCTCATAGCAAATATTATGACAAACTAGCAGATAATGATTATACAGCGCTATATGGCAAAAATTGTGATGAGAAAAATAATCAGAGTAATTATCATTTACGTTATTGTATGAGAAAACGATAACATAAATTATACTTATGCAGACAAAAATCAAATAAATTTTCATTTGTTATGTATAGGCAACATTATTGGTTACTTGAACTTAACGTCATTATACTGGTTTAAAAGATTTTGCAGAGTCTGTACACAACCAGTTTCATTTACATTTTATTTCTCTAAAAGCCATGCGCATTCATGATAGTTTGTCCATCACAAGTGATGAAGACCACTCTCTTTGTTCAGCCGTGTGGACAGTCGTATATCTTGCAGTGTCTGCTAAAATGGGTGACTTGCGCGGAGATTTGGATTAAAGTGAGAAAGAAACTGCGCCTTTTGTCAACCTCACTCACAGACCCTAAGCTACCTTTTGCCAGTGGCAAGACATTCATCGAGACGACTGGAGATAGCATAGGAAGCTATCAATCTATTCTTAAATGCATTAATTGTCCCTGTCACCTACTTCATGTGGCAATGCATTCCAAGCATTCACCACTCTCTGGCTAAAAAATATTTCCTAATATCTAATCTGGAAGTTTCTTTATTTAATTGTTAGCTATGTTGATGCTACGTCGAAATCTATTATACCGGATCGGTCGCAGCCCGGGTCAGATAGGGTTGGCGTGGGATTTTCATGTCTTCATGTGTGCCCCAACGACCTGATGGGTTACGGGAAGAACTGAACTGAACTAAACTGGATGTTGTTGTTTGAATGCCCATAATGAGTAAGCTTACTCTTCTGCCTACCCTGAAGGTGTTGCCGTAGCTGTCCTCACATCACGAGCGTGAGGACGACAGTGAACCGAGATCCTTCAAGCGGTTGTACTATGTTTGGCTTCATATGCGTGTACTCGCTACAATGGGGATCACGTCGATCCCTCACCACGTTAGCCAGGCTGCCATGAAACAGTCCACTTCTGTGAGAACTGCGTAGAAGTGAGGTGAAGTCCTTGTTATTATATTTGACATGACCCTGGCTAACATGTCCGATCAGCATGTTTTGCCTGACCCTGACTAATATGTCCGATCAGCATCTTTTGCCTGACCAAACCTAAGTCTCCCCTTACCAGGCAAAATGATAAAATAAATCGACATTTACGTTACACGTTATCAAAACTATAAGATCAATTATCTTTTATGTTATATATTAACAAAATAATATGATAAATTATAATTAATGCTGCATATTAATAAAATTATATGATAAATTATCATTGATGTTAGATATTAACAACATAATGAAATACTTTATAATTTATGTTACATATTATCAACATAATAAGATAAACAACTAATGTTACATATAAACACAAGTATTTGATAAATTGTAGCTAATGTTACATATTAACATTATAATATGAAAGCGTATAACTAATGGTACACATTAACAACGTAATAAGATAATTATAACTAATGTTACACATTAACAACGTAATAAGATAATTATAACTAATGTTACATATTAACAGCATAATCAGTATAATATCATTAAGGTCACTTAGCTCTCACCTTATCGTACCATTCTCTGGCTGCAGTCATGTTTGTAAGGCGAACAAATTATCTTTTGATTTATCAGCACTCAAGTTCTCTGGAAGAAATCTGGTCCAGAGTTTTGTTTAATGTGTTTAAGCCTCTAGGTTACTTCAGTTGATTCATTCAAATAAGTATGTCCTTGCTCCTGCAAGCAATCCTCTCGTGGTTTGACCAGTATGTCGCATGGGGAGATTATTGTTGGAGAACAAAGATGTAGAGTAAATCGCCCTTTGATAGAACTTTGACTCGTTTATTGTGTAGATTCAAAGAACTTGCCTTGTTTGTCGGTTCATCGATCGCTTTTTTGGTCTGCTCTCAGCTTTTGATTCTAGAGATCTGGGTTGTTTTTTAGATTAAAATATATTATTTACGAACAGAGGTGATCTAAAAAGCCGACTTAAATATTTACAAACGAGTACACTCACATATTTACGACTGAACGATACATATTTATGAACATTAAACACACATATTAATGTTAATATGGACACTTAAATAATTACTCATGAACTGGACATAGATCTACCAACGAAGAAATTAACGGATTTACAAGCGAACACACCAACAATATATTTAGGCACCAGCGCACTATACAACTTGCAAACTTATCTAATGTACGAGGCGTGTTCAAATGAAACCGGACCTAACTGCACTAAGTGAACATACGTACGATACTCACGATGACGTCACTTCTGATACCACTTCACATACCAACCGTCAAGTTTGCAAAATGTCATTATCCTCCGATTCATAGTTCCTTCGGTAGACCGTTGAAAACATGGCTGTGTATGGTGACAGAAGTGTGTCGAAGACAACAGTGAAGAACTGGACAGCGATGTTTAAATAAAGACGTGAGTTAACGAAAGATTTTCCGAAACCAGGCCAGGCGCATATTGTTGCGTCAGAAGATGCCATCGCCAAAATTGATGCAACAATTCGGTTGGACCGTCGCCGGAGCTTACGTTCGCCACACTTTTATTACCATACACTTCCTGCATTCTGCGATGAATGTCAACTGGTCGACATTCTTCATCTGTTAGAAACCGAATCACCGCTCGCTGGTCAACTCCGGAACGATTCCGTATCACACCCGCCATGTTTTCTACGGTCTGCTTAAGAAACTATGAGTTAGAGGATAATGAAATTGTGCAAACGTGACGGTTGGTATGTGCTGGTTACATCACAAGTGACGTCATCATGTGCATTGTACGTATGTTCACTTGATGTAGTTAGGTCCAGTTTCATTTGAACACGCCATGTATAAGAAATGTTAGATATACAACACTTGGCCTTTCCCTGTGCCCATTATACGCTTCATAATCACTCGTCAGGTAACACAGATCCATCGAATAAGATCAAAACACAGCAATCTCTACCTGAACAGTATCCCTTGCCGGTTGTTTCACTTTTTCAATCTCTGATTTCCACTGCAGCTTTCCTATTTTCTAATAAATCCATCACTCCAGAATGACAGCACATCCTTCACAGTAATAATAATCATGCTCACTGCAAGCGGAGATGGCGACGGCGTCAGACCCGTGTACTCAGATGTGACCGTATAGTCTGATCCGAGCACAACTAACTCTACCACACGTCGGACATACGTGGAGAGCATCAGGAATTGAGCCGGTGTGCATTCTTTACATTCGTGCAGCTCGCTTTTTCTGCTCTTGAGTAGTGTTTCTTTTCTCAGCGATGCGAGCACCGTGTGTGCTAGCACTGCGCCAGTATGAGCAGTTCTGCGCAAGCAGCCACTAACAAGCGACATCAAAAGTAGAATGTCTTCAAAGAAACTTTAAGAAAGTCTTTGTATCGCTTCTTCTGTAAACCCGATCAGTGCTTGCCTATCCTGAGATCACCGTACAACAGTTGCTTAGGGAGGCGCGCAGCTGGAAAGCGAACAACATGCACATTACATCTGATCGAGGCTCTCTGCAGCAGCGTATGGATGCCAGAGAGTATCGTCCGGCTGAAGACTACAGAGTTGGACCCTGTATCCTGCCAACCGATCCTGAACTGCCTGTGGAGACGGCTGAAGTGGAAAAAGTTGAATTTGCTGACCTGCCTGCTACAGACGTCCGTGTTTCGCTCACATATAACAGATGTAAAAACTCGCTGAGAAAGTGATATAATGCTAGAATTTTGTAAAATATGTTTTAGGACTATACACTTATGAAGCAGGCGAGATATAACTCCTATTGTTGTCAGCGTATTCGACATATAATAACGGAAAATGGAAGATGTCAACTTAAATCACAAAGAAAGAGAGAGAGAGAGAGAGAGAGAGAGGAGAGAGTAGGGATGGCCAAATCTGTTTTTATGAACATGAGTAATATTTACTTCTTTTGTTGTAGGTGTTCGTACAGGGAAAATACGTTGTGTCCTAGTTTACAGCGAGGCTGCGATATATGCACCTTTTAGACAGACACATGCAGTTCCAGCGGGTATATTTGAGAACCACGTTGAGAGAATTAAAAAATAAGTTGCTAGAGAGACGTACCTAGCAACATAGGTTAGCTGATAGACCTTACAGCATACATTAGTTGAGGTACATTACAGCATACATTAGTTGAGAGACCTTACAGCATACATTAACTGAGAGACATAACAGCTTACATTAGTTGAGAGACCTTACAGGAAACGTTAGTTGAGAGACCTTTCAGCAAACGTTAGTTGACAGACCTTTCAGCAAACGTTAGTTAAGAGACCTTTCAGCAAACGTTAGTTGAGAGACCTTACAGCAAACTTTAGTTGAGAGACCCTACAGTATAAGTTAATTGAGATACCTTACAACACAAATCATCAGATAGACCTCAAAGCAAATGTTAGCTGAGAGAACTTTCAACGTAAGTCATCAAAGAGACCTTATAGTATATATTAGCTGAGAGACCTTTTAACATAAGCCATCATAGAGACCTTATAGTATATATTAGCTGAGAAACATTTCAACAATGTTCAGCTGACAGACTTTGCAACATAAGTCAAGTGGGAAACATGTCAATATAACTTAGCCGAGAGACAATTCAACAACGTTCAGCTGACAGACTTTGCAACATAAGTCAAGTGGGAAACATGTCAATATAACTTAGCCAAGAGACAATTCAACAATGTTCAGCTGACAGACTTTGCATCATGTCAAGTGGGAAACGTGTCAATATAACTTAGCCAAGAGACAATTCAACAATGTTCAGCTAAGAGACCTCACAACGAAAATTAACATATGTTAGCACATATACCTTACAGCATAATTCAACTGCATAACCTTTGAACATACGTCATCTGAGTGACCTTACAACAAATGTAAGCTACGAGATCTTGCAATATACGTCAGATGGGAGACATTATAGCAAAATTCACTAAGGAGACCTTTCCACATAAACACTCCGATATACTTAACAACATACTGTGAAACATTCAAGTGTACGTCATCTGAGAAAAGTAACACGAAACAGCTGGCTGACATTTTAATAAAGTCAATTGAAAGACCTTGCAAAATTAGGCAGGTGAAAAACCGTACGACACGTGTCAACAAAGATACTGTATGGCATATGTGAACAGAGAGACCTAACGACATAAGTCAATGTAGAAACCTTATGACATATGTCAACTGACAGACGTTACGACATATGTCAACAGATAGACCTTATAATATATGCCAACGAATAGACCTCATTGGAAATGTAAGCCTCAACATATGTGCCTTGGTGCAGTTTATTACTGTCAGATGGGATGGTATGGAGAGAGGGGCACGGGACGTGTGGGAGCAGTGTTAGATTCACCTTTGTCCAGAAGGTAAGAAAGAGTGACAATGTACAGTAATGTACCGGTCGAGGGGAAGGGGCGGATAGGGGATTGGGGGATCTGGTTTTGGAGGCGAGAGGAGGCGTAGATCTAGGTGGTCCCATAGCAAGCGTTGCCGTCAGTGATGAAGTGTTAAAGCCGTTATCTTTCGTGGTCTCAGCTTTGTGAAGTAGGCTGACCAGGTTCCTTCTTCACTACCATCTCTTCCTTAACCGAGGAAAGAATCAATTTACAACTGGATACAACGCATCTTGCGAGTGTAGTTAGTCCAGGTTAGCACTGTCATAATGTCCAGACCTAATGTTATGACCAACACGTCAGAAAGCCGGACCTTGCACGAATGTCACTGTCCTTTAATTACATAAATAAGACAAATCCCCGTAGTGATGAGCTAACCTAAGAGCATGGCTTTGTGCTAGAGGTCGAAAGAACACTTCTCAAGTATGCATCGGAATGTAAGAAGAGCCAACTCTTCCAAACAATAACATCAATAGGTAACTCAACATCAGTAGCTAATAACAACAACAACATCAGTAGCTAATAACAACAACAACATCAGTAGCTAATAACAACAACAACATCAGTAGCTAATAACAACAACAACATCAGTAGCTAATAACAACAACAACATCAGTAGCTAATAACAACAACAACATCAGTAGCTAATAACAACAACAACATCAGTAGCTAATAACAACAACAACATCAAAAGAAAGCAGATGGAGAGATATTAAAAGAAATACAAATAAACTACAGTCACAATTATTTGTTCTATTTTAGGCTGACATTTATTATGCAGTTTAATGATAATAAAAACACATTTTTGAATCTATTGAATGTTGCTGTTCGAACTTTTTGTCAAAATGGCTTCTAATTGCAAATTAATGAAATATCAAGAAAAATCTGGCGAGTTTGAGTTACATAAGAATGTGATAACGTTTTTACTGTGAATTACGAAAGTTCCATAATGTTATATTATTCTATAAGTGCAATAACAACAGGGAGTTATCATTGTAGCAGATTTTAATTTCATATCTTGTTTGTGTACTTTTAGAACCAGTAGTGAAGTGGAGGTTTGCGTAATAAAACACATTTGTTTGACTTTTTCTGCTAGGTGTAGTTGGACATTTTCTGCTAGGTTTGGTTTGACTGTTTCTGCTAGGTTTGGTTTGACTTTTTCTGCTAGGGTCAGTTGGACTTTTTCTGCTAGGTTCAGTTAGACTTTTTCTGCTAGGGTCAGTTGGACTTTTTCTGCTAGGTTCAGTTAGACTTTTTCTGCTAGGTTTAGTTGGACTTTTTCTGCTAGGTTCAGTTGGACTTTTTCTGCTAGGTTCAGTTGGACTTTTTCTGCTAGGTTTAGTTGGACTGTTTCTGCTAGGATCAGTTGGACTGTTTCTGCTAGGTTCAGTTGGACTTTTTCTGCTAGGTTCAGTTGGTCTGTTTCTGCTAGGTTCAGTTAGACTTTTTCTGCTAGGTTCCGTTTGAAATATGTAGCAAGGTCTCAACGTAACTAGGGGAGACATAATGCGCATTAAAGATGTTCGAAATATAGTTGAAGCAAGACCCTGCACTGAATGTATTGATGAAGAGAGAATAAAGTGATTCAGTCACCTAATGAGAATGCAATCTGACCAACTACCCATGTGCGCCTATAATGCACGGTGGTCAGGTTTCCGCAACTGTAGCAGACCGAGAACTAGACGGATAAGAAATGATGCGGATATTCTCAATCGTCATGGGATGACGACCACTTCAGCGACTTATCTAGCCCTGGACAGAAAACTACGGCGCCACACGCCGCCTCACGACACAAGTAGATAAGACAAGATACGTGAGGTCTCAGTTTTAGTTTGAGTTAGTTTATATCTGGAAAGGTCTTCGGTAGGCTAGAGGACTTCCAAAAACAACTGCAGAAAGGAGACATGTTCAAAGAAATGAGAACACAAACTGAAGTGGTCAGACCAGCATTACATGTAACAAACGAAGGCGAAGGAAGAACACTGCCAGAAAGTATGGACATACTCGAGAGATAGACGCAGTATTGAAGAGAAATGTATGAAAACACCAGAAGAAGTCCAACATAACGCCTAAGAACAAGAACAAAAAATCGGGACCTATGGTAAATGAGGTTCAAATAGCGAGTCAAAGCTTGAAGAAAATGAAATCTTCTGGATGTGATGGTATACTGACTGAATTGATACAGGCAGGAGGAGATCCAGCGTCAACATTTACCACGGACTGGGCAAGAACATCCGACACTCACAATATGTCCAAGAGCATAGAAAAGATTCGTGTATATCCCACTCCCCAAGACAAGATTGGTGTATATCCCACTCCCTAAGACAAGATTCGTGTATGCCCCACTCCCCAAGACAAGATTCATGTATGTCCCACTCCCCAAGACAAGATTCATGTATGCCCCACTTCCCAAGACAAGATTCATGTTTGTCCCACTCCCCAAAACAAGATTCATATTTGTCCCACTCCCCAAGACAAGATTCATGTATGCCCTACTCTCCAAGACAAGATTCATGTATGCCCCACTCCCCAAGACAAGATTCATGTTTGTCCCACTCCCCAAAACAAGATTCATGTTTGTCCCACTCCCCACGACAAGATTCATGTATGCCCCACTCCCCAAGACAAGATTCATGTATGCCCCACTCCTCAAGACAAGATTCATGTATGCCCCACTCCCCAAGACAAGATTCATATATGCCCCACTCCCCAAGACAAGATTCATGTATGCTCCACTCCCAAAGACAAGATTCATGTATGTCCCACTGACCAAGACAAGATTCATGTATGCCCCACTCCCCAAGACAAGATTCATGTATGCCCCACTCCCGAAGACAAGATTCATGTATGCCCCATTCCCGAAGACAAGATTCATGAATGTCCCACTGACCAAGACAAGATTCGTGTATGCTCCACTCCTCAAGACAAGATTCGTGTATGCCCCACTCCCCAAGACAAGATTCATGTATGTCCTACTGACCAAGACAAGATTCATGTATGCCCCACTCCCCAAGACAAGATTCATGTATGCCCCACTCCCCAAGACAAGATTCATGTATGCCCCACTCCCGAAGACAAGATTCATGTATGCCCTACTCCCGAAGACAAGATTCATGTATGTCCCACTGACCAAGACAAGATTCGTGTATGCCCCACTCCTCAAGACAAGATTCGTGTATGCCCCACTCCCCAAGACAAGATTCATGTATGTCCCACTGACCAAGACAAGATTCATATATGCTCCACTCCCCAAGACAAGATTCATGTATGTCTCACTCCCCAAGACAAGATTCATGTATGTCTCACTCCCCAAGACAAGATTCATGTATGTCTCACTCCCCAAGACAAGATTCATGTATGCACCACTGACCAAGACAAGATTCATGTATGTCCCACGCCCCAAGACAAGATTAATGTATGTCCCACTCCCCAAGACAAGATTCATGTATGTCCCACGCCCCAAGACAAGATTCGTGTATGCACCACTCTCCAAGAATGGTGATCTGAAGCGATGTACTAACTACTGAACCACTGCATTAATAAATCGTTCTATCAAAATCATCATAAAGAGGTTAGATAGCAAACTCAACAAGAATTTACATGAAACACAAGCAGGATTTAAACACAGCAGTGGTACGAGAGATGACATCCCTAACATACGAAATCTAATCGACAAGTGCACAAAGGAGTACAATGTTGACCTACAAACTTGCTTTATAGATTAGACAAAAGCTTTGAACTGTGTGCAACATGAAATACTAAGGAGAATTATGCAAGACGTGACGTTCCCAATGCACCCGATTCAGCTGATCGAAAAGCTGTACCGAGAACAGCAAACAGCGGTCAGATCAACATGAGAGACATTAAACTGGGTTGAGGTGCAAAATGGATGCATACTCTCCCCTTATCGTTTCCAAACATTTATGCTGAAACATTAATGAGGAATATCAAAAATGTCACAGTGCAAGGAAAGTTCTACCCGTTCACAATCGGTGAGAATGAAATACCAGATCTTAAGATTTGCAGATGATACAGTTGCCCTTTCGAATATCGCTACGGGGCTGGAACAGATTATACAGTTGCCCTTTTGAATATCGCTACGGGGCTTTAACAGATGATACAGTTGCCCTTTCGAATATCGCTGCTGGGTTGGAACAGATGATACAGTTGCCCTTTCGAATATGGCTACGGGGCTTTAACAGATGATACAGTTACCCTTTCGAATATCGCTACTGGGCTTTAACAGATGATACAATTGCCATTTCGAATATCGCTACTGGGTTTTTACAGATGATACAGTTGCCCTTTCGAATATCGCTACTGGGCTTTAACAGATGATTATGTTTGTTAAACAACACAGTGGGAAACACAATCTATACCTAAATATCAGCACGACCAAGATAGGGAGATTGACAAGGCAAACGGCCAGACCTAAAGTTATCCTAGACAATCAAGAAAGTCAACAATTTGGAATAGCTGGGCTCGATTATAAACAACAATGGAAATTGTCAAAAAGAAGAAGAAAATTGCCTTGGTACTGTAGAGGTTAAACTAAAATGAAAAAATTATTGCAGAACACTAACAAAATTTCAGAAATAAAGATTATTAGACCTGCATCATCCCAGTGGGAATGTACGGCTGCAAAACACGGACAACTACACACAACAAACAATAAGTACAAAATATTGAATTTTTCGAACTAAAATGCCACAGGAAAGTGCTCAAAATAATAAGGAAAGCGAGAAAGAACACAAACAGAAGACTTGAAGGAGCTGAATGTAACACAAAATTACCAAGTAAACAAAATTACGTGAAGGACATTAAAATAGTTTGGCCACATCAAACGTCACAATGGTCTAGAAACAACTGTGCTAGAGTGCATAGTACCTGGCAACCGAGGACGAGGAAGACCGAGAAGGAAATGGACAGAGTACATTAAAGGGGTTCTGAGAATGCCGGTAACAGAGGCGGGAAAGATGGTCAACGATTGTCTGTTATAAGAGCGACGTTCTATAAAGGACATGCCATGTCTTTCTCATGAATGTCTTTCAGTTAAATTTTGCAGTAAAGTATGCAAGTTTAGATTTACAGTAAAGTATGACAGTTTACATCTAAAGAGAGGTATGCCAGTTTACATCTACAGAAAGGTATGTCAATTTACATCCACAGAGATATATGTCAGTTTATATCTACAGTAAAGTATTCCAGTTTACATCTACAGAAAGGTATGCCAGTTTACATCTACAGAAAGGTATGCCAGTTTACATCTACAGAAAGGTATGCCAGTTTACATCTACAGAAAGGTATGCCGGTTTACATCTACAGAAAGGAACGTCAGTTCACATGTATAGTAAGGTATGTCAGTTTACATCTACAGTAAAGTATTCCAGTTTACATCTACAGAAAGGTATGCCAGTTTACATCTACAGAAAGGTATGCCAGTTTACATCTACAGAAAGGTATGCCAGTTTACATCTACAGAAAGGTATGCCGGTTTACATCTACAGAAAGGAACGTCAGTTCACATGTATAGTAAGGTATGTCAGTTTACATCTACAGTAAAGTATGTCAGTTTACATCTGCAGTAAAATATGTCAATTTACATCTACAGGAAAGTATGCAGTTAACTATACCAGTTTACATTTTGCAGTAATGTATGTTAGTTTACATCTGTTCTGTTCTGTAATAATCGACGTCACTGCATTCCGGGAAAACCCATAGGTATAAATACCTAAGACATGCATATATTATATTGAACGAGGAATATCTTCTTGAAAAGATGCATCATCATTGTTTTTAAACTATCTCAGTGCAGTTGAAGAAAATGACAAAATGATAACAGCAAGAATCCAATGAAACAAAAACAATATCTCTGCACGGTAGATGAGGATGTCCCAAATATCTCTGCACGGTAGATGAGGATGTCCCAAATATTGACAGCAAGAATATATTGAACAAAACGAGCGTCCATCAATAACATTACGTCTCCATTAGAAACAGACGTATTCTATTTTCGCAGATTTAAAAAAAAACCCGAAAGGAAACAAGGACAAAGTTTTAATATTCTAGATTTGGAAGCTTGGTATAGATTACTGCCTCATAACAGAAGCAAACTGGTAAAAAGTAAAGTTTCATGTTAAATAAAGATAACTACAGACGAATTGTCATTTTTATTCTATTGAGTTGTTAAAAAAATAACACATTTAACAGAGAAACAATAACCCCCAACAACATATATTTCATAACAAAACGCTTGTGAATGTTCTGGTTTCGTGACATTAAAATATATTTCTTTCAACGTTTTTACTTTCCGTGTCGTGCAATGTTTATACGTGTACCACTATTCGTTTATCTTAACTATATACTTCCGTTAGTGTTGCTTTATCATTTTTCCTGTTATTTATAAAGAACTTCAAAAGGAGCAACTATTTTTTGTGTGTGTGTTCGTTTCTTTGTTGTTCAGTCATTGTTTATCAGCCATCAGAACAGATCAACAATCTGAAACCGAGGCAAATACGTATCAATCAGCACGACGTTTGTTAATTGTGTCTCAAGACAGGCCTGGATGTAGACAGCAAGACAACGTCAATGTGAAAACATGCCAAAACAAGTTGGAAAGCTGAAAATCACAAAGAGCAATGAATTGCTCAGGATTGCTCATGTTTGTGGAGAAACCCATCTTGAACACCACAATATAGATCTGTAACAACGCGATTTGAATACCAAAACAATAGGGGAGTCCAAATATTACAGTAATATGACAAAATATGTTCATAGCTAGGTATTAATGTTAATGTTTGACTATGCCTCAACTATATATATACATTCATACACACAAACATACACGCACACAAACATTAGCACGCACGCATACGCACACACATACATACATACATACATACATACATACATACATACATACTTACGAGGCGTGTTCAAATGAAACCAGACCAAACTGTGACAAGTGAACATACGTACAATGCGCATGATGACGTCACTTCTGGTGTAAACAGCACATTTCAACCGTCAAATTTGCAAAATGTCATTATCCTCCGACTCATAGTTTCCTCAATAGACCGTTGAAAACATGGCGGGTGTGATACAGAATCCGCCCAGAGTTGATCAGGGAGCGGTGATTCGGTTTCTAACAGCTGAAGGATGTCGACCAGTTGACATTTATCGCAGAATGCAAGCCGTGTATGGTAACAAAAGTGTGTCGAAGACAACAGTGAAGAACTGGACAACAATTTTTAAAGAAGGACTTGAGTTAACGAAACATCTTCCGATACCAGGTCAGGCGTATATCGTTGCGTCAGAAGCTGCCATCGCCGATTGATGCAGCAATTCGGGTGGACCGTCGCCGGAGCTTACGTTCGCTAATAGATGGATTCTCTGTGTCGCTAGGGACAGTTCAAATGGTGGTTAGCAAGAAAATGAAGTATCGGTACTCATTGTGAATACCTTCAGATAATTCAGTTTCTTGTTAACCACCATTTGAACTGTAACGTTACTGGCTATTTAGGTTATAAAAATGCAAAATATTTGTTACGATTTCTCGAGACATTTAGGAAGGTAGTAAAATAGTAGTATAGAGAAATATGGGTGGTAACCTCTTGACCCAATTTACTTTGTTTGATGTCAAGTGCGCATTGTTAACACCGTTCAAACCCACTAGTGAATTGTGTGTGTGACTTAGTTATATGGGGAGAACTTGTGGGGAAGGGGGTTTGAAGGCGAGAAAACATACCAGGGGTATGGGTTTGTTAATAGTTGGGGGAGAACTAGACAGACATAACTTGAAATATCGTGATACATGTTCCAATTTATGTAAGAATACTGGGGGGTGAGTGCTGAAGGAGAAGCGGTCCAGGGGAGGGGAGTGTGGGGGGGGGGGGGGGGTGGGGAGTCTAACTGCTAAATACTTACATAACTATCCCTGGCAAAGCCAGGAACTACAGGTAGTAGGGCATCATTAACATTATGGTCAGAATAACATTGCAGCTAGATTAACATTAAAGCCAGTTTAACATTATAGACAGATGAACATTATAGGAGTTTAACATTATAGCCAGTTAAACGTTATAGCCAGTTTAACGTTATAGCCAGTTTAACGTTATAGCCAATTTAACATTATAGCCAGTTTAACATTATAGCCAGTTTAACGTTATAGCCAGTTTAACATTCTAGCCAGTTTAACATTATAACCAGTTTAACATTATAGTCAGTTTAACATTAACCAACACGTAGAAAACGTTTATCGTCAGCGCCACTTTACAATAGGAACATGGTACCGCCCTGATGAGGTGGCCAAAATTGTGTGTTTGATCTTGTAGCAGTGACTTCTGAAGCATTCTATTTTCACTGGTTGATGGATGTACCATGAGATCGCATATCGCAGTAGCTGACAGATAAGGCGCACGTCTCTTAAGAAACTGAAGGGCGAAACGGTGGGTGTTCAAATATCAAGTTTAAATCCTTCGCTGGTCTCAAGGGAAGTGAGATTTGAACCTATTTCATTCGAAGATCAGCGATAAACTCGAATGCCCTACGTCCATGCTGTGCATGCAAAAGAACCCTTGCTAGTTAAAAATGGAAAAGGGAAGGATGTTAACAAATGGCCAGGCAAACATTCAAATGATCACGAAATTCCTACCATGATTCATATAAAGGCCAAAAGGAAGAAGCTCTTCCATTATGTAAAAACACACCTGGGCTAGTCACATGTTTATCTGCACATTCCATTGCAAGAATATACAAAAGGGCCACTGCACCATGCGGTGGGTAGAAGAGATTTGATTAAGAAGAGAAGGTTGATGTAAGTAACGAAAGACAACATTACGGGAAAAAAGATGCTAGTGTTGAAGAGGTTAAGGTATTAGAAATGACAGTGTGACCTGTATGCATTCGACAACACAATTGTAACAATTTCATGAGCTTCATATTTTGATAGATATACAATTACATTTTTTTGATAAATAGAAAGGGTACCTTTGATCCTGTCTCTCACACGAGCGTGCACGACTAGACGCTAGTGCTTCAGTGCACAAGGAAGTCATGAAAAAGCTAAGTTGGTCGTTAAAGAAACGCTAAACAGACATGAATTGAATAATATTCATCCTTGTGTCGTGTCGTGTAACGGCATTATTGGACAGGGGAGATAAGATATCCATCCCCACCGATAATTCTGCTTAGTTAACTTGTACAACTTGCACAGTCGGCGTCAGTGATACTGTTCACTACTCCCGGTGTCCGCGAGGAGATAGGACTGATCACGATGCTTGTTAATATAAGTCTTATCATTATCCTCTCATTACCAATATTAACTTTCTCTAAGTTATTCTACTTAGCTGATGTTGGCAAGGATACAGAAATAATGGGCATGTCAATCACGCAGCTTTTGATTGACGAGAATATACATAATCCCGTGACAAGAAGAAACTGATTCATGTCTTTTTCGAGAAAGCGTTTATTCTATTGATTATTTCCACGAACTTCGTAGACAATGCTGATGTTGTGTTTTCATTGTGTTATTAAGAATAACCCGTCAGTAATGATGGAATCAAAAATTTAATATAATGTGAAAATACTTTTAAATTCAATTTATAAGTTCTTTAACGACAAATTTGTGTGTGAAAGTGCTTTGATGTTTTTCAAAGAAAATGTTTTAATCATACAACTTTAACAAAACAATTTTCTCCAAG
The DNA here is from genome assembly GCA_036924085.1 of Ariolimax columbianus. Lineage (NCBI taxonomy): Eukaryota > Metazoa > Mollusca > Gastropoda > Stylommatophora > Arionidae > Ariolimax > Ariolimax columbianus. The sequence continues at coordinate 102,593,365 of JAVGWX010000006.1, forward strand.
GCCAGATTCGAAATGAAAAAATTCTACATCAAACTCTATTTTGGGACGTCGCAGAAAGAGCCATATTGCGCAAATGCCGCTGGGCTAGTCATGTGGTACGCATTGCGGACAGCAGATGGGCACGGGGAACAACGTGGTCGTGGACGTATATATACACGTCCACTTGATCTCTCATCTTTGGGCGATGACTGGGAGGTCTGACAAAAGATCTAGGTCCTCACTGGTACAGCACAGCATGACTTTCTCGCATATGGTATACCTGCCGAATTGATGATCAGGATAATATGATACTGCGTGAAATGTGATGTCATGCGAGACAGATGCGAACCAGCTACTTAAGGTTTTCTTAATTTTCTACTACAGTTCTCCGCTCTGCCAAATGGGCGATCGTGATTAGTGTAAATGTTTCTTGATTTGCTGTACAGTTTTAATGGTGTAGAATTGGTACTGTGACCGACGTACAAACAGCGAGAATTATGGTATGTGATTATACGCAGAAAGAGCAGTGCTGGCAAATCTAAAGACGCTTAGTCATTTTCAGCAAATGAGTCAAGATGTGGGTACTTATGGTTTCTGTAGCTCGCTGATTGCACACACTGCAGCTGGGTCCTCTGAGTTCTACGTTTAATTCATGTTTATTCTCAATCTCCTGCAGTTTGGGGACTGATGATTCACCAATTGCAAAAGGCATAATCTGACAGGCATTTGTTGACTCTCTTCATCATATCACTACTCGCTTCATCATATGACTACTCTCTTCATCATATCACTACTTGCTTCTAACATATCAAGTATAGATGTTATCTAAACTATTATGTGGTAACACAGAGAAATCAGGATCAGGTCAGTTTTTACTAATCAAGACCCCCACCTCGCGTCCTCGGTTATGACCCTGGAATCAGAGTGTGTCACGACAGTCTGGACAAGGAGGGGGGATCGACATTATACTCCCAATAGAGGTGAACTTAATGAGGAGTCTTGCATTGCACTACAGTCATGCGGATACATCCAAATGTAAGAGCTATTGCCATCCGCTACAAAAGAAGCGTCAAGAGCTAACTCGACTCAAGACGAATTGCTTCTAACAACAACAACAACAACAATAACAACAACAACAACAACAACAACCATAATACCAGCTCTTTCGCTGCCGTAAACCCCAACTTGACCATAACATTAGATCCACGACGAGTCGAGACCTTGGTGTATGCTAACCCCTCATATCGTAGCCTCCAAACCATAATTTCTGAAACAGAGATTAAGAATCATGCACAATGACTGACCAAATTAATCAGGTCTCAGAAAGGCACCTCAGATCTGAAATTATTACCTCCCTCTCAATTCTCACACCGACAGTAGCATGTTGTCGTGTATGCTCCGCTCTGCTATGCCGCAGATTCACCCCCCCCCCCCCCCCACAATATTGCAAAGAAGAGTGCAATTCTGATTTCTCCTATCGCAATACAGATCCGCATAAATATAAATTATCATCCAGAGATGTGGGTTTAACCTGAAAAAGTGTGGATTTTCAGACAATAAATATTGCGAATGTGGAGCCGTCCAGGGTCATAACACCTGATTATATGTCCTAGGATGCAGGAATGTGGAGCCGTTCAGAGTCATAACACCTGATTATATGTCCTAGGATGCAGGAATGTGGGGCCGTCTAGGGCCATAACACCTGATTATATGTCCTAGGATGCAGGAATGTGGAGCCGTCCAGAGTCATAACACCTGATTATATGTCCTAGGATGCAGGAATGTGGGGCCGTCTAGGGCCATAACACCTGATTATATGTCCTAGGCGGCAGGAATCTTGTGCAGTGGAGTACTTGATTCTGGTAAATGAAAGAGCACAGATAGTGGCTGGTTTTTTGGCGAAGACTATGTGAAGTTACCGGACACTGAAAGTAAGCATCATCATTATCAGCAGACAACACAGATTTGGATTACTGCCAATGCCGATTCTTGTCTCTTGTCGCAGCTCTTCTACACATTAGCAATGTAAATGTCCTTTTTGTATATTCTTCTAATCGAGCGTGCAGACAAACAGCGGATTGGTCTCTTACATCGTTTGCATGATCGAAGGGCTGTCACAAATAAGTCAGAATCACCTTACCATTAGAATTTCTTGCCACGACGGCAGCGTAACACTCCGCTCTTTTCTATTTTAATCTGCCAATTGTGTTTGTACGTGCACGTGACCTCTGTCGGGAGTTTATGGACCGTCTCCGGTAGGTCTAGTCGCAATTCTTACCTTTCTTGAGACCAAGGGACGCTTAAAACTTGCGGGATCAGAACGCCCCTAGTTTCTCTCTTTCGTTCTTCAGTTTCCCGAGAGACGAGCGCCCAACCTATTAGCTATAACGATCTCTGATAATGTCGATTACGAGATCTAATACTTGAAAACATCTTCCTATTTTTAATATGTAACTATATGTGTTTACATAGCTCGTATAATTGTGCAATAAAAGCATTATTGGAATTTGTCAAAACGTATCAGGATATCATTTACAACACTTCCGAATGGTGTGTGTGTTGTGTGTAAAAAAAGGGGTGGGGGAGGAGCACATACAGATACTACTTGATTAATTGAATTTTGTATTAACTTTCTACAATAATTTTTTTAATTTCATTACATTTCTTCTACTTCTTCCTCGTTTGCTATGAGACATCCGCACCAACTAATCTTACAAAGACAGCAGTCAGCTGAAGACCACTAACATTGCCGTACAACTTCTCAGCAAGGTTTCAGGTTCTGGCCACAAGCATTTCCTTTCAGTAGAGAATGTTGGGCAGGTATGCTGGGCTGACGTTTCACAGGTGGGACAGATACGTTGTGCCAATCTCAATTTAATAAAAATAAAGACGATACTTAAATTACTTGTATTTAGTGAATAACCGGGTGATAATGGTTTGATCACTTCTAGAATGATGATGAGATGTCTTTTAAGTGATCTGGCTGGATATTTCTTAAATGGGATCAAAGCTTTGATGGCTCTGTTTGACCTCCTCATATTCTGTCTAAATATAGCACCGTTGCAAAATCCCTCCTTTTCTAGCAAGTATGTCTCCATCCTTGCTGCTCAGGACGCCACAGGGGAATGGGGTAAACTGTCTTCTTTTGCTAGCACTGAGCTAGACGTTCAAGCGCATCTGTCAATGCTTCATGATAGTACCAAACAAGTATATCTGCCAAGGCACCATGCTAGCACTGAGCTAGTGCATCTGTCAAGGCTTCATTTTAATTAGTCTGCTCTCTTCGTTGAAATTAGATTACTGTTTCCAATTACGGCGTTACCATTCAGTCCTTGATATGCACGAAACTAGTGACCTCATCGGAAAGTGCTTTAACAAATGCTTCCTAAATGATGATCAACTGTAATTGTGGCCCTATAGTTCGACTGGAGTGGAAATTCGATTAGGAGTTCTTGATTCAGGTTCATGTTGGTCGAAACATTTCGTACACGTTTGTTACTCTTCCCAAGCAGTAGCATGGTATCCGTTCCGAGTTTTTCCATTTACAAAACCCATTTTCATTAAAGCACTTCAATTATTATGACTTATTGTGTGAATCATCATTCTGTATCATGTCCTTTGCAGAACTTCGCTCTCACAACAGCTGATGTGGAAGACTCTCGATCTCTAGCCCGAACTTCGCTCTCACAACAGCTAATGTGGAAGACTCTCGATCTCTAGCCCGAACTTCGCTCTCACAACAGCTGATGTGGAAGACTCTGGATCTCTAGCCAGAACTTCGCTCTCACAACAGCCGATGTGGAAGACTCTCGATCTCTAGCCCGAACTTCGCTCTCACAACAGCTGATGTGGAAGACTCTCGATCTCTAGCCAGAACTTCGCTCTCACAACAGCTGATATGTAAGACTCTCGATCTCTAGCCCGAACTTCGCTCTCACAACAGCTGATATGTAAGACTCTCGATCTCTAGCCAGAACTTCGCTCTCACAACAGCTGATGTGGAAGACTCTCGATCCCTAGCCCGAACTTCGCTCTCACAACAGCTGATGTGGAAGACTCTCGATCTCTAGCCAGAACTCCGGCCTATGCCCTTGTCATCTTCAAAACCTCCGTGATGTCTTGTGTCCATCTTCTCCTCGGTCTGCCTCTGCCCCGCTTTCCCGGCACCATACCCTCCAGTATCGTCCTCTCTAAGCCATTATGGCGTTTGATGTAGCCAAAATATTTTAGCTTTCTGGACAAGATATTGTTTACCAACCAATTTCCCTCGATATCCAGTTCTTGTGGGATCTCTGCATTTTTAAAATTTTCTCTATCCATGGAATTTTGAGCACCCTTCTGTAGCATTTTTGTGTGAAACGAGCATTGAAATAACTACAGAGCCAAACTGAACTCGAGTAAAAAGAACCGATTTGGCCAGACAATAACGACAGACGTAATCACTTCCAATGCAGTCAATCTTGTCCAATGCAAGTAATAAAAAGAGTTGTCCCATGTTTTATAGGCCATATTCGCAGACAGTCAGTAATGAAAAACAACACTTCATATAAGGTTGGGAAATGACGTTTTAACAAGACGGCTCAGAATCTAAGTTAGAGCAAGATAAACCAGGATGTTTTGGATGAAAATTGCGTAAATGTAGATCATTTCACACACCAGACAAAAGCAGCAAACATGTCTGGTATTAGTTTATGTGACAAAAAATACGGGTCAAATTTGTTTTTAATATTCTCTTCAGTTACCAGTGATAAGAAGTTTTGCTGCAGCTCATCACATATTCTCAACACCAGTATATATATAATTTGTATGGGTAAGATTTTTTTTTTAAACTTATCTTCCAAGAATGCCGTAAAAGCTTACCAAGTAGATCTGTGCTTTGGGACTAACAACTTCTTCATGTACAACAAATTGCTACAGCATCACAGCAAATATCTTCCAAATGCTTTGGTACAGGCTGCAGAGATGGCTACATGAGTTATGAGTATATAAGGAAGCGACAATAGCATATTGGTACATAAAATGGACATGAGAGGACGTAGCGGAAGTATGTGTAACCAGTGGGCTCCTGGAACTATAAGCATTCACACTCTTCGTCATGCACTGGTGGAAACTGTTGATTCTTTACATAACATATATATATATATATATATATATATATATATATATATATATATATATATATATATATATATATATATCATAAATCACATATTTGGATGTCCATTGGTTGCTAGGTTCCAATTATAATATTCACATTAAAATCTCGACGTCAGGCGGCAGATGTACCGTATGTGAGGAAGCCAACAAAATTCTGTATAGGTCCCGATCTTTTCCAGTGCTGTACCAATGCAGGCCTAGGTCTTTGGTCAGTCCTTCTCGCCATCTCATTGGTGAGCGACCCAGTGGACGTGTACAGGCATATGTTCACCAAAACTTTGTTCTACGTGTCCATCTGTTGTCAGACATGCGTACAACATGTCTAGCCCAACTATGTTTACCTGATATCACTGATCCCACAACGTCTCCAAGGAGACTTTCATGTTGAATATCTTCGTTTATGATCTTATCCTAAATCGAGAATTTTAGTACACGTTGTTCTATTGCTCTGTGAGTAATACTGAACCTCTCGGCGCCTGTTTTGCGCAAGTCCCACACTTCTGAGATTAATAATGTTGTTGTTGCTTAGATGTTTGCCTCACTAGTTTCTACTGGCGGAGGCGCTCCATTTTCCACCCCAGACCGTAGTCCATTGGGCGATATCAGGACGCATAAACCAGTGCTTAGATGCATGTGTGTATCTATGTGTACCTAAGCTAGTGTTTTCCGTGATGCGAGTGTTTTCCCTTCATGTGGTGGTCCTCTCTTTGATTCTTCCTGGTATTGATAGGTGGTTGCCAAATCCATTTTCCGTAAATTTTTGTAAATATTATTATTTTTATTTTTTTATTTTTGGGGTGGTACTCTGGTCCAGATTCGGAGGTTCTGTCTTACTTTCGATTTCCAGTGGTTGGTGTGCCAAAGGGAATGGGTATATTTATTTTAAGTATCGCACCTCACGCATTTTTAAAAATCTATTTTTTGTATAAAATTGATAGGGACCTTTTTTTTCTCTCTTTTTTTTTCTTTTTCAAATCATCATCATAGATTTGTAAATATAGTGATGATGCAATGAGATGATATGTATAAATGTGAGTTATGGAATGGAATGATTATGAGAATGCCAAAAATATTTATAAAGTAAATAAATTAAAATGAAATATCATATAAGTAAAATAAATGATTCTTGGTTTGGTTTGAGGATTGTCGAATTTGACTTCTCGTGATCTGCTAGCCGTAAGTCTTTAAGTCCGTCGTTCTCTCCGGTGATACCAGCTCAGGTCTGTTTTGACAAATGCTCCAGGTGGAAGAGATCCTTTGACTTTTGAAGGAAAACTGGAAATTGCTGCACTGAATATTGTGTTGAGATTAATAATCGAAAACGCCTTCCCTTTTCTAGTTGTGACGTCATGCTTCAAATTTAGAAGTTACACTTTCAGGTTAAATTATGATTGTTGCCCGTCGCCAAGGAAGATGGCTACAGGATCAAATTTGTATGGGCAGGTAACGAGTAAAGCTAGTCCCCTAGCAGACACTGCCGTCGGGGGTGAAGCTTTAGAAATTTCATTGTACTAAGCCACTGCTTTATGATGTGGGGGTGGGGGGGGGGGTGGCCAGTTCTTCTCGCTGCTGTCTTTTTCTATGGCCGTCAGCTAGGTACCCATTTACAGAGGGGTCGACTGGAGCTGCTGTACCGGGAAGTTAAATTCCTTGCATTTGTCATGAAGATCGAGTGGTCTACCACTGCGCTAATCAGCATCTCTGTGTGAGCATGAGGTCTCTGTGGCCAAGTGATCAAGCCGTTTGCCTCGTGCTCAGACAGTCGGGGTTCGAATTCGAGCTGCGACGGTCGGTTTATGATGGCAATTTTTCTGGAGATACCTGGGTTCATTGCTGGGGATCCAGGAGTTCATCACTTGAGATCTCTGGGTTCATGTTAGAGATCTCTGGGTTCATTGCTGGGGATTCATGGGTTCATGTTCGAGATCTCTGGGTTCATTGCTGGGGATTCATGGGTTCATGTTGGAGATCTCTGGGTTCATTGCTGGGGATTCATGGGTTCATGTTGGAGATCTCTGGGTTCATTGCTGGGGATTCATGGGTTCATGTTGGAGATCTCTGGGTTCATTGCTGGGGATTCATGGGTTCATGTTGGAGATCTCTGGGTTCATTGCTGGGGATTCATGGGTTCATGTTGGAGATCTCTGGGTTCATTGCTGGGGATTAATGGGATATTTGCTGGAGATCTCTGCGTTTCTGCTGGACATCTCTGGCTTCATCGCTGGAGATCTCTGGGTTCATGTTGGAGATCTCTGGGTTCATCCTGCAGATCTTTGAGTTCATGCTGGAGATCCCTGGGTTCATCGCTGGAGATCCCTGGGTTCATCGCTGGAGATCTCTGGGTTCATTGCTGGGGATCTCTGGGTTCATCACTGGAGGTCTCTGGGTTTCTGCTGGAGATCTCTGGCTTCATCGCAGGAGATCTTTGAGTTCATGCTGGAGATCTTTGAGTTCATGCTGGAGATATTTGAGTTCATGCTGGAGATCGCTGGATTCATCGCTGGAGATCTTTGAGTTCATGCTGGAGATCGCTGGGTTCATCGCTGGAGATCTTTGAGTTCATGCTGGAGATCGCTGGGTTCATCGCTGGAGATCTCTGAGTTCACGCTGGAGATCCCTGTGTTCATCGCTGGAGATCTTTGAGTTCATGCTGGAGATCCCTGGGTTCATCGCTGGAGATCTTTGAGTTCATGCTGGAGATCGCTGGGTTCATCGCTGGAGATCTTTGAGTTCATGCTGGAGATCGCTGGGTTCATCGTTGGAGATCTTTGAGTTCATGCTGGAGATATTTGAGTTCATGCTGGAGATCCCTGGGTTCATCGCTGGAGATCTTTGAGTTCATGCTGGAGATCCCTGGGTTCATCGCTGGAGATCTTTGAGTTCATGCTGGAGATCGCTGGGTTCATCGTTGGAGATCTTTGAGTTCATGCTGGAGATATTTGATTTCATGCTGGAGATCCCTGGGTTCATCGCTGGAGATCCATGGGTTCATCGCTGGAGCTACAGAGTTCGTGTTTTGTGCAATGCTCTCGGCAGGCGGGGATACCTTTCTGATGAGAGAGACCGAGCCATATGGAGAGACCCGAGGCGATGACGTCCGGACCTCGCCTTTAACATGTAACCTTGAACCTGTATGAGCAGGCGTGGCCGTGTGTAGTTCTACTTGTGAATGTGAAGTCCTTTAATGGATATGCCCAAACTGCGGCACACATGGCACCAGTGAAGGGCGTTGGTATCCAGGATGTCTGCGTGGCGACATTTCCGGAGGCTCGCTTCTCTGTCGCTGCATTACAGATTGTCTGCTCAACAAGGCGAACACCTTTTGTAGTTGCAGAACCCCAGACTGAGTGATCGGATGCAAGCTACTCCCAAGAGGTAATATCAGAGGCCGTTCAGCGAATCTTTGTATCCTTTTGTTCTGCGCGTCCAATGAACCATTTATTGTATTTATTACGTCATAAATTACGTCATAAAGGAGTTCAAGTATTCGGGCAGTATTTTCGGCAGACGGCAGGATCAACAGAGAAATTGAGACTAGGTGTCAGAAAGCATCTGATGTGACTTATCAACTGTCACCACTACTTAGGCACTTGAACATTAGTTTGGCAACAAAGCAACAGCTGACTCTGTGCTACCAGTGCCAAACATGGCCAGTGATCGTGAGAGCAGAATTTGGACTTGTGAAATGAAGTGCTTGAGGAAGGTCATCGGTGTTACCTGGGGAGACAGAATGCGGAACGACGACATTCAAAGTATGGTCGGCCCTACATCTTGTGCATATACATTTTCAGGCAGAAAATAAGTTGGTTTCGTCATCTCATGAGAATGCCCCCTCATCAACTTCCACTGATGGCTTACAACGCTGTTAGATCTGGCTACAGGGAAAGAGGACGGCCGCGAGGCAGGTGGATAGATGACATTAGAGGGATTGTGCAGTGACACGGGCTTACATTGGCCAACACAACTCACTTTGCGCAGGATAGACGACTTAAGCTCTCCACGTCGCTCAACGGAACAAGGGGAAAGAAAACTAACTAAAGGAGTTCATACAGGAGTTGCTTAGGTAAGCGGTGGTCAGGCATACGAGCAACATCCCCAGCGCATCGAACAACACGGTTTAGAGGCCACGGAGTGTTTCCCTTTAGAGCATTTCATAATTCGGTACTTTGTCCTGTCAGTTGATCTTCAGTAGCGGATGCAGACATCCCATTCGGAAGTGATAGAGCCAAACATGACTTATGTAACCCGTCTAAGTCTCACAAGCGTAAAGAAGAGTGCTAAGAACGATGATACGAGATACGTGGACCTTTATTGCTGCATTGATGCCACGGCGAGTCCAAACACAACCAAGCCGCCGGTCAAATGCTGTACTGGCCCTGACAACCCTATTGTTGTTCGTAGTTATCGGTTAATAAAGATGGATAGGGAACCATTTCTAGAGAATTATGTAATCTAACATATATGTGTGTGCGTGTAGGTATATATATATATATATATATATATATATATATATATATATATATATTTATATATATACACACACATTTATATATATATATATATATATATATATATATATATATATATATATATATATATATATACATATATATATGTATAATATTAAACTATATGTACATGAGAGTCGAACAAACGAGCGAAAGCGTCCGATGTTCGAATTTCGCAAGTTTTAAGTTTCCACTGGTCCCAACGGAAACGGACGATACAATCGGAAGTCCAGTGTACGCGATATGCAGGTATAGGAACACTTGGCAGCTGCAACTAAAATAGCATGAATGTTAGCTACTATCCATGCACATTTCAAAAGATAACGACATTCCCAGCCAATATTTGCCTCTATGGAGGTCAACGTGGGGCCGTCATTCCATCATGCACAAGATATATGCACAAGTTCACCAGCTGTTTGTCTGCACGCTCGATTGCAATTATTATAAAAATTTACGGATATCTATATTCCCCACGGATAGAGGAGAGTCTACTAAGAGTTTACGTATGTATGTGTATGACAGAGAAAGGGGGTGGGGTGGGGGGAGAGAGGGGGGCAGCGTGACCTAGGGATGAAATCTCCGTTTAGGGGGACGGCGTAGCCTAGTGGTTAAGTGGCACGGCTCACGACCCGAAGGTGCTGGGTTCGATCCCCATCACAGCACCAGCCGTTACCCCGGGGAAGCAAACCCTTACAAAATGCAGGAGGAAGCAGACCCTTACATAAAATGCGTGCTGAAGTCGGATGCACTGGGCCGACAGGCGCAAAATAAAAACCACAGTGCAACGCACACCGCCTTGGGGAATAGAGAAATAAGGCGAACGCAAAAAAAAAAAAAAAATCTCCGTTTTACAATCTCAACTCACCTGGTTTGATTCACGCCGTGTCCAGTTTTGCAGACACTGCGTTTTTGTCTAGGTGCCACCGTTCATACGCGTATAGAAAGTGATGACGCGTAGGAAAGTGAGGACGCGTTTGGAAAGTGATGACGTGTACGGTAAGTGATGACCCGTACGGAAAGGGATGACGCGAACGGAAAGTGATGACGCGTACGGAAATGGATGACGCGTACGGAATGAAAACTATAACAGCCAAATAGGTTGACGGTTGTATGAATAGACGTCCTGCAAAGAACATGCTACTTACATTTACACACACACACACACACACGCACGCACGCACGCACGCACACACAATCACACACACACACACACACTCACGCGCGCGCGCATATGTATCTATATAGCATGCAATATAATGTAACGTACTACACCAGAAAATGAATCTGAGACAAAAGCACCTTTCTAAAATTATTTTGGACATGTTGATCTCGGATTTGAAATTAAAATTCCCGAATTAGCTTAGTTTACAAGGGCATGGTGTGGCAAGGTGATTGGGGGAGGTGGGGGACTTGAATGAGCTGCACCTGAAGTCCGAATTGCCCTTTTCAGTGCTTGGCAACAGCAGTTTGAGAACAAACGACAAAGAAGAAGAAGATGAAGAAGAAGACTTAATGTCTTTTTCCTAACGTAATGATCGATACTTTTTGTGCACTAGCACGAATTTTATACCGAACTAAATTTATCTTGGTCAGTAACCCGTTATCTCTAGATACTTATACTGCTTCTACCGTTTGTCGTATCTCAATCTATCCAGAGTTACGACACATGATTCGTTAAAAGGAGTTGAATGGATCGTTATAATTATTGTGGTGTTTTTGTAGAGCTTCGAGATATTGTAATGATATGCTCTCCCTCCTTTTCGTGGAGCTTGTACAGATCGTGAGGTACTTGACAATTATGTGTCCTTGTGACAACGTGTCTAACAATTACCTAGTTGAACTGCAATTTAAAGGTAGGATGAATCTTCTCTCTTCTTTTAGTTGAGACTATTCCTGTACACTTTCTTTTGCGACTAAATTGGAATGAAGACCTCTACATTTTTATGAGTTTTCTTCTTAAGAACCTTTCTCAGTCGATTTTATTCAAACCAAGGTCCCTGTCTGTCTGTTCTATGTTGACTAGAACGCTCCCAGGTAACTCTTAGAATGTTATTTTCATGAGTCCGCTCGAGTATATCGAGCATGACCCCCTCCTTCCCGTGGACCAATCGTAGCCCCCCGCTATTACGCTTTCGCTTGAGACAAAGGCGTTCGTTACTCCATCTATCCATTTATATCCGCCGAGTTTATTTAACCGATTTGCCTTTCTCTTCGATGACAGTTATTGCGTCATTTATTCGGCCCTGAACTTGATTAGCGTATTTTCCCGTGTAATAAATCTTTTTTAACTAGGGAACGACCTTCGGCTATGTCAAAATCTACAAGGGATTTAAAACCGTTATAGCGCCGACGAACATATCGACGGTTCTGAAACAGATGGGCGATGTGTTTGGGTCGGACTATCTGGTAGGTTAGAATCTGCGACATCTGAATATGCTGATCAAAGCCAGTGAGGATATGTTGATCATCCATGGTTTACAAACACACGGTGGGAATTTAAGCCATCAGAGTATGTCGACCGACGCAAGCTAGATCAGGTTGCTAGTCTATGGGTTTGCCAACACAGAATGTTGATCAAAGTCTGCTAAAATATGTTGATCGTCATCAATGCCAGTTAGAATATGTTGGTCGTCTACTAGTTCGCGAACAAAGGATATTGATCAACGTCAGTTAGAATATGTTGGTCGTCTACGATTTTGCGAACAAAGGATATTGATCAACGCCAGTTAGAATATGTTGGTCGTCTACGAGTTCGCGAACAAAGGATATTGGTCAATACCAGTTAGAATATGTTGGTCGTCTACGAGTTCACCAACACAGGATGTTGATCAATGCCAGTTAGAATATGTTGGTCGTCTACGAGTTCACCATCACAGGATGTTGATCAATACAAGTTAGAATATGTTGGTCGTCTACGAGTTCATGAACAAAGGATATTGCTCAATATCAGTTAGAATATGTTGGTCGTCTACAAGTTCTTGAACAAATGATGTTTATCAATGCGAGTTAGAATATGTTGGTCGTCTACGAGTTCATGAACAAAGGATGTTGATCCAAGCCTTTTAGAATATGTTGGTCGTCTACGAGTTCACCATCATATGATGTTGATCAATGCGAGTTAGAATATGTTGGTCGTCTACGAGTTCACCTTCATAGGATGTTGATCAATGCGAGTTAGAATATGTTGGTCGTCTACGAATTCGCGAACAAAGGATGTTGATCAAAGCCTGTTAGACTATATTTATCTTTTATATGTTCACCAACAAAAGATAATGATACTTGATTTCAAACTCCCGCAATATGTGAATTGCTAATTCGATGATCGTACTGACTTTCTCTAACAAGCAGTCATTGATTAATGTTAGTAGGTTCCCAATAATCAAATCAAAGTCCTCACTATGTCTGCTTTCCAAACCATAATGTCCTCCCTTTCATTGTCAAGAATTACATCTTGTCAAAGACAATATATCTACTCAAACAAATAGTGACATTTACCATTTCATAAATTTGACAAATTTCAACCCATTTGGTAAACTGGCTTCTGCAGTCTTCTAAACCGGTATAAAGACGTTAAGTTAAGTTAAGTATCAAGTGTCCAGGATATAAGTTCTTCAATAATCCATGTGTGTCCGGCAGGCGAGAGCTGGTTATCTAAGTGAAGCACAAACTCTCACTATCTTTCTCTCTTCCTTTCACTCCCTCTCTTGTCTCCCACACACATTGTTAGATAATAGTGCCAATAAAATGAAAGACGTTGAACTACAAGGGATTGGATTGGCAATCAACCATCAAGATTGGAGAATCAACAATCAAGATTGGAGAATTTATCATTTGTGTTCACTACATTGAGATTTCTAGAGGAATTGTCGGAAGTGCCAGGTAAGAAGTGCCATATAGCTGGCAATTTTATTGCGAAGAAGAAGGAGTGGAAAATCTCAACGAAAATAGACTCGCGATTTCTGGCAGACACTAGTTCACCAAAATCTCGCAGTTGTGAATGATGGAACATATCGGTCTGGGGATATGCCTCATCAACCTAGCACTGGTACCTAGTGCTGTCGCTCCCTCCACACCTCGGAATGTGTTGGGGACACGAGAAAGTGACCATCTGTCACGTATTGTCCTTATTGCGAAGGGAAATGCCACCAGACAAAGAACACGGAGACAGATCTTTAGTTTCCACGTACATGACCACGACAGTGCATTACATAAACGTCGCCAGATTATCTGGTTCCGCTTTTGGCCAACGTCCCCGGTGAAATCAGATAGTGGCACTGACATGAAAAGAAAAGGAAGATATGACTAGCTGAAATTCAAAAAGAGGCACCTGTGGATATTGATAAGGTGGATGAGATGAAATCCAGAAAGAGACGACCTATGGATATTGATAAGGTGGATGAAATGAAATCCAAAACGGAACCACCTATGGATATTGATAAGGTGGATGAGATGAAATCCAAAACGGAACCACCTATGGATATTAATAAGGGGGATGAGATAAATGAAGAGAAACATGTGGCCACCAATCGTTTAAAAGCCAAAATCAGTGAATCAAAATGCGAGAGGTGGGAGTAATTTAAAACAGATGTAGGTAATGATATTCATTCTGACACGTGCATCAAAAGATAAATTAGAAGAATATTAACCAGCTTACCATAACTATCCATGATTCTACATGAACTCTCATGAAGACGGAGAACAGAAAAGGCTCGAATGTCTTTGCTCAGACAGACATGGAGATTGAGAAGGCAGGTAGGAAATTCGTGAAAATATTCTTGACACTGCCGTCAACGAAGAGACGTATGCGGTCCAAATATCTTAGGCATAGGTGGAATATATTCTACGTTCTAGCAAGAACACCATCCCTGGTTTTGATGGAGTGCAATGTTATCATATCAAGCCGCTGGATCAGGCAGATATTGACAATGTGGCGAAGAAGTTCAATACCACTATAGAAAAGGCATCATTCCAGGAGTACTGGCTCTATACCTATCTAGGCGCACTACCTACACCTGATATGAATCCCTGGCTCCCGAGTAGCTATAAAATAATAACCATACAGAATGTCTCTGACAAGTTACTTGAGAAAATAGCTGTCAGAAAAATAATGCCCCATTTATAAGGTGAGCATATTTTTCCCAATACGCTGAGCAGTTACAATTGTCTTAATTATCGTAGACAACGACGGGTCGAAGCGATTGAAGGATTGGGGAGATTGAAGAATTTGGGAGATTGAAGGATGGACGATATTGAAGGATAGAGTAGATTGAAGGATGGACGATATTGAAGGATTGGGGAGATTGAAGGATTGGGGAGATTGAAGAATGGACGAGATTGAAGGATAGAGGAGATTGAAGGATGGACGATATTGAAGGATTGGGGAGATTGAAGGATTGGGGAGATTGAAGGATTGGGGAGATTGAAGGATTGGGGAGATTGAAGGATGGACGAGATTGAAGGATGGACGAGATTGAAGGATTGGGGAGAGTGAAGGATGAAGGAGAGGGATGAGCCTGAGTGAGATTGTGGATTGTGAAAGGGAGATATTGGTGGGGCGATAGGTGGGTTAAGGGGCTAAGCTGTGACAGAATGAAAGTGTAATGTGGGTATTTTGTATATTGTTGTCACAAGGTCATGTAATTCTTGTTCAATTTCTTCCATCAAAACGGTATCATCGGCATTTCTACGGTTATTCAATGCCACTCCTCCAATGACACGATCAGGTATACTCTCTACCTGTTGGAATAATTGTCCTGTGTAGATATTAAAAAGGGGATAATACACTTCCCTGTCTCACTGTTCTTTTCACATCTATACTTTGAGAACATCACTAGGAGAACATCACTAGGAGAACATCACTAGGAGAACATCACTAGGAGAACATCACTAGGAGAACATCACTTGGAGAACATCACTAGGAGAGCAGAACTTTCCTGATTTTACTGCAGTTGTGAAGACGTTGAGCAGCGCATGAGCTGCAGCCCTCGGCGACCCATAGCTGATTGCTAGCGTCAGGGTCAGCGACCCATAGCTGACTGCTAGCGTCAGGGCCAGCGACCCATAGCTGACTGCTAGCGTCAGGGCCAGCGACCCATAGCTGACTGCTAGCGTAAGGGTCAGCGACCCATAGCTGACTGCTAGCGTCAGGGCCAGCGACCCATAGCTGACTGCTAGCGTCAAGGTCAGCGACCCATAGCTGACTGGTAGCGTCAGAGCCAGCGACCAATAGGGCCAACTAACCAGAGCTGCCAAGACCCTTCTACACCTCCATGCGGTGATCTGGATAACAGGCTGCAACAGAACAGACTGGCAAAGGAGAAAGAATCGAATAGGGAAGGATAACACTGTACTCAAAAAGGCCTGCTGAAGTCGGATGTGTTGGTCGGAAAGGTGCAAAAAACATAGTCAAGCTGTAAACTTCGACACAACGAATTCCTTTCTCTGAACAACATCCTGCCATTTGCAAAGCCCTTTTTGGGGCTTGGTAACGGGTATTTGAGAACGAAGAAGAAGAAAAAGACTAGTAATTTGTTCCCAGTATTGATTATTTTACCATCTAGACTGAGGAATGGTCTGTGTAATTCTACATTCCGAATCCGCTGTGAGATACAAGGGAGATGTCATTTACAAAGTCCAGGTTTTTTTAGCAGTTTAAATAACGCCCACTGAATTCCATTTCTCTCATAGACTAGTTTCTTTCATAAATCCAATCAACTGCAAGCACGATGATAAAAGGTGATAGAAAACAGCCGTGCGGAAGCCCAATTGTAATGTTAAATGATTCTTCTCGAACCGGGCTAGTATTGATCGTTGTTGTGGATGAAGTGGTAATGATATTTTGTTTTTATTTCCTGGTTCGTAGTTGTATCCCCGTCGCATCAGCCTAATTGTTACAGTTTTTGCTCTATGCGATGTACAAGTCACCACTTAATCTGACATATTTTAAAGTAATCATGTTTCCAAGTATTTGCAGCCATTCCCCATTTGGCTCTAATCTTAATAATAAATATTAGCTGCAGACTGCGTGGAGAGGAGACTAGCGTCTGGTTAGGTAAAATATGCAGGTCAGACTATGTTAGTCAGGGTCAGGCAAAACATACTGATCAGACTAAGTTAATCAGGGTCAGTCAAAACATACAGACCAGAGTATGTTAGTTAGAGTCAGTCAAAACATAGAGATCAGACTAAATTAGTTAGGTCAGGTGAAACATACTGATTAGACTAAGTTAGTCAGAGTCAGTCAAAACATACTGATTCACTAAATTAGTCAAGGTAAGTCAGAACATACAGATTAGTGTATGTTAGTCTGGGTCAGTCAAAACGTACAGATCAGGCTATGTTAGTCAAGGTCAGGCAAAACATACTGATGAGAGTATGTTAGTCAGGGTCAGATAAAACATACTGATCAGACTATGTTAGTCAGGGTCAGATAAAACATACTGATCAGACTATGTTAGTCAGGGTCAGATAAAACATACTGATCAGACTATGTTAGTCAGGGTCAGATAAAACATACTGATCAGACTATGTTAGTCAGGGCCAGATAAAACATACTGATCAGACTATGTTAGTCAGTGCGAGATAAAACATACTGATCAGACTATGTTAGTCAGGGTCAGATAAAACATACTGATCAGACTATGTTAGTCAGGGTCAGATAAAACATACTGATCAGACTATGTTAGTCAGGGTCAGATAAAACATATTGATCAGACTATGTTAGTCAGTGCGAGATAAAACATACTGATCAGACTATGTTAGTCAGGGTCAGATGAAACAATACTGATCAAAAGCCCACCGAACGGCCAAACAGTTCTCTCTGAAAACAGGCTGTTTCATGGTAGTCTGGCTTACGAGGTGTTGATCAACAGTGGGATTCCTAAAGTGGTGATCTTACAGAGGAGCCTCGTATTGCACTACAGCGAGGATTTCGGTCCAGTTTCTCTAGTACGCCTTTGGATGTTATAAGAGCACCTGTAACCCGCTACCACAGAAGTCACCAAGAGCACTTACCTCAATTACGAGTGGCCTTAGCAACAGCAGCAACAACACCAACAACTGCATCTGGTCCCTTTACATTTGCAGAAGATGAGTGTAATGATAATAATTTTTTTTACATGATGAGGTTGCTAGCTCCAAGCACAACTCTGTTTAGTTCCTTTTTTTCAAACTGCTTGATAGATTGCAGTGGTCCTACTCGTTTCATGCAATACATTGCACAGCACTTCAAATCGAAGTAAACACGCGTGCGGATAAACATAAACACATACGACTCACTAAAACACGCATGTATATAAACATAAACTTATACGGGTCAGACATGCATGTAGATAAACATAAACACATACGAGTCAGACATGCATGTAGATAAACATAGACACATACGACTCAGACATGCATGAAGATAAACATAAACACATACGAGTCAGACATGCATGTAGATAAACATAGACACATACGACTCAGACATGCATGTAGATAAACATAAACACATACGAGTCAGACACGTGTTTAGAAAAATATAAACAACCAATAGTATAAAAAAGTCTTTTGTCAGAAATGTGAACAAATAACTACCCTATGGGACAAGAGTGCACAGTAAATGATTTCGGGTACATGGTTTCCAGGGGCGCATATTACGGGTGTGCTATGTGTACGGCGCAGCCAAACGAATGAACAGTAATAAAAATGTAGAATTAAATAATATTTAATGTAATAAATATTGATAAAATAGTGAAGGGTATTAGATTAAATATTGATAACGCGAAGTTTCATAATATTTCGTTCGTTACATTTACAACTTCGCTTATCTCGCTCTGTTATTTGCTGGGCGTGTTGAATCTATTATGCTCACTTTAAATCTAACCTTCCAGTGGTCACGAAATATCTGAAGTCGGAGGAGGAAGGGTTTATAAAGAAAATAGCGGGTATACTAAGCAGTCTAGCGGTGCTGGAACTCTTCAGTTTTCATTGTCACCAATTCATGAAAACTAAATGCCTTGTGGTGTGTTCTTAATGCTAAAATATTTATTATTTGCATATTTTATTGTATATAATTAAGTAATAGAACGGCAAAAAGTGTTATTGTTTAATAATTTAACTGTTATAAAATGGAAAATCGGACACGAAACATTTTAAGATATTAGACACGTTGCTAATCGCCCACAGCCGGGAAGACCGTAACAGGTAACTTACAAAAACATGTTAGTCATAGTGCACGGCCTGTTGGGAACAAGCTATGCGGGTACACGTCTCTTGCACAGATTTAGGCAGACCTTTCTCGTGTGGATCTAGGCACACATCTCTTGGGTGAAACTAGGCAGACATTTCTCGAGTAGATCTAGACCCACATCTTTTGGGTGAAACTAGGCAGACATTTCTCGTGTGGATCTAGGCACACATCTCTTGGGTGAAACTAGGCAGACATTTCTAGTGTGGATCTAGGCACACATTTCTCGTGTGAAATTAGGCAGACATTTCTCGTGTGTGTTAAGGTACACATCTCTTGTGTGAAATTAGGCAAACATTTCTCGTGTGGATCTAGGCGCACATCTCTTGTGTGAAATTAGGCAGATATTTCTCGTGTGGATCTAGGCACACATCTCTTGAGTGAAATTAGGCAGACATTTCTCATGTACTTTTAGGCACACATCTCTTGTATGAAAATAAAGCACACATTTCTCGTGTGGATCTAGGCACACATCTGATATGTGAAATTAGGCAGACATTTCTCGTATGGATCTATGCACACATCTCGCGAAAAGCAGTAAGAGTCATCAGCAAATATCGAGTTAAGATAGGGACAAATCCTACAAAAGATGTAAACAGCGCCACACGTGACAACATACACCTGCAGTTATATTGATATGGATATATATAGCAATAATGTTTCCAAGCATATCCATGGCACAAGAGTACACCACCAAACAATAGGTCATGAGAGCACAAGGAAGATCCAATAAATGATGGAGTGACGGTGTTGAAAAACGCTACAGAAATATGAGCTGAAGGCAACAATTGTCGCAGTGAAATTCACGAAAGAAACAGCACCTGTCTACGACTTCTAACGATTTAAGTGACAGATGAGATTTTGACCAGAAGTCAATATTCAAACGCTTACTAAATATGGCTTCCATGAGTCAGGTCATGGGGTCCGTGGTTCACTTTCAGAGTGACAGCCAGGCAAAACTGTAGCTCAAGTGTCCTCCGGATTAGATAAGTTATCGAAGTATATCCGTCAGGAAAGCTATAGTTGTCAGAAAATCTCATATCACCACTGTGATATCTGTCTTCGTTAACCCCGTCTCAATTGCAAATATGATCATCATCGCATATCATTGTCCACTTGTGTAGATAAAGGATGCGGTGAGGTGCAGTCTTCTTTGATATGCCGTCCGTGTGGATGTTTTTATTATCAGGACATACCCAGTAGTGTTTCTTTAACTCAATCCATACGTTTCTTAGTCTTCTTCTTAGTTTGAAATCCTAATATCCGCAAGACAGAAATGGCACTAGATATACCATAAATAGAACTTCCACAAGTTAGAGAATTATCTAGGAAGAATGGTTGACAGATATCAGGAATATGTTTACAGATAGCTACAAAGAATGGTTGACATATCTAGGAATATGTTCACAGATAGCTACAAAGAATGGTTGACAGATATCTAGGAATATGTTCACAGATAGCTACAAAGAATGGTTGACAGATATCTAGGAATATGTTCACAGATAGCTACAAAGAATGGTTGACAGATATCTAGGAATTCGTTCACAGATAGCTACAAAGAATGGTTGACAGATATCTAGGAATATGTTCACAGATAGCTACAAAGAATGGTTGACAGATATCTAGGAATATGTTCACAGATAACTACAAAGAATGGTTCACACATATCTAGGAAGTATGTCCACATATTTCTAGAAAGTGTGTTTACAGGAAGAATCGTTCACATAAATCCATGATATATTTAGAAATGATGTTCATAGATCTCTAGTTAGCATGTTCACAGACATCTAGGATGAAAGTTTACGTATGTCTATGAAGGATGTTCACAGATCTCCAAGAAGAATAGTTCACATAAATCGAAGAAATATTTTAACAGATCTCTAGGAAGAACGGTTAACGTAAATCTGGGAAGCATGTTCACAGATAACAAGAACGTATGTATGCTCACATATATCTAAGAAAAATGGTTCACATACAAATAGGAAGAACGGTTCACATAAATCTGGGATGAATGTTGACGTATACCTAGGAATAATGGTTCACATAAATCTAGCATGGACGTTCACATATATCTAGGAAGAAATGTTCACATAAATCTAGGTTGAATGTTGACATATACCTAGGAAGAATAGTTCACAGAAATTTAGGATCGATGTTCACAGATATCCATGAAACACGTTCACATGTATCTAGGAAGAGTTGCTCACATACATCTATCATGGATGTTCCCACATGTCTAGGAAGAATGGTTCACATAAATCTAAGATGAATGTTGACATATGCTTAGGAAGAATGATTCACATAAATCTAGCACGGACATTCACATATATCTAGGACGCATGTTCACATAAGTTCTAGGACGCAGGTTCATATACCACGTTCATCGGTGGTTATGGGGTGGGGTGGCGGGGAGGTACAGAAGAAACGTTTAAAAGACTCTTTAAAAAAATTATCTTTGTAAAGTTTCAACATCAATGTCACCTATTGCGAGACGCTCTCACAGAACCTTCCCTCCCGGCACGCAAAGGTAACACATGGGTCTCAGTTCGCAGAGCGCAATTTCATCGCTGATGCTCAGAGAAGGCCAGTTGCCGGAATAACATGCATGAGGACCCTATGGTCGACTTAACTGACTGACTGATCAGACATGTTAGTCAGGATCAGGTAAAATATACTGGCCAAAATCTCTATTTCAATTCCACATTCAGGTCTCCGTGGAAACAGTCTGTTCTGTGGCACTCAGACTACGTGATCTATAGTAGTAAGCAAGTCATAAATGAAGCAAAGCATTGCACAACCGCCTGGAGAACCCCGATCGTCCTTCATCAGCGGGGATGTGAGGAAGCTGCTGCAACCCATGACTTAAACCCCTTTTCAGGATGCACAAAACCGTAATCATACTCATTATGGATATTCAACGACAACAACAACACGTGGGCCTACCGTGCGGCGAGTCTGCTGGGCTAGGATAGAACTCTTCAGCTCATAAGTCTGAAGTTGTCACAATCTTGACTAGTCATGAGCAACTACATATTGTTAGTAGTATAATTAAGTAAGTGAGTAGCTTGCCCTTTGCACGACGCCTATTCCTACAACCGCCATCTACTTGGCTGTTATAAGTTTCTTGGCAAGTGTGCAGTACGGTAGGTCGCCATTAATTTCCGAACGTGGAGGAGCGAGGGAAATAACCCACGTTTGCTGAAACTAGACACGAGCGTGATTCGAACCTGGTGCATTGGGACTGTCAAACAGACGCTTCACCCCTAGGCCACGCAGTTTCTCATTACTATTATTACTGTTATTATTATTATTATTTTTGTTATTATTATTATTAGTTCTTAGTCGACCTGTACTTCAACAGGGGCAGATGTCCCTGTGCATGTCCCAGCTCTGGTATGAGCTGGATATAGACTCAAACACTAGAGCAAAGTAGACCAGCAATCTGTTAGCAAAGTAGACCAGCAATCTGTTAGCAAAGTAGACCAGCAATCTGTTAGGTGTCATCTATGCTGCTCTAAACAAACCACCTAACCATGGCCGGTGTTATGCCATGTCACACAGTTAGTCGCCTCTTACGGCGTGCTCTCTGTGAGGCAGTGGTTCAATTCTTATCCTTGTCATACACAAAGACCCCGGCAGACTACGCGGGACTATTATTATAGCGGTAGTAAAAGATGCGTATCTAATCTTCGTCCCTACATCATTCCACTGCTGTATTGGTTGTTGTCCAGTATTTTTGCTTTTTGTGTGTGATATGTAATGTGTTTTCGCGTATTCTTTGTCTCGGGCAGTAAAATGGGTGTCGGTTAGTGTCGGTAAATGAACACTACTTGTGTATATTTATGAGATCAAGATGCTGAGCAGCGCATGAGCTGCAGTGACCAGCCACCCAAAGCTGACTGCTAACGTCAGGGCCAGCGCACCAGACCTGTCAAGACCATTCTACACCTCCATGAAGTGATCCTGATTAACAGCCTGCAACAATGCAGATTGGCTAAGGAGAAGGGATCGAAGAGGGAAAGCTAACCCGGTACCCACAAATGCCTGCTGAAGTCGGATGTGTCGCAAATATCGCAGTCAAACTGTAAACTGTGACACAGCTCATTCAGTTCTCTAGACTATATCCTGCTGATTGCAAAGTCCTTTTCGAGACTTGGTAGCGGGAGATTGAGAACAAACGAGGAAGAAGTATAAGTTTACATCGTCTAAACACACAAAAGAACAAAATAAATATATCGAGGTCGACTATGTGGATCATCTTATAGCTTGCAAGAATGAGATGTTGAACACTATACTGTACCAGAGATCATGTTTTTGATAAGACGGGGGTGGCACTTCATGCCTGCCTGTCCTTCCCTAACAGTAAACCAGGCACATATTTACCGCTGGGTTGACCGGAGCTTTTCGATATTTCTGGTCAAACCGTTGTCGCGAGAAGCAAGAGTTATATTTCCGAGTTAATCAGAATTTGTAGGCCCCCCCCCCCTCCCACCCACCCCTCCCATCTTGCGTGCATCAAAACATTAAATGGAATATCTTCAATATTTCAAAGGAACAGTCAACATTCTTCCATAGTGCGTCATCTTTGTTAGGACCGACTCGGATACTTTCATAACTGCCAATTAAACGAACATGACAGTCGACCTGTACACCTTAAATATTGATGCTTCCATCGCCAGGCCTCCACAATTGTGCACACTTTAACATCGCATTCATCAAAACGAAGGTACAATCAATAACTTTACAGACACCGGGCTTATATTTTCAAATATTTCAACTCCACCAGAGGTGCTAAGTGACAGCAAAGGCCCTTTCTAAACCCAGACGAAAAATAAACTGTATGTTGAGAAAATCCTGAGACAGAATCTAAAATTTAATAAGCAAATAGATGAATG
This sequence comes from Ariolimax columbianus, assembly GCA_036924085.1. Classification (NCBI taxonomy): domain Eukaryota; kingdom Metazoa; phylum Mollusca; class Gastropoda; order Stylommatophora; family Arionidae; genus Ariolimax; species Ariolimax columbianus. Next base: position 102,617,133 of record JAVGWX010000006.1, read on the forward strand.
TTTCTATTCGAGCGAACAACGAAGATTAATCTAGCTTACTATCACTGTATCAAAAAAATACCTTTCTAAACTGCTGTGGGTAGGACTGATGGAGGGAGTAATACAAGACACCAAAGGAAAGCATGCATATTTATATGTTCGCCATGTTGTTGTAGAAGCCACACGGGCTTGAGTTAATTTAACGCTTGTAGACGTTTATTTCGAAGCGGGATACAGGTGTTTTTCTGACATCCAGAGCGTAATGGAGAAGGTCGTCGAAATGCAGTAATGAATGAGCTGACAGCAGCCAGCGACTCATAACTGGGACCAAGATGTTGTCAGCAGTGAATGAGATGACAGTAGCCAGTGACTCATAACTGGGACCAAAATGTTGTCAGCAGTGAATGAGCTGACAGTAGCCAGTGACTCATAACTGGGACCAAAATGTTGTCAGCAGTGAATGAGCTGACAGTAGCCAGTGACTCATAACTGGGACCAAGATGTTGTCAGCAGTGAATGAGCTGGCAGTAGCCAGAGACTCATAACTGGGACCAAGATGTTGTCAGCAGTGAAGGAGCTGACAGTAGCCAGTGACTCATAAATGGGACCAAGATGTTGTCAGCAGTGAATGAGCTGGCAGTAGCCAGTGACTCATAACTGGGACCAAGATGTTGTCAGCAGTGAATGAGCTGACAGTAGCCAGTGACTCATAACTGGGACCAAAATGTTGTCAGCAGTGAATGAGCTGACAGTAGCCAGTGACTCATAACTGGGACCAAGATGTTGTCAGCAGTGAATGAGCTGACAGTAGCCAGAGACTCATAACTGGGACCAAGATGTTGTTAGCAGTGAATGAGCTGACAGTAGCCAGAGACTCATAACTGGGACCAAGATGTTGTTAGCAGTGAATGAGCTGACAGTAGCCAGTGACTCACAACTGGGACCAAAATGTTGTCAGCAGTGAATGAGCTGACAGTAGCCAGTGACTCATAACTGGGACCAAGATGTTGTCAGCAGTGAATGAGCTGGCAGTAGCCAGTGACTCATAACTGGGACCAAGATGTTGTTAGCAGTGAATGAGCTGACAGTAGCCAGCGACTCATAACTGGGACCAAAATGTTGTCAGCAGTGAATGAGCTGACAGTAGCCAGTGACTCATAACTGGCTGCTTGCACCAGAGTAAGCGAACCAGAGCTGGCCAAGACCCTACTTCGCCTCAAACGTTGACCCTGGAAACAGGCTGTGCAAGTGCAGGCTGACTAAGAGGACATGGATCGCAGTAGGAAGGCAAACAGTGTATCCAAAAAATGTCACACGAAACCGGATGTGTCGCGCTGAAAGACGCGGGTATAGCAAACTCGCTGTAAACTACGACACGTCACAAAATCAATTTTCAGGACGAATGCCGAATAAAATGAAAGAACAAGTACATGTGCAAAGCGCGGCTCCTCATCAAGCTCACCACTGTGGGGATTACAGTGTCGATCACCTTCTCGTTTGTCAAACTGCTTTGACCAGTCAATTTCTAGGGGGCACCATCACGAATGGGGTCTGCCTCAACATGTTTCACCTAACCCAGATTGACTCATGGGAGCGTACTCTCCTTTCTGGTCCTCTAGAAAATATGTTATTCCCCATTGAATTCTTGTATCATTATTGAACACTTGTTTCTGTAGCTTTCTTTTAAACATAGAAGGACCCTTCATTTCTCTGTCTGCTTTATATAGTTTGTGAAGGACGGTGTCAGTAAGTATTGTGAAGAGGTGGAGGTTGTTCTACCCTACATGGTTTACCCCGCACTGCCAGTCAGCTGCCTCTAACGACATGATCTCAGGGTGGCAGTGTTGCTCCTCTCGTATCTGTTACCTCTTACACACATAACCTACCAATCCCCCACACATTGAGCGGCGGGTTGTTGTTGTTGAATGTCCACAATGAGTAGGATTACTCTTTTGCGAGTCCTAAGAAGGACGTTAAGTTGCGGGTTGTCGTAGCTTTCCTCGTATCCCGAACGTTCTGATCAGGGTGGACCGGGTCTTCCAGGCGGCTGGGCTATGTTTGGTTTCATCTGCGTATCGCTCACTACTACGGGCATCACGTCGATCCCTCACCTCGTTAGCCAGGATGTCATGAAAACATCTCGTTTACAGTGAGAGCTACGAGGAAGCCGAGGTGAGGGTCTTGGCCAGTATAGTTTGTCTGACCTTACAAACATGGTTGATCAGTATGTTGGGCATGAACAGACATTAATCTTCCTCCCTTATTGGCCCGGGTACAATATGCCAAAGTAGACAGGCAATATTGAACAGCCGTAGGGAAAATGGATCCCAGGTTTGATCTTGGAGCCCTTTCCCGTGGAAGAACGAATAGGCCTTCAAGCTTAACTTAAATGACGACTAAAGAGAATTGTGCATGGGCCAAATAAAACCATCGAGCAAAATAAATTGAATAGTCATTTATACGGATGACAACGGGCCTCCTTGCTCATGTGTACGTGCAGATAAGTAACACAGACCGTCCAGCGTTTCCTATAAAGTTATGATATGCTTAGACTTCTATGTACTTAGCACTGATTCAGGGAAATGAACCCTCACACAACAGGAGCCTTAATGGCCTCTCCATCACCTCGACCTTTGTCCGGGAAACTGGACTTCAAATTTTGACACAATAAAATAATGACGAACAACATGTAGAAGAAGAAATAATAGTAGTAGTAGTAGAAGTAGTAGTAGAAGTAGTAGTAGAAGTAGTAGTAGTAGTAGAAGTAGTAGTAGTAAAAGTAGTAGTAGTAGTAGTAGTAGTAGAAGTAGTAGTAGTAGTAGTAGAAGTAGTAGTAGTAGTAGTAGTAGTAGTAGTAGAAGTATTTAGTAGTAGTAGTAGTAGTAGTAGTAGTAGTAGAAGTAGTAGTAGTAGTAGTAGTAGAAGTATTTAGTAGTAGTAGTAGTAGTAGTAGTAGTAGTAGTAGTAGTAGAAGCAGTAGTAGTAGAAGTAGTAGTAGTAGTAGTAGAAGTAGTAGTAGTAGTAGTAGAAGTAGTAGTAGTAGAAGTAGTAGTAGTAGTAGTAGAAGTAGAAGTAGTAGAAGTAGTAGTAGTAGTAGAGTTTAAAAAAAGGAACGATTACGCAATGATGTATTTGCGAGTTTTTTTTTAACAAGGCCATCTATTAAAGATATGGGTGAGACATAATAAAAAGATTTACATAGATCATTTGGTGTTATTAAGAAGATGACCGTGTATTAAAGATATGGGTCAAACATAATAAAAAGATTTACATAGATCATTTGGTGTTATTAAGATGACAGTGTATTAAAGATATGGGTGAGACTTAATAAAAAGATTTTACATAGATCATTTGGTGTTATTAAGAAGATAACCGTGTATTAAAGATATGGGTGAGACATAATAAAAAGATTTACATAGATCATTTGGTGTTATTAAGAAGATGACCGTGTATTAAAGATATGGGTGAGACATAATAAAAAGATTTACATAGATCATTTGGTGTTATTAAGAAGATGACCGTGTATTAAAGATATGGGTGAGACATAATAAATAAGGTTTGCATTGCTTAGTAACATACAGCTCTATCGTCTGTCATATATAACGTCCACCATGATGCCGGTTCAATTCGTGTTGTTCATTACGTAATTTTTTTCGAATTTTAGTGGGTTACTACACTTTAAGCCACACAGTCCTGCTGGCTATATTATGCGGCGTTTACAATCTTGATGGTGGGGCAACTGTCTGGGATTGATCCTGATAACGGCTGATCCCTTTTTATCTGGCTTAAGAAAGGTCGATAGACGATATTAACACAATTCTGACCAAGAAAAAGGCCAGACGTAAACGCAGGTATAACATTCTGCTCTAAGATGTCAAAGATAAAACTGCCTGGCATTCAACCTGTGGCATTTGTAACAGATACTTGGACCTTGGTCTAATAAGAATGAACTAGGAAAAAGAACAAGAAGTAGAAGACAAAGGGGAAGAACAAGAGTAATCGTTTCAAGCGAAAGACAAACTAAAATGGCTGCCAGACTAATTAACCGGAAATTTGAGACAATTCAATCACAAACAAACTAAGCGGGAAACGGAACACAAACAAAAATAGCACGATAAAACAAGAGGATAAAAAAAAATGACAAACTAACGTACTGAACTAACAATGTACACGTGATAGTAAAAAAATTACAAACTAACGCATTGAACTAACAATGTACACGGGACAGTAAAAAAAATGACAAACTAATGTACTGAACTAACAAGGTACACGGGACAGAAGTAAATAAGAAAATAAACTATTGAACAATCATTGGACCAGGAAAACGAAAAAAGAAAACAATTACAAACTAAACTACAGAACTAACCAGGGAAAACAGTATAGTAAGCAATCACATGTTACTGATCTACTAAACAGCTGGGTTAACGGGGACGACAGGAAAGTACACAACCACACACTGAACTACTGAACTAACAAGGAAAACATGACAGCATTCAATAACAAAATAAACTACTGAACTAAATGGAAAAGCAGGACAATGTTCAACTACAATCTCAACTATTTGACTAACAAGGAAAATCAGACAACATTCAATCCCGAATTAAACTACTGAACTACATGGGAAAGCGAGATATATAGTATATACAATCACAAATTTGACTAATGAGAAAAATGGAATAGTACACAAACTAGATTATTGAATTCATTTAAATAGAAAACAGAAAAATAAACAACTGCATTAAGTAACCGGTCTAATTAAATAAAAATGGAGATGGTAAACAGATCAACTTACGTTTCTTTCATTTAAATCGTTGTGAACTTCACTGCAACAGAACCACTGTTAATGACTGTTCCACCCTGGGATCAGAAAGACAGGTCAGAAAGCAGAAGATTTGCACACTTTCATTGAGCGTCATCGACTGATAATCATAATCATATCAATTAAATTCTCCGAGGAAAAAAGTACCAATGTCCGTTGCCTATGAAAATAGTTTATTAATCTAAACACAGACACACAACGAGACATAGCTTATCTGCATGAATTACGTTCCTTAAAAATAGCACACGACGCAAACACCTTGAAACACACAGAAATGACCAAGCGACAGCTGGTATATAGCAACTAACAGAAAAATATGAGCAATTGGAAATTCAGCGTACGCGTTGGTATTTAATCGATTTCTCGATGCATCCGATTTTGTGGCTTGCAATCGAAGAAGCCCAAACCAGCTCTATAACTAAGATGAAAAAATACAACGACGTCGCCCCGTTCGATAAAATGTCAAGAGAAGGGAGAAACCGAGCGATACCAGTATCGACCTTGCCATCACCACCTTCTTCGCCATAGTTGGAGGAGTTTCCAGCACTGGCTGATATACTAATGCAACTTGATCGGGCGACGGGTGGACTAGAGGGGAGGTGGACACAGCGTGAGCGACTTGCTGACGAATGAGAAAATAAATGAGTCTGAAGGACAGGACGAGGTTTCTGTAGTGCTGGAATTAAGAAGGATTGAGATACTTGGTAAAATAAAGATGAATTTAGAAAGGATGCGGGTTTGCGTGATAAGACATTATTGAAGTCGCCGTCTGAATGTTAGCTTCACATTGACCGCGCGAGGGAAGGACAACTAAGGATAGTCATTAAACCTAGTGAGACCAGAGAATGCAGGAATACAATATGTGTCACATTACATGACACGAGTAATGGCTTTTGTTTTGTTCAATAAAATGTATAAAATGTCATTAGTTGTAGGAGGCAGACAGAGGTTAGAAAGATATTTTTGTTTGAGAAATAGACCCAAGTGGTTTGATTTATTCAGTACCTGGCATTCACAACTGATCTGCTATTTAAAATTACATTTTCTCCTTTTTATTCATTCTAAATATATCATATTAAAAATAGGGATCAAATTGCTGAGCAGCGGATGAGCAGTAGTGGTCAGCGACCCATAGCTGACTGCTAGCGTCAGGGCCAGCGAACCAGAGCTGCCAAAACCCTTCTACACCTCCACGAGGTGATCCTGGATAACAGGCTGCAGCAGGGATCGAAGAGGGAATGCTAACCCGGTACTTAAAAAATGCTTGCTGAAGTCGGATGTGTTGGACCGAAAGGTGCAAATATCGCAGTCAAGCTGTAAACTACGACACAACGCATTCTCTGACTACATTCTGCCACTTAAGCCCTTTTAGGATTTGATAGCGGGAAATTGAGAACGAACGAAGACAAGACAAGACAAGACAAATCTGGAATAGGTGTTTCAGGTAGATGAGACTGGCTGGCTAGTCTGGAATAGGTGTTTCAGGTAGATGAGACTGGCTGGCTAGTCTGGAATAGCTGTTTCAGGTAGATGAGAATGGCTGGCTAGTCTGGAATAGGTGTTTCAGGTAGATGAGACTGGCTGGCTAGTCTGGAATAGGTGTTTCAGGTAGATGAGACTGGCTGGCTAGTCTGGAATAGGTGTTTCAGGTAGATGAGACTGGCTGGCTAGTCTGAAATAGGTGTTTCAGGTAGATGAGACTGGCTGGCTAGTCTGAAATAGGTGTTTCAGGTAGATGAGACTGGCTGGCTAGTCTGGAATAGGTGTTTCAGGTAGATGAGACTGGCTGGCTAGTCTGGAATAGGTGTTTCAGGTAGATGAGACTGGCTGGCTAGTCTGGAATAGGTGTTTCAGGTAGATGAGACTGGCTGGCTAGTCTGGAATAGGTGTTTCAGGTAGATGAGACTGGCTGGCTAGTCTGGAATAGGTGTTTCAGGTAGATGAGACTGGCTGACTAGTCTGGAATAGCTGTTTCAGGTAGATGAGACTGGCTGGCTAGTCTGGAATAGGTGTTTCAGGTAGATGAGACTGGCTGGCTAGTCTGGAATAGGTGTTTCAGGTAGATGAGACTGGCTGGCTAGTCTGGAATAGGTGTTTCAGGTAGATGAGACTGGCTGGCTAGTCTGGAATAGCTGTTTCAGGTAGATGAGACTGGCTGGCTAGTCTGGAATAGGTGTTTCAGGTAGATGAGACTGGCTGGCTAGTCTGGAATAGGTGTTTCAGGTAGATGAGACTGGCTGGCTAGTCTGGAATAGGTGTTTCAGGTAGATGAGACTGGCTGGCTAGTCTGGAATAGGTGTTTCAGGTAGATGAGACTGGCTGCCTAGTCTGGAATAGCTGTTTCAGGTAGATGAGACTGGCTGGCTAGTCTGGAATAGGTGTTTCAGGTAGATGAGACTGGCTGGCTAGTCTGGAATAGGTGTTTCAGGTAGATGAGACTGGCTGGCTAGTCTGGAATAGGTGTTTCAGGTAGATGAGACTGGCTGGCTAGTCTGGAATAGGTGTTTCAGGTAGATGAGACTGGCTGGCTAGTCTGGAATAGGTGTTTCAGGTAGATGAGACTGGCTGGCTAGTCTGGAATAGGTGTTTCAGGTAGATGAGACTGGCTGGCTAGTCTGGAATAGGTGTTTCAGGTAGATGAGACTGGCTGGCTAGTCTGGAATAGGTGTTTCAGGTAGATGAGACTGGCTGGCTAGTCTGGAATAGGTGTTTCAGGTAGATGAGACTGGCTGGCTAGTCTGGAATAGGTGTTTCAGGTAGATGAGACTGGCTGGCTAGTCTGGAATAGGTGTTTCAGGTAGATGAGACTGGCTGGCTAGTCTGGAATAGGTGTTTCAGGTAGATGAGACTGGCTGGCTAGTCTGGAATAGCTGTTTTAGGTAGATGAGACTGGCTGGCTAGTCTGGAATAGGTGTTTCAGGTAGATGAGACTGGCTGGCTAGTCTGGAATAGGTGTTTCAGGTAGATGAGACTGGCTGGCTAGTCTGGAATAGGTGTTTCAGGTAGATGAGACTGGCTGGCTAGTCTGGAATAGCTGTTTTAGGTAGATGAGACTGGCTGGCTAGTCTGGAATAGCTGTTTCAGGTAGATGAGACTGGCTGGCTAGTCTGGAATAGGTGTTTCAGATTGTTCCGTTTAGAGAAATAAAACATGTCACATGACAGGTCGCACTTCACCTTCTGTGCGAATTATTATATGTTCTGGTATTTAGAATCAACGTCCAAGTTTTGAGGTCGACGTAAGCAACGTGAATGGGCCAGCTGGACGTCGGGTACATCCAATTGAGTGAGCGAATAGCTTGAATGTCGGTAAACAATGAAGCCAAAGTTTTTGGGCGCGATGATTTCTGTTCAGCAGAGATTGGAATGCGGGTAAGAAATACGCACGAAATAAAACTTTTCCGGGAACAGACAATGATGTGATAGAAAATGAAGGTAGCACTGTAAAACAACCAAACATGTTGGTAAGAGACGACTAAAGAGGGTTGGTCATGGATCTGGCTACCTCACCCTGTAGAAACTATGCCCTACGAAAACCTAATCGAATATGGACAGGTTAGCTAAGAAGAAAATAAATTCAGCGCAATCATTGAAGAAAGAAAAGACGTGTACTGGGTTGGAACGGAAGGTTCAGGGCTGGAGGGCTTGGTGTGAATTTGTTGAAGACATGGGCTCCATGGGGATCACAAGCGTGTTGATTGATTAATGTAGAATCAACATCACTGCGGTCTGGACAGACCTACAGGTTCTCAGGTAGCTCAGAAAAGTGAAAAAGGTGTGGGTGTTGATGGTTCCAGTAGCCTGCTAACTGTACACACTTATGCTGCGTTATTTGTTGTGCTCTTCCCTACTTGAACCACGCCTGATGTCAAACTTCTGCTGTCTCTGAATCGCTAATTTATAAACTTGCAGTGTCCTCGTCTAGCAGAAGTTCATTGGTTAAATTAGATCCCCAACTCCCCCTTCCCAACATACCTCCCTCTCCCCAAACTCACCCGCCCCCGTCCCACTAATCCAAAATAAATATCTCCAGAATTTGCACTTAAATAAAAATATCAGCTCTATCAATGCCGTTTACACCAGAATTACCAGAACAGTTGATTCACACAAGTCATCGAAGATTTTAGACTTGCATGTCTACTGTTCGCTCATCCGTAGCTGTACCTTCCGAAACAAAGATTGGGAGTCAATCACAAGTTGATACAAATATACATTGGTAATGGTTCAGTGACCGCATCAGGATATTAACAAAACCACACCTCATTGTGACCCCAATACCTTCTTTGGGGACAACAAATGAGCGAAATCAAATAACAAATGGCAAACAAATTTTTTTATGAGCGATTTAAGTTAGCAATATTACCTGGAAGTGGTCAGGAGCGTGCGAGTTATAGCATGCCAGTAGGGGATAGCGTGGGCTAGTGGTTAAGTGACACCGAAGGTGCTGGGTTCGATCCCCATTACAGCACCTGCCGTTATCCCGGGGAAGCAAACCCTTAGAAAATGCAGGAGGAAGCAGATCTTTAACTAAAATGCATAAGAACTATAGTAACAGCCCCCATCTACACTCTCCTACTGAAGGGTATTACCATGTATGCCCTACTCTGGTCGGCAATTTCTTCTTCTGCGATCGCTCTCATTCTCCCGCCACCTATCCTTGTTCAGGGATTTGCAAGTACCAGGATGTAGTCCGAAGAACGGAATCCGTTGTGTCGCTAGTTCACAGCTTGACTGCGAACCATCCTGATTCTCACTACGACCCATCCTGATTCTCACTACGACCCATCCTGATTCTCACTACGAACCATCCTGATTCTCACTACGAACCATCCTGATTCTCACTATGAACCATCCTGATTCTCACTACGACCCATCCTGATTCTTACTACGAACCATCCTGATTCTCACTACGACCCATCCTGATTCTCACTACGACAATGAAGATATGTCCTGAATTCTGACAGCTCAACATGTATACACCGAAATGATCGTCCTTGCTAGTATCATTTATCATCTGTTTATTCTCATCAGCGTCTGATTAGTATGGTGGTTAAGCACTCGTTTTTCACAGCAAAAAGGTACGGGGTTCAACTTCCACTACCGGCACGATCCCGTCCACCCACCTGTAAATTGGTATCTGGCTTTTTTTAGAGGAAGAAAGGCAGTGAGGAAGGGAACTGGTTACCCAACATCACAAACAAGATGTGCCCTCGTACAACGAAGTCATCCCTGATATCAGTATCTGCTACGGGAGTAGTTCTACTGTATCTTCAAGCTCCTCTTTCCAGTTGCACCACTCTCCATACTTTCAAGCGAGGGTGATGACGACATGAAGGGTAATCTGCCAACCTATCCCTAGCATAAATCCACAGCACCAGGCATTGTGGTCACTGACTGCTTTGTCAACCACTGACCAACTATCTTAAGACGATGTATCTATTCTTCTCTTTTGATTGAATTTTCAAATTGATCACCTGTTCAATCGTCATCTATGCATGTAATATATATATAATATCTCTCTGTTTATTTAGTTTCCTTGATAATTGCAATGTTTTCTTCTGCGCTGTCGGCCTGCGGTACTATTTTGATTGGCAAACTATTGATATTTGCAAACATTTCTTATTCTTCTTCCTCTTCGTCTTCTTCATCATCGTCATATTTTTCTTCCTCGTCTTCGGTGCCCGTTCTGAAAAAGATGCTGGGATGCAGTGTAGTAGTTTACATCGAGATTTCAATATTTACGCCTATCGGGCCGACACAGCCTGTTTCAGCAAACTGTTTGGACTGGGTTAGTCTTTCTTCTTCGATCCCTCTTCTCTCAACCAGGCTGCATTTTGTCTCCGCGGCTGTCGCTTGGAAATGGAGCAGCGTCTCATCACTGATTTACTGATTCTGATGCAGCTATGCGTCGCTGGCTGCTATCAACTCATCCACTATTGCGTCATCGGCCAGGACGACATTTCAATATTCATACTGCGTAATTGAATAAAATACGCTACCATTAAACCGATGGCACGCTGCTGAAATGCAACCCGAAAGCACTCTTAATTATTGAGTTACATAAAGACTTAATGAAGTGTCGAAATGCACAAAGATTGATGATTATGTAATAATTAAATCGGGACCGTCAGATGACAAGATAATGATGATCTACCAATGGTAAAGAGAACTGTGCTAGTCCGGTCAGGCCCAACATGCTAACCAGACATAGCGTCAGGGTCAGGCACAATATACTGACCAAGACCACTAGCTCTCTTTCATGCAGTTCCCTGGAAACGGGTTGTTTTCAAGGCAGTTTTTCTGACAGTCTAGAGATTAATTAATCACTTCGAACTAAATTTCCGACCCATTTAAGTAACAAAATATGATACCCACTAGCCCACGAGGTTCTAAAACAATATAATAGTATGTATGTCATGTCTCTCATAGAACTAAACGATTTTAATCAGTTGTAATAGTTATCCAGTTTAAGAGAAAGCTGCAGGATCAGTTACGATCATTGGGAAAAAATAGACTGATTCAACAATCCAATTAGACAGGAATGTCATTCTTCTTCTTCTTCTGCGTTCGTTCTCCCGCTACCAAGCCCTGAACAGGGCTTTGCAAGTAGCAGGATGTAGTCTGGAGAACGGAATGCGTTGTGTCGCTAGTTTACAGCTTGACTGCGATATTTGCACCTTTCGGTCCGACACATCCGTCCTCGGCAGAAATGACATTCAAATGCATTACAAGTTCGTGCAGTTTAGAGGGAAGGGCTACTCATTTATTTATCAAAATATTATGCCTAAGTTAAAAATACAAACAAATAAAATAAGTATAATGACATTTAAAGTGAATTAATATTTACAGATATTTATAAAATATTGAAATCGTACAAAGGTGTTTCAATTATCGTTTCTGATACATGATTCTATAATGTGTTGACGCTAATTGTTATTAATAATGTCATGTTGATTAGACTAAGTTGAATATCAATTAAATGTGAAAAATTAATAAACTTATTAATTTTTATGAGAGACCCTTCAGAATATGAAGCCCCAAACAAGTAGTTTCTCGACCTCAGCTTCGCGGAACCAAAGCTCCACTAAAGGCGTCTTGGAGTTCTACCAGAGTTCGTTGTTGACATCAATAAAAAGTGGGTTTCTTTAAAAACTTCTCACGCCATTTTTAGACAAAAACCAAGTGCGGTAGGCATGCATGTCACTGTGCAACAAACAGGTTGTACATTCTATTCTGACCGCACTCTTCGATATTGTCATCATATTCATCATATTGTTATGTTGTACACATTATTTATTTTAAATCCATAAAAAAACAGAGATTTACGATTATTATTGGATAATCATCTCAATATAAAACTGACGGCAGAGACAAGTTTAGTGCTGCTGAAATCTGGACATTTATTCATTAGGGTTCACCGTGAATAGCAAGGGATACACTAGTCACTGATAAAACGTTTCGCGAACGCTTGATCTTCTATATACAGACAGCAACAAACTGCCACATCTACATAGATCCTTGGTTGGTGACTGGCAAAGCCTGGAGGCATCTTTAAGTCAATAACAAACTCCCTCCACTTCTTAGATTCATAGTTAAAGATTGACAAAGCCTGATGTCATATATTAGGGCAGTAACAAACTCCTTCCAGTTCTTAGGTCGCCTACAAGGGCAGTAACAAACTCATTCCGCTTCTTAGTTCCTCTACAATGGCAGCAACAAACTCCTTCCGCTTCTTAGTTCCTCTACAATGGCAGCAACAAACTCCTTCCGCTTCTTAGTTCGCCTACAAGGGCAGTAACAAACTCCTTCCACTTCTTAGTTCATGTAAATGGAGAAAAGAAACTCCCTCCACTTCGTACATCCTTGGTCAGTGACCGGTAAAATAGTTAGTGAACTTAAGTGAAAGTTAGCGAAGCCCATTGGAGCTACAAATTGTGGCAACAAACTCCCTCCACTTCTTAGTTCATGTAAATGGTGGCAACAAACTCCTTCCACTTCGCCGTTTCTGAAGCAATTCTTTGCACCATGCCCCAGCTATGATTCCCAACTTTTTCTCCAGCTTCTAAGGCTCCGGGCCAAGTTGTTGTAGGTCGGCCTCCCTTCGCCTCCTTTCTGAAGTCAGTAGCACGGCATTTCATTTGATAGTGGCAAGTCCACATCCTAGGTCATGGTCGATCCAATTCTAGTATGGACAGGGTAAGATGGTGTGCATGGCTTTCTTAATTCTATGTGATTGTTGGTGAATATGTTCGTCCAGAAAATTATATGTTGATGTTGAAAAGTACGCATTCTTTTCTCCCTCTTCTTCATCATTTTCTTCTTCTTCTTCTTCTTATTTCGTTTTTTTTTTCACTTGTGCTGTTGAACGCATGGGGAGCTTTTATCCTGCGCCAAGTGCGTTCTGTCGGTCAATGTGAGCCCTTGTCGCTGCACAATTACTGTAATGTCATCTGTCCACCTGCCTCGCGTCCGCCCTCTTGCCCTGTAGCACAAACTACCAGTGTTGTAAGCCATCAGTGGAAGTTGATGAGGCTGCATTCTCATGAGAAGACCAAACCAACTTATTTTCTGCCTGGAAATGTATTCAGCCCAAGACGTAGTGCCGACCACACTTCAAATGTCGTCGTTCTGCATTCTCTCTCTTCTGGTAACACCGATGACCTTCTTCAAACACTTCATTTTACAAGTCGAAATCCTGCTCTCACGCGCACTGAACAGAGGCCATGTTCGACTCCGGTAGCACAGAGTCGGCATAAATATACTATTTATCCGCTGTTGCTTTGTGCCAAACTAATGTTCGGGTGTCTAAGCATTGGGGACAGCTGATAAATCACCGCAGTCTTAATTTCCCTGTCGATCCTACCATCTGCCGAAAAAATACTGCCCAAATACTTGAACTCATGAACCTGTTGAAGAGCAATACCATTTACACTTATCTTGAGTGGCCCAGGTGTTCTACCGAGCATCAACGTTTCTGGTTTTTTCTCACTAATTGTGTTTAGCACAGATGGTTGCAATGTGGTTTCGCAGTTTGTTGTCATCGTCGTACAGCAAACACTGATCCTCTGCAGAGAACAACTCGTTTTGTTCCGCTTCAGATGTTCTGCAGAGAACAACTCGTATTGTTCTGCTTCAGATGTTCTGCAGAGAACAACTCGTTTTGTTCTGCTTCAGATGTTCTGCAGAGAACAACTCGTTTTGTTCTGCTTCAGATGTTCTGCAGAGAACAACTCGTTTTGTTCTGCTTCAGATGTTCTGCAGAGAACAACTCGTTTTGTTCTGCTTCAGATGTTCTGCAGAGAACAACTCGTTTTGTTCTGCTTCAGATGTCTCAACAAGACCAGTCTCTAGTGCGATTTTGTCCATGTAGATGTGGAGACAACAGAGGAGAAAGCACACACCCTTGTCTCACTGTGATACCATCATTCATCCTGACGACATTTGTACTCGAACGATACAGTGCTCTGACATTATCAAGAAGCTGGCCTTGTACACCATAATCTTCCAATATTTTCCAAAGTTAAATCCCGTCTATCCTATGAAACGCTTTTTCCCGATCAATGAAAGTAACACATATATATTTCGTTATATTCTATTGATCGTTCGCTTATTTGCCTCAAGGTGAACTAGGCGTCCGTGCAGATCATACCTCGGCTGAGCCAAATTGAGCTCTGGATAGTTGAGGTTCAACAACAGGTCTTATTCTATGTTCCAGGATTTGAGCATACATTTGACCAGTGTGGCGAAGTAGTGATACGCCTCTGTACGTGTCGCAGTTTCTATTGTCGCCCTTTTTTTCTTCTTACTCTTCTCTTTTGCATTCGCCCTAAAATGAACGTTATGACATTATGTCGTAGCTTACAGTGAGGCTGCAATGTCTGACACTTTCAGCCCAACAACTGGCATTATTGGGTACCGGGTTTTGTCTTCCTACTAAGATCTATATTCTCTTAGCTAGACTACAATAGTGTATCTTGATTTCAAGGTCAACATGGCGAAATAGGGCTTTGGTCAGCTCTGAGCCAGTTGCAAACAGGTAGCTATGTGGTTGTCGCAATGATCTGCATCATAGGACCTAAGTTCACATTTAACCATTGTATATCCTAGTATGGTGTTTGTAGATTGTTTAATTAATATAAATATTCTGCTAGTGTTGGCTTGGCTTGGCTTCGTTCGTTCTCAATCTCCCGCTACCAAACCCGGAAAGAGCTTAAGTAGCAGAATGTAGTCCAGAGAACGGAACGCTTTGTGTCGTAGTTTACAGCTCGGCTGCGATATTTGCACCGATCCAACACGTCCGACGTCAGCAAGCATTTTTTGAGTACCAGGTTAGCATTTCCTCTTCGATCCATTCTCCTTAACCAGTGTGCCATGCTGCAGCCTGTTATCCAGGATCACCGCGTGGAGGTGTAGAAGGGTCTTGGCAGCTATGGTTCACTGGCCCTGACGCTAGCAGTCAGCTATGGGTCGCTGACCACTGCAGTTCATGCGCTGCTCAGCATCTTGATCCCTTCTGCTAGCGTTCACTTAGCTTTCTTTTCAGGTGATTTCTTTTTCATTAAAGTTCTCATGGTCTCATCCATTTCCTTCATTGTTAGTTTTACCACAATGTGCTCCTCTGGTGCAATCTTGATGCTGCGTGGCTCTTTTGTTCTTCACATATGCCTATATGTGTGTCTGTAGGGATATCAATGTGGTTTGCTCTGACATAATATTCAATACAAGCGTTTGCTGCTTTTTTGTTGTTGTGGTAAGCATGTTGTTACCCTGCTTGATGGTAATTTGTTTGTTTGACGGTATTTCGTCGTTTAGGCTCTGACTTATTTCCATAGTTTGTTCCCTTCTCTATCTAGATTGACGCTTTTTCTCCATCTGTTTCTTGTTATTTGTTTCAGTGTTTTTTTATTATTATTTCGCAGTGATGGCCTTGAGAGAGATAGTTACTTCTGACTCAGAAACGAAAGTAGATCTTTTCTTCCGGTGTTTGACTATAAATAAACTAACGTGAAGCTAATGAAACCTGAAATGATTGTAAAATATTAAATATTACTCGTGCAAAACGATAAAGTGGGCGTTCCCGCGTCAAGTAACAATGATTCTCAAAATTGTCATACATATAGACCAGGTCTAAGTCTACGTTACATAATTTCATAAATGGACGTAGTTTCGAAACAAGTGTTTGACAAATAACAAAACATATTGATTAGCAGTCTATTTTGGATAAATCTGACGTGTTAATTTCAATTATTTTTGCGCAGTTTAAAAAAAATTGTTTGTTACGTGTTTTTACTTCTTTACTATTTTAGAAATGAATATATATTAATATAATTTCTATTATCTTATTGCTAATGCAATTCTCATTTCATTCTATATACGACACGGACACATAATATGATAGTATAAAATAGTGATAATACGCTCGTATAAAACACAGTGACATTTTAACTGTAACACTATATGAACATCTTAGAGAAGTGGAGAATGCGCCGTGCGAAATATGGGAATTTCGTTACGTCCTAAATGAGTAGGAGTTTCGTGGGGTAAAGCGTTCGATCCACAATCTCGAAGCACCCGGTCCGAACCCCGTTCGTGTACAATTTAGCAGACATGGGTTATTTTCGCTGCTCCACGCGTGGAAAGTAATTGCAACCTACCGTACTGCACACTTGTCAAGAAACATTTAACAGCCATAAAGGTTGGCGGTTGTAAGAAGCAATTTTCTGCAAAGGACATGCTATTTACTATCTACCTATTCTAAAAGAGTATCGACTTTAACCTTCATTACCACAGCGGTTTAGATTTATTTATTTCAGGACAACTAATTTTTAAGCCTAGCCTTGGCATTTTCCAACCCCAGAGTCGTGATGAATCAGTACAAGTGAAGAGATTCATATGAAGCAACAACTAAGAGATGCATGGGCATAGATCTTGAATCTTGAAGTAAAAGTCTACTAAATTTGCATTGTTTATTCCAAAATATGTGGTCTATGGGGAAGTTCTAGACTGTTGAGAAATGAAGACCGTTTGCCGCTGCAGTTGTCACATAGTGTACAGTAGGTTAGTAAGCAAGTAATCCCTCTAGACAGCTAGGACCCCTCGAGTCTCAGACAGCATGCAGGATATATGGTGTGAAGGCGATGTGCCCCAGCCAGGTGTTGCGTTAGCAAACTTGAGGAGAACTTCACGAGGGGTGGGTCTTATCATGTCCTTGATTTCCTGGGAAAGATGTAGAAATTGCCGAGCGGGGACATCGTTACAGAGACGGACCACATGGCCGAAGAAAAAGAGGCGACACCGAATCATCGTTGAGGAAACGCTCTCGAATTCTGTCGTTAATGAGATCTGGATTTCCGTGACTTATGCCAGCGAACACCAAGAATACATCGATGAATGCGCGTGCGGAAGACCTCGAGCCGCTTCCGATCTCCCTATAAAAGCGCAGCTTGGTTTCTATGGCGATCGTATGCTGGGACAAGACTTTAAGCAGAGAGTTCATGGTTGATTCCTTTAGACGGATCCTCCGAGTAATTTCCGAGCTATTGAGCTCGTCATAAATCAGTCTGCTGTCTCGGTGAGATTGACAAGATTGTCAGTGATTCCTTGTAGGCGACCTCAGTAGGGGAAGGAGTTTGTTACTGTCCTTGTATGCGACCTAAGTAGGGGAAGGAGTTTGTTTTGTCCTTGTAAGCGACATAAGTAGGGGAATGAGTTTGTTACTGTCCTTGTAAGCGACTTAAGTAGGGGAAGGAGTTTGTTACTGTCCTTGTAAGCGACCTCAGTAGGGGAAGGAGTTTGTTACTGTCCTTGTAGGTGACTTAAGTAGGGGAAGGAGTTTGTTACTGTCCTTGTAAGCGACCTCAGTAGGGGAAGGAGTTTGTTACTGTCCTTGTAGGCGACTTAAGTAGGGGAAGGAGTTTGTTACTGTCCTTGTAGGCGACCTAAGTAGGGGAAGGAGTTTGTTACTGTCCTTGTAGGCGACTTAAGTAGGGGAAGGAGTTTGTTACTGTCCTTGTAAGCGACTTAAGTAGGGGAAGGAGTTTGTAACTGTCCTTGTAAGCGACCTAAGTAGGGGAAGGAGTTTGTTACTGTCCTTGTAAGCGACTTAAGTAGGGGAAGGAGTTTGTTACTGTCCTTGTAGGCGACCTAAGTAGGGGAAGGAGTTTGTTACTGTCCTTGTAAGCGACTTAAGTAGGGGAAGGAGTTTGTTACTGTCCTTGTAAGCGACCTCAGTAGGGGAAGGAGTTTGTTACTGTCCTTGTAAGCGACCTCAGTAGGGGAAGGAGTTTGTTACTGTCCTTGTAAGCGACTTAAGTAGGGGAAGGAGTTTGTTACTGTCCTTGTAAGCGACATAAGTAGGGGAAGGAGTTTGTTACTGTCCTTGTAAGCGACTTAAGTAGGGGAAGGAGTTTGTTACTGTCCTTCTAAGCAACTTAAGTAGGGGAAGAAGTTTGTTACTGTCCTTGTAAGCGACTTAAGTAGGGGAAGGAGTTTGTTACTGTCCTTGTAGGCGACCTACGTAGGGGAAGGAGTTTGCTGTCTCGGTGAGATTGACAATATTGTCAGTGATTCTCACCGAAGATTAAGTTTTAATTTGATCTCTGATAGAAAAAAAAGGCCTATGCCTGACAAGGTTTTGAACCCATGACTCCTGATCAGACTAGCACCTAAATTGTTCCGTCACACACTTCTATGATATGAAACACAGCATCAAGGTGTCATACCATCAATTAATTTTCCGCACTTGTCTTTGATGTCTGAAAGAAATTCCATAACAATGAAATAGAGCTACAGGGATGATACTAAGATATAATGTCAACGCTAAATTTCGGCTAGCCGTTGCCAAGCGTAATGGGGAGATAAATCTGCACTCAGCGATGTCTATGAAGTCTACATCTATTTTATTTTTTGTAGTTATTTTTGTTTTGTTTTTGCGTTTGCTTTATTTTAGTGAATTCCACAAGGCTGTGTGCGTTGCCTGTTGGCCTAGTACATCTGACTTCGGCATGCATTTTCTAAGGGTTTGCTTTCCAACGGTAACGGTCGGTGCTGTGATGGGAAGCAAACCCTGTACCTTCGGGTTGTGGGCCATGTCACTTAACCACTAGCCCACGCTGCTCCCTTTTTTAGTTATGAGGGATTTTCACATCAACGATAAACTCTCTCTAGACACCGAAAAATGCAATTGCATTGACAAAGCTTCTGCCATATTTCCCGTCTCGACACGTGTCCAGGAAAACTCCAAACTATCAGCTGAGACCAAGGGAATCGCCTACGTCATGGCCATCTCTAAAAATCTATGTTCAGAAGGCCATGGTCTTTGGTGTCTGTGCCGTCAGTACGGTCCTATACGTTAAGGAAATGAGGACAACCAGTGCCAAACAAGAGAAAAGGCTCAACACCTTTCATTTACGACGCCTGATACCCATCCTTGGCGTCCACTGGTGAGGCAGGGTTATAAATACAGAGGTATAGTCTAGATCCGATCTTCCAAGTATGTACAACCTGTTTCTGCAGCGAAGACTGCGTTGGCTTAGTCATGTTCGTCGCATAGAAGACGGTCGCATCGCCAGAGATATTCTCTAAGGGCATCTAGCATGAGTTAAAAAATCAATTTGTCAACCACATCTGAGGTTCAAAGACGCGTGTAAGTGTGCAAGACATTGGATATGAATCTGACATGGACATCGCTGCAGACCGATCTACAATGAGATGCAACCTAAGGCGTCACCTCAGACTGGGTGGAAATAAGCTCTTGCAACACAGAGAAGTGAAAAGACAATGCCGCAAGTAAAAAGATAATAAAAAAGCAGTAGAGAGTGGCTACTTTAAGGTCGCATTACCTTATAGTCAGTCTCTATTGAAAAGGGGCAACTGGTAATTATATAATTTGTTTTATTATATTTTGTTTCAGAAACTCTCAGAATGGATACACAGTAGCAATAGCAATGTGGTGAATTCTGGTAAAATATTCATTTCAGTTCTTCTTCTTCTGTTTTTCTTCTTCTTCTTCTTCTTTTTCTTCTTCTTCTTCTACTTCTTCTTCTTCCGGCATTCGTCAGGAAAAGGACGGTGTGTCGTAATTTGCATCGAGATTACAATATCTGCGACTTCCGTCCGATGTTTTCGATTTCAAGGCTGCACTTTTATGATCGGGTTTTGCCTTCACTCTCCGGCTTCTTAGCCAGACTGTAAGTTTGCAGTCTGTTTTCAGGGCCACCTCTTGAATGCGAAATAAGATTTTGGTCAGTTATGGGTCGATTGGAGGAGCGAGTTGAGGAATAGTTTCGATGCCTGCAATGAAGGCAGGAGTTCCAATCTCCGGTATGGCATATGTTGTTTTTCTGTTGGGAGGGGGGGGGGGGGGATAAACAAACATAGCCATCACACGACGTGGCGACAGCAGTGGCGAAGCAGCCTGTAGTCTTCAGGCTTTAAAACCTCTCGACTACCCTAGCAATGGCAAAAAGTCGTATGACAGTTTTAAAACAAAAATTGTTTATGGGTCGGTCACTGACCCTGATGCAAACGGATGTCTGCTCATTCACTTGCCACGTTGTTGTTGTTGTTGTTGTTGTTGTTGTTGTTTAATACCCACAATGAGTTGAATAAGTTTACTCTTTTGAACGCCCTGAAAAGGACGTTAATTGACGGGTTGTAGAAGCTTTTCTCCCATACCGAGCTGATGAAGGTGAACTGCGATCCTCCAGGCGGTTGTGCTATGCTTGGCTTCATCTGCGGGGAGTTCACTACTACGGCGATCACATCGATCAACATCTCGTCAGCCAGACTGACTTGAAAACAGCCGGTTTCCAGGGAACGCTACATGGAAGAGAGATTGTGGTCTTGGTCAGTGAATTGTGCCTGACCCTGCCACGACGTCCTGGTCAGTATGTTGTGCCTGATTGTACTAGCGTCTCAGTTCTCCTGCCATATCGCTAGCCTCATTTTGGGATGAAGCACCTCTGTACCTTTACCCAGCGAGATCATCAGATTTACCCATTTTTGATTTCTCTGTTCGGGGTTTTATCACAGGATGTTATTATCAATTGAAGATAACGAGTGTGTAAAACTGACGGGAACGAATAAGAACCGCTGCAGACAACAGACCACTGTAAATCATCCAATATGTGGTTAGACATTATGTGGATCGTTTAAAGCTATGAAGTTATGTTGATGTGCATCATGCCGAACTCTACTTTGAAGGATTATATAGGGATAAAGACGCTGAGCAGCGCATGAACTGCAGTTGTCAGCGACCCATAGCTGATTGCTAGCGTCAGGGCCAGCGAACCAGAGCTGCCAAGACCCTTCTACACCTCCACGCGGTGATCCTGGATAACATGCTGCAGCAGGGCAGACTGGCTAAGGAAAAGGTATCGAAGAGGGAATGCTAACCCGGTACTCAAAAAATACTTGCTGAAGTCGGATGTGTTGGACCGAAAGGTGCAAATATCGCAGTCAAGCTGTAAACTACAACACAACGCATTCCGTTCCTTGGACTACATTCTGCTACTTAAGAAGTTTCAGGGTTTGGTAGCGGGAGATTGAGAACGAACGAAGAAGAAGAAGAAGGATTATATAAATGATACCACTTTTTATAAATGAATTCTATAATATGTCCCAAAATAGAAACTGTTAGAGCATCCTATATTTAGCTTATCTGAAACAGCAAATTTTAATGAGTGAATACACGGCAGGAGATGGCAGGAAATGTATAACAGAGGTGATAAGATATGGCACATACTTGCAACGATGAATGCCAAGAAAACAAACCAGCGTATCTTCATTATTCAAGGTGAGACATTTACTCCACTGAAGTCAGAGGTAGAGAATGGGCCTGGATTTCTTGATTGACACTCTGCTCAGATAGACAATGAAGATAGAGATACTCGGCAGCAAATTCGGGAATGTATTGTGTTCACTGTCATCAGGAACGATGTTTACGTAGAAATAATAGACATTAGAAGGTTTTAATATGTGGTGTTATCACAGGATGCAAAGAGTAAGCTGAACAGAGAAATAAAATATCAAACGAGCAAGTGCTTAGCAATAAAATAATAATAATAATAATAACAATAATAATTCGTCCATCGTCGCCGTTGAGGACCACCAACATCATCATGTGCCATAATGCAACCTTCAGTGTGTGTATGCGCTCGTGACTGATCAAGCCGATTCGAGCCTGGAAAAGTCTTTGGCACGACTGGCAAACGTAATAAGCAGTTGTCTCTGAAATTTTCTCTGCTCTGGATTTCCTGATTCCGGATTGCATATCTATCCTGAGCTGCCTGGATACGGAGACCATCGCTAAGTTCAATGCCGTCTGCGACCGTGCTCTTCCACGTTGAGCGATTGTGAGTCAGGTTCTCGGGTGGTCTCGGGGTTCGATTTCGAGCTGCGACGGTCGGTCTATGATGTCAATATTTTTTCCGGAGATCCCTGGAGCTACGGAGTTCGTGCTTTGTGAGACCGAGCTAAAGTGGGGAAAAGACCCGAGGCAATGAAGTCGCGCCCCCGCTAAAAAATTGTTTTTCCTCCCAGGTGTTAATGTCTATTTGACAACACTTAAGTGACTCTTTCAGGCTGTTCTTGAAAGGCGTTTTTTTTTGGACGTCCTTGTGATCGTTCTCATTCACTCAGTTCCCTATAAAGGAGCCTCTTTAGAAGCCTTTCGCTTGACAGTCGGACAAGGTGGCCAGCCCATCTCAATTGAGGTCTTTGCAGAAATGCAGGAATACTTTCCATGTTGGCTCTAGACATCACTTCAGTATCTGTGATATGGTCCTGCCAGCGTATATGCAATTTGCGTCTCAGACAGTTTATATGAAAATGATTTTACCTCCTGACGTCACCGGCGTAGACAGTTCAGCTTTCGCATGCATAGAGCAGGGTGGGGACAATGGCGGCACGGTAGACCTTCAGCTAAGTCATTATGCTGATTCCTCGACGTTCCCATACTGTTGAACGCATTCGGCCAAAATCTGAGCTGCCCTTTGCTATTCTATTAGCCAGCTCATCAGCAATAGTCACTGATCTCGACTGCGTGCTTCCGAGGCAGACACATTATTCAACCGCTTGTAATTTCTGTCCCTTCACTGTAACTACTGGCTGTCCCCTCACTGTAACTACTGGCTGTCCCCTCACTGTAACTACTGGCTGTCCCCTCACTGTAACTACTGGCTGTCCCTTCACTGTACCTACTGGCTGTCCCCTCACTGTAACTACTGGCTGTCCCTTCACTGTAACTACTGGCTGTTCCTTCACTGTAACTACTGGCTGTCCCCTCACTGTAACTACTGGCTGTCCCTTCACTGTAACTACTGGCTGTCCCTTCACTGTAACTACTGGCTGTCCCCTCACTGTAACTACTGGCTGTCCCCTCACTGTACCTACTGGCTGTCCCCTCACTGTAACTACTAGCTGTCCCTTCACTGTAACTACTGGCTGTCCCTTCACTGTAACTACTGGCTGTCCCTTCACTGTAACTACTGGCCGTTTATACCATGTGCCTGGTGGAGGTTGATAAATGACCTCAGTTTTCTTTGTGCTAATTTTCAAGCTAAAGTTGTCACAAGCAGCAGAGAACCGGTCCATACCACCCTCCTGCATTTTCCGTTCTGAGTAATTTAGATATAGGGGATATATATTGGGTAGATATATTTGCTGAGCAATATAGGGGCAGATAGACAACACATGAAAAATTAACAGTAAGGTAGATTGCATTGGCTTGCTCACAGTGTGAGACATAGAAGCCTTACATGAAAGGGAAAATACTAGAAGGCAACAATTCAGGATACATGTAGAAGAGGACACTCACCCCCCCCCCCCCCCCAAGCATCGAGTTTAACAAACAGGAGTGCAGAAACATTCGAGTGCAGACAATATGAGCTGTAGAGATCCGTTTAAAACAGAAGCCAGTGGCGTGACATGATCAGGCGACGTCAACACCAGTCTCCAGACCGACTAATCGGATGATGATAATGATGATGAAAATTATGATGATAATAATGATGATCTACCTCTTCTTCTTCGCACTCAATATTCCACTACCAAGTCGTGAAAAGGTCTTTGTAAGGAGTAGGAAGTTGCCCGGAATACAGAATTCGTCGTGTTGAAGTTAATAGGTTGACAGCTTGACGATATTTGCACCTTTTGGTCCGACACATCCGACTTCAGCAGGCATTTTTATAAATATCCGGTTAGCCTTCCCTCTTCGACCCCTTCTCCTTGGCTAGTCTGTTCTGTTGCAGCCTGGTATCTAGGATCACAGCGTGGACGTCTGGAAGGGTCTTGTCAGCTCTTGTTCGCTGGCCCTGACGCTAGCAGACGGCTTCGTGTCGCTGACTGCTGCGACTCATGCACTGCTCAGCACCAGTGTAGATTATGATGATGATAACTGAAGCAGAGGTGGAATATAGTCTATTTACCGGCATGAACGCAGCCCTAGGTCCGATGGTGGTGTACAGTATTGTCACACCAAGCAGATGGATATGACATTGATTTAGAATGTGGTTCCTTACCACTATAGAGAAGTCGACGATGTCTGAGGACTAGCCCATTACTTTAGAATTTCAGTCCCTAAACCTGGCATAGACCCCACGCTATTCACCAGTTATCGAACAATCAGCTTGCATCAGGGGGAGACAAACTTGTTTAGGGTTTATGGACCAGGTTTAAAAAAATGAATTTGCCAGACATTAGTGCTGGATGAAAAGTTCATCTATCAGTTGTGCAACACGCTGGAGAGTATTAGTGAATTGCTCTTGAAAAGATGAATTACATTTGTAAAAAATTGTTTTCGAAAAGCAATACTTACCTATTTTTGCTATCCCTGATTTGTGCTGCGTTAACACTAGAAGGGTAATCTGACTTTAATAGTTGGCGGAAGGATAAGACTATTACGCAGGGAATATATTCTGGTTTGTGTCCCTTAAAACTGAGTGGAGATATACGTGATTTGGTACATTGTGTCAGTAAATAAAACACTGATTGGTCCTGAAATGTTAGACACAACAACACAATTTCTAAGCCGCATAACGGGCCTGCATTTGGCATTCCCTGCCCTACATAATGTTAATGATAAACTGTTAGAGAAGGTAGAGGCCAGAGAAATAATCTTACATCTCGAAACTAGATCGTAAACACTTTTTTGTCGGATACCATTAAATTAAAGGAGAGCTGGGGTAATGCTGGGACATGTGTACGAGGGCTCTCACCCCAGTACAGGCCAGAAACAGGCGCATGGTACGGGCTCGAGTTGTTTTTTGGGACTGGCTGGTTTTTATTGTTAGGGATTATGGAATGAATGTTTCGCTGGAGAGCTGGAGAGCAACTGCTCTGGTATAAAGCATAATTACGATATTTTTGGGATCTTCGACATCAGATCAGATGCAAATATGTCAAGGGTCGACGCTCTCATCACTGCTTCTCAATATCTACATTACAAAAATTGGCAACATTAACCCACAGTGTCAGTGTGAACATTAATCAATTGTAGATCACATTTTGACATACAGGACTGACTCAGACAATCGTATTGTGGTGTGGAGATGCCAACTCCCAGATCAAACCTAACAAGGTTTGACTCATGTGTTGCTTCTTAGGAAACTCTATGGTAATGGCCAATCTTCTGGACAGAACCTTGGGTGGATATGTCATTAAATGATGGAACCGGGATCAAGACGCTGAGCAGCGCATGGGCTAGCGTCAGGACCAGCGAACCAGAGCAGCAGAGGTCAGCGACCCTTAGCTGACTACTAGCGTCAGGACCAGCGAACCAGAGCTGCCAAGACTCTTCTACACCTACATGAGGTGATCCTGGATAACAGGCTGCAACAGAGCAGACTGGCTAAGGATAAGGGATCGAAAAGGGAGAGCAACCCGGTACTAAAAAAAGCCTGCTGGATTCGGATGTGTTCGACCGAAAGGTGCAAATATAAAACCGTAAACTACAAAACAACGCATTCCGTTCTCTGGACTGCATTCCACTACTTGCAAATTCCTTTTCGTGTCTTAGTAGCGGGAGATTGAGAACGAACGAAAAACAATTAGTAGAAATGATGCGACCGGGAAGAAATACTTCGGATTAACATTTGATTGTGCCACATAGATACCATGTGGACCAAATTATTCAAATACGCAAATGAGGGCTGGTAGTGCTCAAGATAATGGTAGCTGCACATGTGGAACAGCGACTACTGTCCATCCTATATCATCATTTGGTCCTACCATTTGTTGATTACGTACTGCACATTATCACACTATCAAGGTCACTTTGTGGAAGGTTGGAACGCATCATAATAAAGGTTCTAAGTTACACAAGAAATAATTCGAGTTTGATGAGATGCATGCTAGATCATCTGTGAGACATCCATATATGACATGACACAGACCAAAGCCAGTATGCAAGTGTCCATTTAAAATCACCTCAAACAGTAAAGAAACAACAATCAAGGTAAGGGTGTCATGGTTGCCAGAGACAGACAGAGAGAGAGAGAGAGAGACAGAGAGAGAGAGAGAGAGAGAGGGCAGTTCGACAGGTGATCATAGTTGATGCGATAGTCAATGGAGGTTATTAAACACAATCTTGGGATCAAGACGCTGAGCAGCGCATGAGCTGCAGTGGTCAGCGACCCATAGCTGACTGCTTGCGTCAGGGCCAGAGCTGCCAATACCCTTCTACACCTCCACGCGGTGATCCTGGATAACAGGCTGCAGTAGGGCAGACTGGCTAAGCAGCAGGGATCGAAGAGAGAATGCTAACCCGGTACTCAAAAAATGCTTGCTGAAGTCGAATGTGTTGGACCGAAAGGTGCAAATATCGCAGTCAAGCTGTAAACTACGACACAACGCATTCCGTTCTCTGGACTGCATTCTGCTACATAAGCCCTTTCAGGGTTTGGTAGCAGGAGATTGAGAACGAACGCAGAAGAAGAAGAAGAAGAAGAAGAAGAAGAAGAAGAAGAAGAAGAAGAAGAAGAAGAAGAAGAAGAAGAAACACAATCTGGTGATAGTATGACATATTACCACAGAATCATCATAACCTTAGACAGGGATCGTAGTGAGTGGTGCAGTGGGAGATAACCAGTTGATTCTTGATAACGCTCAGGATTATGATGCCGTCATATATACCGATATATCAGTGCTATGCGGTTTGAAATGAAGTTGGGGCTTCTCAGCTAGAAGGCAGGTTGTTACTGCTTAGAGCGGGCCTAAAGAACACCAAGAGACTGGAGAGGGAAGTGGTCTCAGCTCCAAATAACTACCTAATGGAAGTAATTTAATCAAGGTACAGAAGATAGTGGCTAAGTCATCAGTGGATGGCAGATGTAGAGGCTCTAACCTCCAGTGGATGACACGGATGTATAGGCCCTAAGCTTCCAGTCGATGACGCGGATGTAGAGGCCCTAAGCCTCCAGTGGATGACGCGGATCTACTGTCATGGTCATGCAGGGGCTAAGAGTAGCGAAAGAGCTAATATCTGCGCTCAAAAGGCACCCCTTATTAGCAAATTTGAGATGAATAGGTTTGCCATTTGAAAATCTATGAATAACAGTCACTCGGATGATAAGACCGCAATAGGTTAATCAGCAATTTACAGCCTACATAGCTTTGCAATCCAACACAATGTGATCACATGAGGTACATGAGACGACGGAACAGTGATCACCAGTATCTACATTATTCGCCATTTGCTGATAGAGACTGAGCACCTATGGGTATGCCCATGCTAGAATTCTTTCCTGGAATACAGATAACTTATCTTAGTGCTAGAGTTCTTTCCTGGAATACAGATAACTTATCTTAGTCCTAGAGTTCGTTCCTGAAATACAGATAACTTATCTTAGTGCTAGAAATCTTTCCTGAAATACAGATAGCCTATCTCAGTGCTAGAATTCTTTCCTAGAATACAGATAACTTATCTTAGTGCTAGAATTCTTTCCTGGAATACAGATAATCTATCTCAGTGCTAGAATTCTTTCCTAGAATACAGATAACTTATCTTAGTGCTAGAATTCTTTCCTGGAATACAGAAAATCTATCTCAGTGCTAGAATTCTTTCCTGGAATACAGAAAATCTATCTCAGTGCTAGAATTCTTTCCTGTAATACAGATAACTTATCTTAGTTCTAGAATTCTTTCCAGGAATACAGCTAACCTATATCAGTGCTTGGAATTCTTTCTAAGAAAACAGATTACCTATCTCAGTGCTAGAATTATTTCCAGAAATACAGATAATCTATATCGGTGCTATTGTTTTGTTTTTTTAGGGCCACAGATAACCATTCTCAGTGCTGCGATCCTTTTCGTGGCTAGAGTCGTTTCCATTGCTACGTGCAATCATTGTTTGAGTAAATCAAGTCTGTAGGTAGAATCTGAAAGAAAAAGAAGAATATAGACCCATCTACAAATTACACAATATGCTGACAGCAAAACAAATTAAAGGTAATCGTGTCCTAGTAAACAACAAGGTTCCGATTAAACATGGTTTTCTTATTTCTTTCTTTGTTCTTTTTTTTTCTTCGTTTCGGTATTTGTCCTGCTTGTGCCTTTCAGCCTCAGGTTATGAAGAGGTTTCTTAACCGGACCCTAGTATGTGTTTCGTACACCGGGATTTATACTGCTTCTGCAATTTCTGATACCCATAGTATTGCGTGGTTGGTCCTTGGCTTTGTATCCATTGTATCTGTATAGCATTGCTTTCTGGAGGATACTATCTGGTGTTTTTTGTGTCGCGTGGCCGAACCATTTGGCTGACTGTCTCTTGATGAGACCTAGGACTGGTGTTTTTCGTGTCGCGTGGCCGAACCATTTGGCTTATTGTCTCTTGATGAGACCTAGGACTGGTGTTTTTCGTGCCGCGTGGCCGAACCATTTGGTTTACTGTCTCTTGATGAGACCTAGGACTGGTGTTTTTCGTGTCGCGTGGCCGAACCATTTGGCTTACTGTCTCTTCATGAGACCTAGGACTGGTGTTTTTCGTGTCACCTGGCCGAACCATTTGGCTTACTGTCTCTTGATGAGATATACGACTGGTGTTTGTCGTGCCGCGTGGCCGAACCATTTGGCTTACTGTCTCTTCATGGGATCTAGGACTGATGTTTTTCGTGTCGCGTGGCCGAACCATTTGGCTTACTGGCTCTTGATGAGACCTAGGACTGGTGTTTTTCGTGTCGCGTGGCCAAACCATTTGGCTTACTGTATCTTGATGAGACCTAGGACTGGTGTTTTTCGTGCCGCGTGGCCGAACCATTTGGCTTACTGTCTCTTCATGAGACCTAGGACTAGTGTTTTTCGTGTCGAGTGGCCGAACCATTTGGCTTACTGTCTCTTACCTAGAACTGTTTTTCCTACTTGTCTCATAAACTCTTCTATTCTGACTTTATTCATTCTGGTTACTCCAAGCATTTCGTCTCTGTTGTTAGGGTGTTTATTTTTATCTTTGTTTGTTAATATCCAATTCTGTAACTGAGAACACGATGTGAGTAGAAATATCGTGTTGTATAGCTTTCATTTTGTATTCGTTGTCACGAGCTTACATTGTAAAATATCGGGGACGTTTGCCCATTGGTTTGACTTGCTCTATGACATGGTTAAACATGGTTTTGTCTGATAAATAGCAGAAGAAACTTCTAACATACAAAATAAGTACTGACAAGATATTAGAAAATCCAGCACAGTAGAACTAGGTTTGAAAAGTATTGTCTCTTTGAAGACTTCCAAGCTTGTTTTAAATGGGGACTCATGAGAATTGTGCAAGCGGCTAACAACTGCATCATACGTATCCAATCCAAATGAAAACATCACAACAGATTCTTAGATACAAGCTTCGTGTAAATGGTTCAACTGTGATAGTGTCGCAATGCTTCACTCTGAGCGAAAAGGTGAATCATAGTCACAAATGAGACAGATTATCCGAGAAATGAAAAAACAATATCAAATAGGGTGTTTGAACAATAAATATTGATTTGCTTGCGACAATGACGATGAATAGTAGAAAGAACTGATAAAGGATGCCTTTAGTTGATATTAATAAATAGTTCGAAATTGGAGCCCTTAGCCAGTCTAAAGTGATGACCTGACAACGTGACAGTAGCTATTCAGCCAGGGGATTTAACGACCATCAGGAACCCTTTCTATCCTGCAGGAATCGGGTTCCGTTGCTAGGCGACGTTTATCCATGTCAATTGCGATTGGACAACCCTGCTGTTGATCGATAGCTCTCTTCCTGTCTGAACGGTGGGTTGAAGTTCGGCGCGGTTAACGGCTGACTTAGGCGCGATGGATGTGAACGAAGACGAATGTTGTATGCAGACATTTTTGTTGTTGTTTACAAATTGAAAACCGCACGGGATATAATTTAATTATATTAAGTTTAACTGGGCTTCACAATACTGTGTATCAACTACACGTGGTCTTTTTATTTCTTCTTCTTCTTCTTCTACTTCGTTCATCCTCAGATCAAGGTTCCGGTTTCTCTTACAAAGGATACCGTTGTTTGTTAGGCTGTTTCATCTCCATACAGATTTTGTCTCATATCTGTCTCACGAGGCCAGTATTGTTCTCTCTTTTCCTGCATGAGCGTGCAGCTTTGTAGGATGTGTTCCCTGGTCATGATATGCTCCCCATATGGGCACCTGTCATCTGTCCCAATCCTCATTTTGTTGTAAAGATGATCCTCGAGTCTGTTATGCCCAGTTCTCAGTCTGAAGATGATGACTTGCTCTTCTGTAGTTAATTTATAGCAGCTGTCTTCTTTTCGGCTTTTATTTCAGTAGCATCCTACCCGCAGGAAACATGTGGTAATGTATTTATGTGCTCTCGCAGAGATTATTTCTGTGGTTCTTTGTTTTGTATGATGAGGTTGTCATCCGTGTGCCAGTCCTAGTTATCCTCGTCTTACTTCTTCTTCTTCTTTTTCTTCTTCTTCTTCTTCTTCGTTCGTTCTCAATCTCCCACTGCCAAACCCTGAAAGGGCTTAAGTAGCAGAATGTAGTCCAGAGAACGGAATGCGTTGTGTCGTGGTTTACAGCTTGGCTGCGATATTTGCACCTTTCGGTCCTTCTTCTTCTTCTGCGTACGCAGTCAGACAGTAACCATTATTTCATCCTGAGGCTCTCGCCACTGCCATAGAGCTTGTCTTGCAGTTCCACTGGTAATGGAAACATCTGCTCTCTCTGATCCTCGTATGTCGGGCAGTTCTGCAGCAGATGTTCAGCGGTCATTTTACCAGTACCGCACGGGCATTCGTCGGTACACCCTATCTTCAATTTGTTGAATAGGTGGTACCTCAGTCTGTTGTGGCCAGTGCGAAGTCTGAAGACAACGACCTGCTCTCTTCGGTTCAACTGGTAATAGGCATCGTTTTTGGTGTAACCAGTAGGTTCGGTTTCCCATTTGGTCATGTATCTGGCTTTGATAAGCCGTTTTGACTCTTCGTACGTCATACTGGTATCTGTTTGTGGTAGTCTTGCACCTTCTTTTGCCAGTCTGTCTGCCTCCTCGTTGCCTTGGATGTTGCAGTGTGACGGAACCCACTGTACCACTACCCTTTTGGGTGCGGACTGCTGGCACAGTTTGCAGAGTGCTGCTCTTAAGTCATTGAGCTTAGTGTTTTTCTGGCTTTTTAGCGCTGTGACTACGGCGAGAGCATCTGTCAGCAGGACTATATGGCTCTCATTTTCACTGTGTGTCACCATTTCTTCCACTGCCGCCCTCAGTGCCTCTGCCTCCGCTCTGAAATTGCTTGTGTACTTACCAGTAGCGAATGACAGTGTTATTTTTCTGCCATTTGGTAGGTTCAGGAATGCTCCTGCCCCTCCGTTCTGTGTAGTGTTTGTTACAGAACCGTCGGTGTATGCATGGGTCCAGTCCATGCTTGGGTAGCTTTTCGTTATGAAGCTTAGGGTAGTATCTCTCCTTTCTTTTTCAGTCTGGCAGTTTTTGTTTGCAATACCTGGTATATTTTCTACCACCTCTGGAAATATATCCTGCCTCCAGGTAGGTTTTCGTACAGTAGTGATGGGTTTTGGTGTTGTTAGTGCGTTTATGGGTTCTTCGTGCATCTTTGCTTTGGCTATTTCTGCGAAGTTTCTCCGCTTTAGTTTCCCATTTCCCAAATTGTTTAGTCTCTGGTGCATTGGATGGTCGGTCAGTCTTCGGAGTTTCTCTGACTGCAGCTGGGCTCTGCAGTCTCTTCTATCGGTCATGGATTGCAGTTTTGTAATCTTTTCAAGTTCTACAATTGGCGTTGACTTCATGCCACCTGTTATAATTCTCATGGCTTGGTTTTGAAGTTTGTTAACTTTATCGAAGTTCGCCTTCGCTGCTGTTGTCCATGCCGCAATGCCATACTCAAGAACTGGTCTCACTCTTCCAGTATACAGTTTCTTTAGTATGCCTTCGTCTGCTCCCCAGCTTGTGCCAGCAAGTTTCCTCATGATTGCCATTCTTTCTCTGGCTTTCATTCGGTTTCTCTCAATCTGACTTTTCCATGTCATGCGCCGATCAAATGTGACTCCCAGATAGGATGGGTTGTCGTTTGGCTGCAGGATTTTGCCATTTAGACTTAATTTGGTACTTTGGGGTTTTAATGAAAGCGAGAATATTGTGCATGTGGTTTTCTCCTCGTTTATTTTGACCAGCCATGAGTTCGCCCACTCTTCTAGCGATGTTAGGGCCGTCTGCATCCGATTTCTTGCTATGGTGAGATTCTTTTCAGAGGTCCACATAGCCAGATCGTCTGCAAACATTGAGCTATGGACTCTTCTTGGTATATTCTCTGTAATATCGTTTATATATACCAGGAAGAGTGTGGGTGACAATACTCCCCCTTGGGGTACTCCCTGCTCGAGTGTCACCTTTTTGCTCATCTGCCCTTGTACTTGGACTCTGGCCGTTCTTTGTTTGAGGTAGTGGTTGATCCACTTGTACATTTTCCCACAGACATCACTTCTTCTTAGCTTGGCTCTAAAGTCCAACCTTTCGGTCCGATACATCCGAATTGGGCATACATTTTTGGGAACCGGGTTAGCTTTCCCTCTTGAATTCCTTCTGCTTAGTCAGTCTGTTCTGTTGCAACCTTCTATCCAGGATCACTGCGTGGAGGTATAGAAGGGTCTTGACAGCTCTAGTTCGATGGCCCTGATGCTTGCAGTCAGATTTGAGTCGCTGACCGCTGCAGTGTGTGCCCCGCGCCGCATCTTAATCCCTGTTGTTCCTTATGGATCATACGGTCAACACAGTAAATGTCTCCATACCAGACGCCTACGCCTAAGCCATTTGTGTGTTTCTGCAGTGATGATTTCAGTAGCAATGTATTTTACATCAGGATGCTGCTAGTTCAAATCACCATTAAAAGTGTAGTGTTTATATTTTCATGCGTCCTTTTTTTGGGTGGAAGGGAAAGGGTGGAAGGGAAGGGGTGGGGTGGGGGAGGGGGTTGAAAATGCAATAAGAAAAGAAATGTTCGATTCCTGTAACAAACTGACCAAATGGAAAATGGATGAGAGTAATTAACAGAAAAGAGGCTGCGTGGCCTAGGGGTGAAGCGTCGGTACTACAATCCGAGTGTACCCTGTTCTAATCACGCATGAGGCCAGTTTAATAGACTTGGTTTTTTGTATCCCCGATCCTCCACGTAGAGAAAGAAATGACAGCCTACCGTACAGGACACTTGCCAAGAAACTTATAACAGCCAAATAGGTGGCGGTTGTAAGAAGGGACGTTCTGTAATGAACATCCTACTTACTTTTTGTTTTAATTGACAGAAGCCGTCGATGCATTTCTCTGTGGTTGGGATAGAGCCTAGTACGGTTCTTATTTCTGAACAGGAGGGAGGGGAGGGTGGGGTTGGGGGGGGGGGGTTGGGGATGAAAGCTATATGTAACCTGTTATATTAAACTTCTTCTGCGTACTGGAAAGGACGTTGCGACAGTGCGTCGTAGTTTACAGCGGGGCTGCGATATCTGTCTTTCGGTGTGACACATTCTTCTTCTTCTTCGTTCTCAATCTCCCACTACCAAACCCTGAGAGGGTAAATAGCAGAATGTAGTCCAGAGAACGGAATGCGTTGTGTTGTAGTTTACAGCTTGGCTGCGATATTTGCACCTTGCGGTCCAACACATCCGACTTCAGCAATCATTTTTTGAGTACCGGTTTAGCATTCCCTCTTCTATCCCTTCTCCTTAGCCAGTCTGCCCTGCTGCAGCCTGTTATCCAGGATCACCTCGTGGAGGTGTAGAAGGGTCTTGACAGCTATGGTTCGCTGGCCCTGAGGCTAGCTCAGCATCTTGATCCCGGTGTGACACATTCAATTTCAGCTAGCATTTTTTAATACCGGGTTTGACTTCCCACTGCGATTCCTATCCCTTGGTCAGAGTACAAGGTTGACTACACGGCTGACCCTGATGCAAGCCGTTAACTACGAGTCGTTTGCTGCTGTCAACTCACGCACTACTGCATATTGGCCCCGTATTAATCTTGAATCCCCTATGGTTAATATCTCATGGACGCTGATTAACAAGAAGAACAGAAGACGACAAAAAAGAAAAATAATACTAGAATGCCAACTGTAACATGACAATAAACAGCTAAAGGAAAATATATTGTAGGGTAATCATTGATCGCCCACGCCTGTCAACGTGGCACGGGGTGACACGGACGATAACATCTTCGTAATTGTTCTTTCCCGTCGTCTCCACTGGCCTTTTGTTATTTCATATTATTTTCTTGCTGGCTTTGAAAATATACACGGAAGTGGGTGTATCCTCGCAACGGCTAAAGTGCCAGTGAACTAGGTGACGTTTGCAAGCAAGATAGTAAAGGCTGACAGCTGTTACACTGTTCGGTCGATAGCTGGCTGTAATTATACAATGTGGTATTTCGAAATATCGCCCTTGCCGAACTAGAGAGCCCAGAAAAACGGACAGTGTGAAAAAGAGAATGAGCCGTTGTTGAGGGGAGATTAGAAAAATGAGTGTCGGAGACATGAAAGACGTATCCAACTTTTTGCGTCATCCGTGATTCAGAAGCTATTCTGTGTTCGTCATTTCTGTTTTATTTGGAATAGGTCGATGTATTGAAGAGCTTCTGTGTTTTACAGTAAAAATACGTCAGCAGTATTATCAAGGGTCGCTACCGCTGTGAGGTTGTTGTTGTTGTTTTGTTGTTGCTCCTATTGAATACTCACAATGAGTTTGTTTATTTTTGTGTCCAAGTCTTAGTCGACCTGTACTTCTACAAAGGCATGTGTACTTATGCAGGTCCCAGGTATGGCGTAAGCTGGATGTAGCCGGAAGGAGAATTTCCTACTAAGCGGGATAGGCTCGAGCAGCTTATTATTAATCTATTAATATGGACTCGCACATCGGTTAACCATCCTACACGGCGCTTGTCCCAACACAGCGTACTCCGTACAAATGCCGTGGAGGATGGCTAGCCGATGTGCGAGTCCACATTAATAGATTCAAATACTTGAGTAGAGTAGACCAGCAGCCTGTTAGGCGCCATCTATGCTGTTCTTAACTTCTTCTTCTTCTTCTTCTTCTTCGTACGCTGTCAGACGTCAACTTGAATTTGTTCGAAGAAAGCAGCTGTCATCCTGAGGCTGTCGACACTGCCATAGAGCTTGTCTTGTGTTGGCACTGGTGATGGCCACATGTGCTTTCTCTGGTCCTCGTATGTCGGGCAATTTTGCATGCTGTTCTTAACAAACCACTTAACCATGGCCGGTGTTATGCCATGTCCCACAGCTAGTCGCCTCTTACGACATGCTCTCTGTGAGGCAGTGGTGCTATTCTTGTCTTTGTCATACACAAAATTACTCTTTTGTGCGCCGTAAAATTGGCGTTAGTGGCTGGTTGCAGTAGCTTTCTTCACACCCCCAGAGTATTTCTGAAGGCGGATAGGTAAGGTGAGCGACTCTCAAGCGCCGCGATACAGCTAGTGGCTCGCGTCCCGCAAGTTTCAAGCTCTCCTTGGCAACGAGGGAGGTCAGAACAAAGCTTAGTCCTATCAGAAAAGGATGATAAACTCGGAGAGCCCAGTGACACGTTTAAAAACCAATAAATTGAAACGAAATTGGAAATTGAAACGAATCACGGAATCCCTCAGGTTTATAACCTTTCATAAACATACACACGCACGTACGCACGCGCGCGCACATATACACACTATCACTTCCCCTCAGGATGAGGCGCTTCCATTGCACTTTGGTTGGAGTTGACCACTAAGTTCGTTCTAACTATAATAGTGTTCTCTTCCATTCTCTAATTATATTCATTATTGGATCTTCCCATGTGGAGGACTGTGCCGTTTTCTACATTAAACTCCATCAGCCAGCTCTCATACCATTGTTTAATCGTATCTAAAGTCGATCTCAATAAATCCACCTGTTCCGGAGAAAAGACTGTCGCATAATTTTGTGTCATCTGCGAACTTTGCAATCACGGATCTGATATCAATGTCCAAATCATTGATATATATTAAGAACAAAATTGGTCCCAATACTGATCCCTGGGGCACACCACTTGTTACGTCACACCAGTCACTCTCTATTTATGCACCCTCTCTGCCTTCTGCCCGTCAACCAATTGTCTATCCCATTGGCAACTTCACCACCTATTCCGTGTGATTTCAACTTTCAAAACAATCGTTGATGAGGTAATCTATCAAAGGCCTTTGCAAAATCCAGATAGATTACACCTACCGGCTCTTCGCGGTCTATCATTGTTTGGTAACCTCCTCCATGAATTATAATAGATTGGCTAAACCCGATCTTCCTTTAGTAAACACATACTGGCTGTTTTAGATTAAACTGAACTTGTCCAAGTGCAGTACTAGGTTGTCTTTAATAACGGATTCTAAATGTTGTCAGAGTGTGCTCGTCAAACTCACTGGTCTATAATTAGCTGGATCTGATATTTTTGAACAAGGGGATCACACCTGCATTTTTCCAGTCTCTTGGAACCATTCCCTTCTCAAGAGTATGAGAATAAGGTATCACTAATGGTTTTGCTAACTGGTCTCGAAGTTCAAACAGTAAATTTGGATGAATACCGTCTTGACCAGAACGTTTATCCATTTATTCAAAGAGTGGTAAATGCTTGGAATGCATTGCCACAGGGAGTAGTGGAGGCAATGACAATTAATGCATTTAAGAATAGATTGAATGCGCATGGCTTTTAGAGCAAGGAAATGTAAATGAAACTGGTTATATAAACTCTGTATCGTCTTTTAAACCAGTATAAAGGCGTCAAGTTAAGTTAAATTAAGCCTCATTTATTCTGGATGCCCCATGTCTCTAAAACTCCCCCGCAAAAGTGTTGCGCGAGTCTGTGAGATTGGTGGCGATTCTTTGCCAGTCATCATGGTTAATGCCAGTCATCATGGTTAATGCCACTCTGGATGAGTGATCTCTTAAGAGTGTCCTTGAACCTTTACCGCTGCCCACCACTTGCTCTCTTGCCATTTGGAGTGCACCATAGAGCAGCTCTTTTTGGTATACGCTGATCCGATATGCGTACCGCACGGCCAGTCCATCTCAGCTGTTCTGCACATAGCATGGCGTGTATACATGACATGCCCTATGGCGCTAACAACATCTGTACGACATTTGATACCGTTTCCTCCCATCTAATTCTCATTAGTTTCCGCATTCAGTGCACGTAGATGTGGTTTAATTTCCCGACATGACGACTATAGACGATCCAGGCATGGTTCACTTTATAGAGGGCCGTCGGACTCATTGGGAAAATACCCATGTAACGTCACATGTATAGACCAACTAAATTACAGAACTCATCAGTACTAATATTGTAATGTTTATAATCAATCCATTCATCATCCACATAGAGAAATAAATAAAACAATTAACGGTACAAAACAAAACAAATCACTGTTGAGAGTGATCATTTCACAGAATCCTGCCCTGAAACAAACTGAATACACATCGTCTTTATTTATTTACCGTACACGACAACCAGCGCTCCAAACGAAACCAGTTGTTTTTTTGATGATAACTCCTTTCATGGCAGTGAGTATTTTTGGAAGTAATGTTCTCCGTGTTTTACGAAATCTGTTCAGTATCAACCCAAAGCGCACGGGTTTTGAACAGTTATGTCAGCCTTCGGTGTGTTCCATATGTAGTTCAAAATTGTGTGAGCAAGTACATAGGTGTAACAGATCAAGCAAAAGAGATTAGGGCCGGGGGCCTATTCTCTGGGGTCAAAAAGTACTGAAGAGGTATTGGCGATGGTGGATAAAGCTGGGATCAACACAACCCTATCGTCAGATGCACATATATATAAATATATATATATAATATTTCATCATTATCATCAGTCCCGTAACCTAGAAGGTCGTTTAGGCACCGTTTTTGCAGTTTGTTGAACAAGTTTCCATCATACGTCTTGATTTTTTTGCCAGGGTATTAGTTTCAATGTGTGCAATGAGGCAGCGAACCACATAATCTGGAAAGATATTGTTGAAGGAACAGATGTTGAACAGGAGTGGGAAAGTTTTAAAACAGTTCTAGAAACGCTAAAAGAGGAATGTGTTCCATGTAGGGAGGTAAACCCCAAGCGTAAAAAGTGGATAACTAGATTTGTAGTGAAATATAGAAGAGCAAAAAATAAAGCATGGAAAAAATATAGAGAGGCAGGTAAATCAAAAGACACATATGTAAAATATTTGGACAAGCAGAACATATCACAGAAAGCGAATGAAACAGCAAAAATAGACTTTGAAAAAAAACTTGCTCAGAGGATCAAGACTGATAGTAAAAGCTTCTTCTCTTATGTTAGAAATAAACAAAGAACGAAAGACAAAGTAGGCCCTCTCATAGACAGTACAGGGAAAATAATAATTGAGAATAGGGAGGCAGCTAATCTGCTCAATCAGTACTTTGGCACAGTCTTCACAAAGGAGGACTGCTCCGAGATCCCAGAGCCTATAGATATTTTTCAAAGAGACATGAATACAGCGGGATTAAGATCAATCTGTATTACAGAGGAAATGATTTTTTAAAAATTGGAGGGGTTGAAAGTGAATAAATGTCCAGGTCAAGATGGTTCATCCAAAATTGCTGTATGAAATTAGAGACCAACTAGCAAAACCATTGGCTATATTATGTTCTCGATCACTTACAAAAGGGATTGTTCCACGGGATTGGAAAGATGCAGGAGTGATCCCCTTATTCAAAAAATCAGATCCAGCAAATTATAGACCGGTGAGTTTAACGAGCATAGTCTGTAAATTGTTAGAGTCAATAATCAAAGAAAACATTGTTATGCATTTAGACAAATTTAATCTAATTATAAATAGTCAGCATGGGTTTACTAGAGGGAGATCATGCTTAACAAATCTATTAGAATTCATGGAGGAGGTTACTAAAATCATAGATAAAGGGAGCCAGTGGATGTTATTTATCTAGACTTTGCAAAGGCCTTTGATAGAGTACCTCATCAAAGATTATTTCGAAAGTGAAAATCACATGGAATAGGTGGGGAAGTTGCCAAATGGATTGAAAATTGGTTAACGGGAAGAAGGCAGAGGGTGGGTATAAATAAGGAGTACTCTGAGTGGAGTGAAGTGAAAAGTGGTGTGCCATAGGGCTCGGTTTTGGGACCAATTTTGTTCTTGATATATATAAATGATTTGGACATTGATATGAGATCCCTGATTGCAAAATTTGCTGATGACACAAAACTATGCAGTAGTGTCTCATCTAAAGCGGAAGTGGATATATTGATGTCGGATTTAGATAAAATTCGAGAATGGTCTGTAAGCTGGCAAATGGAGTTTAATGTAGATAAATGTACAGTCATCCACATGGGTAGATCCAATATGGAACATAATTACATAATGGGAGAAAACAATATTAGAAAGATAGATAAGGAAAGGGACCTAGGGGTTATAATAGATCATACAAGAAAGGTGAGTGAGCAGGTTAAGATAGCAGTGAAAAAGGCAAATGCAATGTTAGGTATGATAAAAAGAAATAGTAAACATAGGAGCAAGGAAGTGATCGTCAAACTGTATAAAGCTTTAGTTAGACCTAGATTGGAGTACTGTGTACAGGTGTGGAGTCCTTATCATAGAGGGGACATAAACATGCTAGAAAGAATACAAAAAAGAGCGACAAAGATAATAGTGGGATTCCAGAATTACAGTTATGAGGAACGACTCAGAAAAACCGGCCTACAGTGTCTCGAAGAGAGAAGAATTCGTGGTGACTTAATACAGGTTTATAAGATGATCAGAGGAATCGATAAATTAGACTATAACAAGTTTTTTTTAAAATACAGCCACCTACAATAACACGAGGGCATAGCTACAAGTTGACTAAAGAGAGGTCCAGGTTAGATATTAGGTTTTATTTTTTTAGTCAGAGAGTGGTGTCTGCTTGGAATGCATTGCCAGGGGAGGTAGTGGAGGCAGGGACAGTTAATGCATTTAAGAATAAACTGGATGCGCATAGCTTTTAGAGCAAGGTGATGTAAATGTAACTGGTTGTATACAGACTCTGCAGGGTCTTCTAAACCAGTATAAAGACGTTAAGTTAAGTTAATGGTGTATTTTGCGCTCGGCGTCGCAACCCAGCGATGTCGGGGTCGGCTAGTCCTGAGAAACCAATCCCCCCAACACCAACAAATATAGAGGATAACCAACTGATAACGAAGGAAGAGGTAATTGCAGCGGTAAAGACATTGAGAAGTGGGAAGGCGGCCGTCGTGGACAATATACCAGCAGAGCGCTTACAAGCAGGTGGAGAGGTAGTGGTGGAAGGCCTGACACACATCTGCAACAAACTATGGGCGACAGGAAACTGGCCAGACTTATGGACGAAATCAATAGTTATACCATTACATAAGTCTGGAAACCTAAAGCTGTGCCAAAATTACAGAACAATAAACCTCATCAGCCACCCTAGCAAGGTCATGCTTAGATTAATCCTCGACCGATTGAAACCACAAGCAGAGAACATCATTGCCGAGGAGCAAGCAGGGTTCAGACAAGGAAGAAGCACTACAGAACAGATATTTAATTTAAGGCTGCTAAGCAAGAAATATCTAGAACAGGAGCAAAGACTGTATCATGTGTTTGTGGATTTTAAGAAGGCGTTTGATAGGGTATGGCATAAAGCGCTTTGTGCAACCATGAGGATGTATACTATCAACGGAAGTATTATAACGGTCCTTGAACACCTGTATGACAAGCCGTCTAGCGCAGATCTTGTGAATGGGAGGCGAGGGGACTGGTTTTGCACATCAGTTGGTGTGAGACAGGGGTGTACACTATCTCCAACTCTTTTCACTATATTCCTTGAAGAAATTATGAGTGAGGCACGTGGAGGTCACGTTGGTACTGTCAAGATAGGGGGCCAACCGATTACCAAATTTCGTTTTGCAGATGATATCGACGGGTTGGCGGGTTCAGAAGCAGAACTCCAGGAATGGGTCAGAAGGCTCGATGAAACAGCTCTTGACTATGGTATGGAGATAAACGCTGGAAAGACAAAATTAATGACCAACAACGCCACTGGCTTTAACAGCAGGATAAAAGCTAACGGTCAGGAACTCGAAGTGGTTAACCGTTTTAAATATCTTGGGTCGATTGTCAGTGATAAAGGATCCAAATGTGAGGTGTTGGCCAGAATAGCACAGACAATAGCGGCGCTTGCACGGCTTAACAAAATCTGGCAAGATAAGCGGTTAGCACTATGCATGAAAATCAGATTAATGCGTACAATGGTCCTGTCAATATTCCTCTATGCGTGTGAGACATGGTCCGTTACAGCTGACCTTCAACGAAGGATTCAGGCCTTGGAGATGAGATGTTTCCGAAAACTTTTAAACGTCACGTACACAGATCGAGTTACAAATGAAGAAATATGAGATAGAATTACAATAGCAATAGGGCCTTTCGAAGACCTCTTGGCAACTGTCAAAAGAAGGAAACTCACTTGGTACGGTCACATATCGAGATCAAATGGTCTTGCAAATACAATCCTCCACGGAAAGGTGCATAGCAGACGACGAAGAGGCCGGCCCAAAAAGAGATTGGAGGACAACATAAAAGAATGGACCAGTCTCCGACCAGAAGAGTCACAGGCAGTGGCATCTGACAGAGAGGGGTTGTGAGGATGTCTTCATGTGTGCCCCAACGACCTCATCAGTTACGGGATGACCTGACCTGACTTGATTAGTTTCAGCTATAGATCTTCCCGTCCACTGTTTTATATTGTCCTCCCATCTCTTTGTTGGTCTCGCTCTCCTACGCTTCTCAGGCACAGTGCCTTGCAGGATGGTCTTGGTCAGCTAACCGATCGTGATTTATGTCTATACCATGTCAATTTTCGTGTTGTTACTATAGTCAGTAGGTTTTTATACTGGCCTAACTCCTTCCTAACAATTTCAAGAACACTCTCGTTTGTAACGCGATCCAGATATAAAATGCCAAGAATTCGTCGTAATCATCTCATTTCCATTTCGCACATATTACGTTCTAGAGCATTCGCCAGAGTCCAAGTCTCACACACGTAGAGGTATACCGAGGTGACCAATGTATACATTAAAGTCAGCTTCGATTTAAGGCTAATGTTCTTGTCTTTCTAGATTATTTGCAGTCTGGTCAGGGCGACCATGGCTATCGCTGCTCTTGACTGAATCTCTGCTTTAGACCCCTCCACATTCATTTCTGCTCTCAGATATTTGAACCGCGCAACACTTTCCAGAGGTTCGCATTTGACCATATGACCATAATTAGGT
The DNA here is from genome assembly GCA_036924085.1 of Ariolimax columbianus. Lineage (NCBI taxonomy): Eukaryota > Metazoa > Mollusca > Gastropoda > Stylommatophora > Arionidae > Ariolimax > Ariolimax columbianus. The sequence goes on from JAVGWX010000006.1 coordinate 102,659,699, forward strand.
TTTAAATACCCTTTTGGTCGTTAACCATGATCTTACTCTTTCTTTTATATATATATATATATAAACATGAAAGGAAAATATATTTCATATAGACAAGTTGATCCAAGAGCATGGTAATATGTGTTTGAGACTGCTACCTTACCATTCACACTTAAACCTAATTGAACTCGTTTTTACAAAAGTTTTAGGGGGAGGGGAAGGGGAGTGCCACCTAGAATCTGGTCAAAATGCGTTTTGTTCGGTAAATTGAATTTTGTTGGACTGTTGGAAAAGTATAATTAATCTTCTTTCAAATACAACTTGAATCTAGCCTTGTCTAGCCTGAACAGTTTTTTTAAGATATAGATTTTCAAACAGACCTGGGATCAGTCACACACAAAAATAAAGAAACAAATTCAAAATGGCTGCCAGTTCCTAGTTTCAAATTATTATTCCCCTAGAATTTAGTTATCACAACAAACAATGAGGGGTTTTCAATAAATCAAACTGTATTATTTACTGTGTGAAGACGTGTCGTGGTGTGGATACATGTTGTAACTCTTTAGATAAGTAACTTCTCAGTTAAAAACGGCTTACGCTGCCACATGTTCTATATATCGTGTGGTTTTACATTTTTCCACATTTTTTCTACGAACTGCCCAGTTACTTCTTACAGCTCCTAAATCAAATGAACTATATTACAAAAGGGCACTGTGTGGAACCTAATGCAGAAAATCTCATTCAAATTTAAGAGACACCTATGCCTAAAGATAGCCATTTGTTAAAAAATGTATAGTAAATTATTTTCTCATGGAACTAAATAATTACTTTGCTAACAAATATCAAAAGAACTAGCCACTTTAAGAAAATGGCACTACCTGACACTTTGTAAATTATTAAGTCATTGGGACATTGAAAAGAGTTTTCTTCAGGCTGTCCTTAAAACATGGAGGCATACAGATATACAATAGCTGTCCATCGTTGTCGATGAGGACTGCAGACATGAATTCTTTCACAGGGTATCTGGGTGGGTGTAGGAGCGCATATGTCCGAACAGGCTAATGGGGGCACAAAAACATGTATTGGTGGCACACGTAGTCTATAGAAAGTGTTGGTGTTTCCGATGTTCGTGATTTTCTAGTCTTGCTTTTGCTTTGGGCTTTTACAACATTGTGGTCTTTACTGGTAGCTACGCCATCTTTGACTGTTCTTCTCCAGTTAGATCTGTTTTGCGAAAGATATTCCTATGTGATCACATCTATCTGGCAACATATAAACAAGTCCCTCAAATGTCTTTAAAGCGTTTCTTTGAGCGTCTTCTCTCACGACATCTCTCTATCATCTTGTCGTAGAAGAACTTCGTGGGTGCCGTTAGTGGTTTTTTTTGTAGCAGTGCATGGAGGCTAGGCACGTCAGCCCTCGAGAGCACCTCAATGTCAGTTACACGATCTTGCCATCGGATGTGGAATATTCACATCAGGCAACCTATGTGGAAATGATATAGCCTCCTTGCATGTCCAGAGTATACAGTTCATACAGACATACGTCATCATCATGTAGCATGTCCTTTGTAGAACGTCGCTCTCATCACAGTCAGCCGATATGATCGTGTACTGCAGTCAATCTTACCACCTGCTCCATGTTCATGTTTAGAGTATCCTTGTTATCTTGTATCCACCTTCGTCTTGGTCGACCCCTGCGTCGCCTTGTAGTTAGCATGTCCTCCATAGCCGTTCTTTCCAGTCCACCATGATGTTTGACGTGGCCGAAAAAATTCAATTTCCGAAGCAGAACATTGTTTATGAGCCAGTTTTCATCAACATTCAGGTCTTCTATGATGGTTTTATTTGTCACTTTCTTTATCCAATGAATTTTTAGGATTCTTCTGTAGCATTTTGTTTCGAACGCTCCAATTTTCTTCCTTGCTGCTTGTGTCATAGTCCATGTCTTGGACCCGTACATTGCCACAGGGAATATGCATGTTCTCAGGATCTTCAGTTTTAGTTGCTTGTTGGTATTATGCCATAAATTGTGCATGTTGTTTAGCTTCTGCATCGCCACGACCAGCCGCCTTCTAATTTGTTTTAGACAGTCTCCGTCGTTGGATAACGTAGAGCCAAGGTATTAAAAATGTGGGACATTTTCGATTTCTTCATTATTAATATCAATCTTGGGTTGCAGTCCTGTTTTGTCAGTGGACATTATCTTAGTTTTCTTAATGTTCAGGAAAAGGTTCTGGGCTTCATTGTGCTTCTGATCGGACATGAGCTGTCTTTCCTGGCATTTGGCGCTGTTTGACAGCTGTGTCGTCTGCATGTCGTAGTTCTGGAATCTTCATCCCCCCTATTATGAGTTAATCAACATTTTCGTAGCTGTCATCTGTTTTTACCTTTCGCGTGACGTTTTCTGCGAAGATGTTAAATTAATAAGGTAAAAGTATGCACCCTAGACTGACTCCCTTATGAATCTCAAACCAATCTGTTGTACCCTCATTGGTTCTAACGACTGCTTTTTTCTACTCTAGAGTGTTTCTATTAGATTATCAGGTGTGTTGCAACACAAATGTCCTTTATTATTTGCAACAGTTGCTGGTATTGTACACAGTCGAATGCTTTGGTGTAATCTATGAAGCACGTATAGAGGTTTACATTATACTCTCTGCATACATACATACATACAAACATACTTATATATAATCTAGAAGAAAAACTGAGAACGATCAGTATTAAGCTGGTAAGGTGGTTTAAGTTGTACCTATATGCCAGCGATTGATCTTTTCATGTTCTAAGGTATTGTTCCGTCGCTAAATTGTAGTAGACGTATATATCGGTTTATATAATCAGCGAGCTACATCAACTATCAACATACATACATATGATTCGAAATTTGTTTAAAGAGACTATGTACCTTTAGGTCTTCCGGGAAAGCAGTTTTGTAAAATTTGCTGATCAATAACCCCACGCCGTTCACACAAATTAATGAAGTCTTATATCAACTACAGTGAACACATAATTAATTTGTCTGTATAAATATACGATTTGTGTCTTTGTTTAGTTTTCTAAAACTTCCCCGTTGTCTAATTTCAGTAATCCTTACTTTCTTTCAATTATTTCAATTGTGATAATATTTTCAATTTCACGAATGCTTGACAGAAAAACACGTTTTACTTATGAACATACACTGACTAACACAAACTAATAAAACTTTACCATTGTTTTTCAGTACTTGCATTGTGAATATGCTCCTATGGATCCACCAACACTCACACTCTCTCGCTCAGCGACCCGATATAGTAAAAATACGTCTTCCTAACAACATATTGTCAAATTTTTAATGGTTTATCTACGACAATAAATTATGTGATAATTTAAGCTTTTGTTTCGAGCCTACATATAATTCGGTGCAAATTTGTAATCGACAATTATAATCCATGTTTTTAAACAGTTGTAAACGTATTATGTTGGTGTGGCCTTAAAGACGCCATATTTGACGCACTGCTGACGAGGCTTGCTACATTCTAAACTCCACGAAAATGGGTCGAAAGAAAAAGAAGCAGATGAAGCCATGGTGTTGATATCCTTGTTGTATATATAGTTTAAGAGTTTGATTGTAGCTTCAGAATCAGTGTAGATGGTTAATATTATATTTATATGATTTTACCCATTTATTTCCTCGAAATTTTAGAAATATTTGGAGAGATCCAGAAGAACTTTGAAATATGTCAGTATCAGTAAGTATCACTCAGGCTATAGACTGACTAGAATAAAGTAGTCGTGTAATAGCAGCATTGCTGTGTTGTCTAGTCTACCGTCAACGTAGTCGTATAAATCTGGATACAATAATATCTTAGCTAGCTACTAAGCTACTTCATTATATCTAAATCCATATCAATATCTTAAATTCATATTCTGATCTTCCTAGAATCTATATGAGTAAAGTTGGAATATAATTATATTTACACCGTGTTATAGTATATAGACAATTATAGTGTCTACTATTTACACTAACCATTATCATGATTTTAATTTTTATAGTCTACAGTTAATAATACTAATAAAGTAAACTAGTATTAGTAATACTGCTCAGGGCTTGGTAGCAGTAGATTGAGAATGAACACAGAAGAACTAGTTTAGGGATGCAAGCAGCAATCTCAATATTGCACTCACTGACTTAGTGCAGCACTTTGAGTGTTACTGTGTCAGTGTGTGTGTACTGATACTGTATCATATCATGATACAACACACATCAATTATTCAATGACTACCTACTTCTTGAAAAATTAAAAAATTTTTGCTGTGATTGTTGTGCCAAGGTGTTTTTAAAAAACGTAGACTACTTGCTAAGTAAATAAGTAGTTATGTACTTGTGAGTGTGAATTTTTGTCTGCATTTGCTGCCAATGCCATTGAATTAAATTATTATTTAATGAAATTAATGTCCTATTTTCTCATTATTAAATCAAATAACTTCTTCTTCCGTCGACTGATACTATGCTTCTAGCTTGACGAGGTTCATGAAGGAAACTGCGTTTCAGGGCTTTTCCCACCGGTTTACCAGTTTTTCAAGCGCTGTTGATCTCCCAGACTCCAGTAGCGTTAGGTGGACCTCTTTTTTTGTGCGTGTGGGGGGGTAGGGGGGGGGGGCTCAGTATCTGCCCTACAAGTCAATTACTCCTGCATGGAGTCAACTGTTATAGCTTTTGTTGTCTTTCCTGTTGCCTTATACAGATTTTCCAGCTACCAAATCAGCTGGAGATTTTCCTATAGATCTAGGGAAACAGACAAATCAAAGATTCAAAATGCAGGTTTTTTGGGGCTATCTCAGCATTTGACCTCTTTTCAATGACAGAGAATCTTCTTCTGGCTTCTGTCTTTAGATAGAGTTTTTCTTCTGAAGTTTTTTTGTGTGTGCATAGTTTCTACAGGATGAGCTCGGCTCCCACCCTTACCCTCCTTGGTCACTGTTAACATGCTGGTTAGGTTTACATTGTTGCTATCCTTTGCTCCCCTTTCAAGCCCATTAACAACGCTGGTGAAATGTAACATTTCCTACATTTAATATAATCATATTCTTCTTATCATGTGTGATTATGACCAACTAACATTTTTGCGACTGTAATTTAATTTTGTCTATTTGTTCATTATGATTATCTAAGGATCACAGATGATAGTCTTAATTTAGCAGCAATGCTTTGGCTTGACATTCTCAGCCAGACAAGCAGTCGAATATTTGTCCTGTTATTGTGGAGTTCTTCTTCTTCTTTCGTTCTCAATCTCCCACTACTAAACCCCGAATGGGTGAGTAGCAGAATCTAGTCCAGAGAACGGAATGCGTTGGGTCGTAGTTTACAGCTTGGCTGCGATATTTGCACCTTTCGGTCCAACACATCCGACTTCAGCAAGCATTTTTTGAGTACCGGGTTAGCATTCCCTCTTCGATCCCTTCTCCTTAGCCAGTCTGCCCTGCTGCAGCCTGTTATCCAGGATCACCGCGTGGAGGTGTAGAAGGGTCTTGGCAGCTATGGTTCGCTGGCCCTGACGCTAGCAGTCAGCTATGGGCTGCTCAGCATCTTGATCCCATTGTGGAGTTCATTAAGCTACAGTCAATGGTTTCCATTTTACAGTTATCTCTTGTCTCAAATAGATTTACATTCCATCTGTTTTGCAGCATGTAGTTTGAAATTTAGTAGTCTATATATTAAATGATTAATATAATTAATTATATTTATTATATATATTTTAAATTGTATATATAATTCATTATTATTTATTATATATTGACCCTATTCAAGTTTTTGAAAATTTGCTAATTTATATTTTTCTGCCCAGGTCAAGTAAAATAAATTAATATTTGACAAACTGAGCTAAAATCTAAACATCGTAAGACTTACTTAGTCACTCCTCTCCTACTGTAAGGTGTAGAGGTAATATCGTAAGACAAATAATTAAAGTATCTGTGATATGGAGTATTAATAATAAAGATGAATTGCTAAATTACATTAATGCAGAGATGGAAATAGTAGAGGAAAACATTTTTTTTTTTCCACTCAGCATGTCTGTTTCGTCGATACACTGTTACACATACATGTCTTATTATTTGTCAAAGTCTGAATAAGGTGTGTGTTAAATATCCACTAGTGATCCAGATGCGTGATCATTAGTCTGGTAAAGAAATAAATAATTTCTCGGGTCTTGGAAGCCCAACTTTCTGTGCGATAAATGTGTAGACGTGAATGAAACATAACAACTTTCTTAAATGTGTACATTTCATAAATAACTACAGTTAAATATCAAATGCGCATGCATGGGTGTCAGCATCTTGTAGTGCCATAAAAAACATGAAATTACACAAATTCGTGTTTCAGAAGTCTTCTTTGATATATATATAATATATACATAGGTATATCATACAAAAATTAGTACAGGATCTTGTATACAGTATAGACCTACAAATTTACATAATAGTTTACACCAAGTCTTTTGACTGCAGCAATAAATCCTTTGCAATGTAATATCCCAGCTCACTTGATTGGTCTAATTTAAACACTATATCAGGAGGAATAAACTGTCAGAATAGCTGGCGAAAGACTAGCTGGTTTGACATGCAAGAGGTAGAAAGACAAGAATGTATACTCTCCCCTTATCCATTTAGCTTGAATTTTAATGTCTTTGGCATAGAGAAAGCAAATATGACCATCACAAATACCATCCCTGGACAATCTCTATGGAGATGCCAATAACCTCAGGCTAACTGCTACTTTCATTAAATATATTCAAGTTGACGCCTGGAAGCGTACAAAGATGATATACACTGATACTATAATGCTTGTTTCATCACCATTACCATGTTTATTCCAATGATTCCTTAATTTTAACCAAGTATTGTAATAGAGAATTTGATGATGAAAAAATTCTCATTCAACATCAGAAGGCTAAACATTTTAAATGTCACATTTGTTATAAAAAGCTGTACACAGGCCCAGGGTTGGCTATCCACTGTATGCAGGTAAGACCACATTTTAGTTAACATGTCTTTGTGTCTATCTAGTTTACATTTTCTAATGTGATTATATAATACATGACTCCCTGCTCTCACAGAGATCACTTGTTCTCTCAACTGTCCCTTCTCACCTGTGGTATGTGTAGGCTTTTCGACCTACACATCCTCAACACTTCATGCGCCGCACGGAGAAGGAAACCAAAGGGGAAAAAAGGAGCACATAGGGAGCAGACCAAGTTAATCGTAAACAGAAGAGTGCCACAAACTACCTGCTGCCCCTGCCTAGAGGCAGCGGAGCACGTGGTTCCTTCCCAGGTACCGGTATGGGTATCGAATGACAATCCGACCATGGTTGACCTACCTTTGACTGCTACTGACATCAGGAAAACAATGACCGCCTGGAATGTACTTACCTTATGCAACATGGGATATCCATCATCCCTGGTCCTTGTCACTTGATATAACCATCACTGGTATCACCGATTCCAGAATTCCGGGCGGTCGACATTTCACAGCTGGAGATAATCTCTTCATTTACATCGGTGCGAGTCACCCTCATCCTATGCAGTCCTCTTAAGAATAACATTTCCACATTCCAACCCATTTTCAGCAGACTTCTATACACTAAACTACACAACAGTTACGGATATATCTCCATCTTGGTTGTATATGCTCCCATAGATGTCTCCCACTCTGACCAGGACATTTTTTACACCTAACTGTAGTCTTCCACCCAGACAGTTCCCTCTCACGCGAGCTTGTTATCCATTCACAACAAATTTGCCTCCCTAGTTACCCTTTCGGGTGACTCTAAATCTGGCTGGCTCATGGTCACTCAGGCCATTCACGAAGTTGCTGTCGCAGTCTTGGGTCAAAGGAAAACCATACAGAAACTCTGGCCTACAGTGTCCACTCTAGCAATCCTAGAGGAGAAGATATCAGCGAAACAAATTCTGGACTGCCGCCAAGAATGACCATGAACACCATACCCGGCCGCTGAGATAGGCATCCGTCGCAATGACACCAGAGCGACATGCGCAATACCAGCTCTCATCTCCGACCCCTCGCAGCGTCTCTCCGGTGTCTCCCAATGCATGAATAAATCCGATAAATTCTCTGAACAACCCTCACAACATTGGGTAAAAACAGATCACCTCCCCAAGAACTGCAGGCAGCATGGGATGCACCTATCACGTATACACATGGTCAGTCGACGCGACAAGGCCCTTGTCACCTAAGCAGACTATTGTATACCAATAATTGGATCCATTATCTTTGAATTGATTAGAAGAATGTTAGCAGATTTTGTTAAGGACTTTCAGGTACATATGTTTCAGTGCTGTCCTGTAGTTGATTTCCACTATTAAGACATCAGCCAACACAAATCATGTATGAGTTATCTGCAGACATATCTCCTATGATCTCTTTATATTTTCATTAAGAATACACAATGTGTTGCCTGCTTTATTAGTAGCTTTGCATTTCTTTTATCTGGTTGCCAAATGACTGAGTTGTATTTTATATAACCAATACATTTGTTTTTGCTTTTGACAATTCTTCACTGCTCAATCCTTAATTCCTAGTTGAATTTTACTATTCACTTTTATGAATCTGTCTGTGCAATCCTGGCATTCACTCAAGCATAACAAATGTTTGATGCCAGGTAGCCAAATGTTGTCTAAACTCATTTGGATCTTTTGCCTTGGAGTAGTATGTTGACCAAGGGCTTTAATCAAACCATCTCAACATCTTCGTTCATTCTAGATCTCCTGCTAACATTCCCTGAAAAGGGCTTTGCAAGTACGACATTGTCTGGAGAGCGGAATGCGCTTTGTCATAATTTAAAGCTTGATTGCGATGTTTGCACCTGTCGGTCCGACACATCCGACTTCAGCAGGCCTTTTTGGAGCACCGGGCTAGCCTTCCCTCTTTGATCCCTTCTCCTTAGCAAGTCTGCTCTGTTGCAGCCTGTTATTCGGGATCGCAGCATGGAGGTATAGAAGGTTCTTGACAGCTCTGGTTATTGGCCTTGACGCTAGCGGTCAGCTATATGTCACTGATCACTGCAGCATCTTGATCCCATCTCAACATCTTATTGGTGGATATCTGTGTGAGCACTTAACTCTTTAGATACCATAGTCATTTTTCATTATGGTCTATAGAATCCTGAATTCAATCAACAAAATCAATGAGAAATTGGTGTTTGGCATATTCTATCTGTAACTTTTTTTACATGTTATAATATTGGAATAAGTTTTGAGTATGTAATGTATGTATGGAGGAGTGTCTAAAATGTCATGCTAGTGTGCAACAAGTAGAAATTGCTGTATGTGTGCACCTGCTACAATAAAAGCTCTACCCATCATGAGCAGTGTACACTGAACGTGCATTCACTGTCTAACACACTAGCGGCGCTAGGCCTACGATCATTGTCAACTGACCCGACCATCAACGATACCATTGCTGTGGTATAGATCTAGCTTACCGTTATCATTCTCTATCCCATTTTATCTGTCTCAGTTTATCTGATTGATTTTCATCATAATCAAAGTTATAGCGTGTCAAATAAATCGAACAGATTCTGTCTTGACGGCCCTGCATGCTCACTGTGAGATACATTGCTACATTTTTGCTAAAAATGCACTGGGTTTAACTTCGAAGCTGTTTTCAATACTTTATCGATACTTACTCCTTGCATACAAATTCAAACCAGAAGGCAACAATGGGTGTAGTAGCCGGGAAATGAACACGATGAGAACAAGCGGTTTTCAGCTGTATGGGATCTTAAGGGTTAAAGTAGTAGGGCCACTAGAAAGTCACTTTTTGTGTTGGCACTGATTTCTGAGTTGTGAATTGGTCTCATAGATAGACTGTCAATGTTCTTCACTACATTGCCTCTTCAACAACTCAATTCTCTGCATCTACTTTATAATATGCATCTACTTTATAATATGCTGTTGAAAGTGTGAGCGCTTGCATTGTTTTTCATCTGTTGAAGTTTGAGTTTGATACAATTCAAGCGGAAGCTGCTGCTATTTTATGTGAAATCGTCAATTTATTTTTGGGGCATTTGTAATTTCTTGACCTGTTCATAAATTTGTATTTGACAACCTTTAATTTTTCAATTTTCAAAATGGAAACACCACCTAATCTCAGGTACACAAGGAAAAGATCGACAAAGTACCCAACAGTCTTCCAGGCAGAAACAACACAGAGATTGAAATATATGGCATGGAAGGCATACCTGAAGAGGACGTGAAGGCACATGAGAAAAATAAAAGCAAGAAATGTAAGCAAGTCCTTCAAAACTACACATGAATTTAGTTATATTTTTTCTTATTGTGTTTGATAGTTGCAATCTTTATTTTTCTGCTTTACAAGTTTTTGAATTATTGAACAGTTTACGAATTGTGTGCAGTGCAAACTAATTTATATGCTGAGCAGGGACAACGAATTGTTGGTGGAAGCCATGCTCACCAGAAGAAATAACAAGTTTCTTCTGCAGCCATTTTATGTTTGGCATAGTTGCACTGCCTAAAACAAACTTATATAGTGGTCATCTTATATTAGACCGACAATCTGCAACTGATGTGATGTCAAATAATTAATTTAAAAAAATTGACTCCGAGAAGGCTGTTCCTTAAGGTCAGTCAGATTTGTAACTCCATAAAGTTTGACCAGTGATAATAATGAAGATAGTCAGAAAAACTATTATCCTGAGGGAGAGCTCAGCATTGACAAGGCAATGATTGGCTTCAGTAGAAGACTGTATTTCAGTATGACAAGTGCCAAGTAGACTATCTGTTTTGTCAACCAAGTGTTGTGCAGAAATGTGTTTCGCATCGTGCAAAGAAAGACAAGAGACCACTGCCAATCCATTCCTATAACCAACATAGATCATTCTACCTGCTTGGTAGGAAATTGTGGCACTATTGTCTGTGGTTTCTGATGCAGGTGACAACTGTCAACGCCTCCATCCTGATGAATTCATCTCACACATTACAACGCAGAAGTGAGACACCTAGCCATTTGCAGTTTCGCCTTGGAGTTCTCGATGACTTGAATGGAGTGTCTCATAGAAAGAGGGCTGCTAGAGATGTCACAATTGTCCAAAAGCAACATTAAAGAAAGCCAGGGCGCAAGAAAACGTATTTTGTCTAAGACTGTTCATGGGTGTGGTATAGAGACTGTTTTTGACTGCTCAATTATTTTAGTTTGTGATATATATGTGTGATATAATTTTTGTGTGTGTGTTCACCTTATTTTTCGAATCCCCAAAAGCGGTGTGCGTTACACTGTGGTTTTTATTTTGAGCCTGTCGGCCCAGTGCATCCGACTTCAGCAGGCATTTTATGTAAGGGCCTGCTTCCTCTTGCATTTTCTAAGGGTTTGCTTCCCCGGAATAACGGCCGGTGCTGTGATGGGGATCGAACCCAGCACCTTCTGGTTGTGAGCCGTGTCACTTAACCACTACCCCACGTCGTCCTCTTGGTGTGATAGTATAATTTGTGATTAACCTTTAGCACGCCCTTGTCCGATCCCTTCTAACCAGCTCGGCCTGCAAAAACGTCCTCCATATATACACTATATTTTGCCGGTTAAAGTATCGTGTGTTCGATTACAGATGGCTTTTGAACAGTTTTAATTTTGTATACGCCGTTTGGAGCAAGCCGACTTTTTGCGAAAGGGGAAGTAGGTTGTTGAGAAAGATTTTTATCGCGTAGATCTGTTTATTTTGTTTGTTTAAATGAAAGAACTACGTTTGAATTGAAACTAACAGTTGTGGCGATATTGTAAACACAGTATCGATACGTTGTTGTGGTTTCCATGGTTTTCTATCGAAGCGACTAGGCCTAGTGGTCGAGTCCAAATTTTTCCCGAGATTTTCATAAATTTTCAACTTCATCTTTTTAAATCTCAAAAACTAACAAACATACAACAAAAACAATAACACCCACATGTTCGTTATGCTATTGTGTATCTACACGCCAGAAAATCATATTTATTGACACACAAACATAAAAGTTACAAATTTTGAAAGACGACTACCACAGCGACTAATTAAGAAAATTAATTAGGTCAAATTTTTTTCATAAATTATGTAGCGTGCCTAAGGTTAATGAATAAGAGTAAATTAACCCATAGTATTACTGCCGAATGGGCGTGAGGTGTTTGCGATCTCACATTTCAAAGGCTAGGCTATATGAGGGCGGTAGCCATCTCCTCTCCCTCGCAGCTTTTACTCCTCAGACTGAACCGGTACCCATTTAAGGCTGGATCGACCCAGGGGCCATTGCAGTCTGAAAAAACATTTCCATCTCAACTGGGGAATGAACCCAGGATCACTCAGATGTGACACCAGCTACCTAACCACTGCGCTATGCAGCTCCCTAATTGTGAATAGCACAGAAAATTTTCTTGTTCTTCATTATAATGAAGTTTTTATTTCATTTTGCAATTTCATTTGTACACCTGATACATAATTCAATTATGTATGTTAAATATCAAACATCATTTTAGCAGTAACAGCATTTTTTAGATGAATTTATTACTGAAGTTAGTATGTAAAAATACAGAGTTACTTCTCATGTCGGGGACTTTGGGGTACAAATTGCAAGATTAGGCTGGAGTGTTAATGGTTTAAGAAATATCTATATTGTAATGGCTACATTATCCATTTTTGTTTAACACCAATATTGTTTTAACCATCAGTTTTCAGTATTTGTCACACGTTTCTCCATATTTATAATTTGTTTGTTTCAATCACGTTACCAGCTTCAGAGTTGAGTAGTGAGATAGATTCTGGAGATGATAACAGTCAACCTGGAACATCCATGCCCACTCCTCCAACCATGAATGGAATTCCAGGAACAATACCTCAACAACCTCCCATGCCCTTTGGCAACCCAGGCATGGGTCAATTGCCAACAGGCGGGCCTATGATGGGGGGAATGGGAGGTCCTATGGCTAACCAAATGATGAGACCCAATCATCCAATGGCAGGAATGGGTGGACCAATGTTGGGAAACCCAATGGGTGGAATGGGTAAGTTTTTCCAGCACTTGAATACCATGTGGTCCTTCTAAATAAACTTTTCTAATAGCAACTACATAACTTGGTAGTAAATGCATATTAATATAGTAGATATGATTGATTTCAAATATATTTCTTCCCATTTAATTCCTTCTCTCCGACAACCTTTGTATAACAACAGTTATTGCTTAACTTAAAAAACATGGCAAATGGATATAGCATTAATGCAGTTGTTTACAATTTCTTGATGTTTGTTTGTTACAATGTGTTCCATGTACGGAAGGGTGGTAAACACCAAGTGTAAAAAGTGAATAACTAGATTTGCAGTTAAATGTAGAAGAGCTAAAAATAAAGCATGGAAAAAGATATATAGAGGCAGGTAAATAAAAAAAAAACATGTTGAAAATATTTGGACAAGCAAAACAAAGCCCAGAAAGTGAATAAAGCAGCAAAAATAAACTTTGATTAAAAAAAAAACTTGCTCATAATATCAAGAATCACAGTAAAAGCTTCTTTTCTTATGCTAGAAATAAACAAAGAACGAAATACAAAGTAGGCCCTGTCATAGACAGCACAGATAAAATAATAAGTGAGAATAGGGATGCAGCTAATCTACTCAACCAGTACTTTGGCACAGTCTTCGCAAAAGAAGACTGCCCCAAGATCCCAGAGCTTATACATATTTTCCAAAGAAACATGGATACAGCGGAATTAAGATCAATCTATTACGGAGGAAATGGTTTTTAAAAAATTGGAGGGGTTGAAAATAGATAAATGTCCAGGTCAAGATGGTATTCATCCAAAATTACTGTTTAAAAATAGAGACCAACTAACAAAACCATTATGTTCTTGATCACTTGCAAAAGGGATTGTTCCAGACAATTGAAAAATGCAGAAGTGATCCCCTTATTCAAAGTGGATAAATAATCTGATCCAACAAATTATAGACCAGTGAGTTTATTGAACATAGTCCTGTAAATTGTCAGTAATCAAGGAAAACATTGTAATGCATTTAGACAAGTTTAATCTAATCAGAAATAGTCAGCATCAGTTTACTAGAGGGAGATGGTGCTTAACAAATCTATTAGAATTCATGGAGGGGGGTTTACGAAACTGACAAAGGGGAGCCAGTGGATGTTATTTATCTAGATTTTGCAAAGGCCTTTGAGAGTACCTCATCAAAGATTATTTAGAAAATTAAAATCACATGGAATAGGTAGGGAAGCTCCCAAAGGGTTTGAAAATTGGTTAACAGGAAGAAGGCAGAGGGTGGGCATAAATAAGGAGTACTTTAAGTGGTGTGAAGTAAAAAGTGGAGTGTCACAGGGCTCGGTTTTGGGACCAATTTTGCTCTTGATATATATATGAGTGATTTGGACATTGATATCGAATCCATGATCAAATTTGCTGACGACACAAAACTATGCAGTAGTGTCGCATCTAAAGCAGAAGTGGAAATATTGAGATCGGATTTAGATAACATTTGAGAATGTTCTGTGAGCTGGCAAAGGGAGTTTAACTGATTAGCTACTGAATTGAAAAACAGGCTGTGGCAGAATTAAATTTAGGTCCCATTTTCCCATTTGCAGGTGTATGTACAAATTTAGCTGCAGTTTTCTTAATTATTATCATATTTTTATGAATGATATACCATTTTGTAGGTAAATGAATGTTCTCTAAAATAGATCTAAAACAATTGTGTGTTATTTTTTAGTATGAAATTTGTAAATGGTAAATTATTATTTACAACAGAAAAGCTTTACACAATTATAAAAAAAGTGCCAACTCACCTTCTATTTTTGAATGTCCAAAACATTTAATGTCTTTTACTTGGTGGTTATCACAAAGTATATCCAACAATAAGAAAAACAAATCCAAGAACACAGAAATTGGATAATATTTACACTTCTAATAGCTAATGTAACCACATGTAGGCCAGATCAGAAAAAATTAAACATTTTTTGAAAAATAAACATTTGAAGAAAAAAAAATATATCTTTGGAAAAATTAACATTAACAAAAAAATATATATCTCCAATTTATTTACAGTACATCAATGTCTTTAGTGAGCACCATCTGCAGGATCATGTGTATGGTACACTCTAAAACAGTTCTTCGGATGGAGATGTGGCTTTTCTGGGCAACCAGTGCAATAAAAATTTGTGCTGGCTCTCTTTGCAGGAGTTGAGCATACAATGCAGTTCCTGTCTTTGTCTGAGTGATCCACAAGATGCACAGCACCCTCATATCTTTGAATTTTGTTTCCTTCTTTGAATTTTCTTCCAACTTTATTGCGGTTTGTGGTTACTACCTCTTGCGGGATGATGGATGCAGCCTTCTCAGTCAGCTGATGGATCAAATTTTCTTTGAAGACTTTCAGGGGCATAGGCTTCTCATCAGCATGACAGAGCGTGTATAATATATGAGCATTTACCTGTGAAACCTCAATGATCCAATAAAATATTTTTTTCCACCATTTTCTTGTTTTTCTTTGGAAGCTGCCATAGTATGATACCATCTGGTCGCTATGGTCACATCCATTCATACACATGTTGTATCGCTGCACTACTTTGGGTTTTTCAACTGTTCCTCGTCTAGTTGTAACCTGCTCCATCTGAACTGTAGTCTTGGTGGAGACAACAATACAAGGCTTTTTGGCTTTCTTATCTCGCCAAGCAACACATATCTGGGATCCATCATTATTTCTGTACCACCTAGCTTCTCGGAGCTGTAGAGAAATGGTCTTCAACTGAAGCGGAAAGTTTTTCCTGTTGATGTTGAGTGTGCCAGTATAATCAATACCCCTACTCAACAGATATGTAATCACGGTGTCTACAGTGTAGTACCTATCCACAAATACATGGTGGCCTTTTCCAATTCCTTGCAGCAGGTAATCAAACACCTTCACGGCCTGACTTGTACGGTCATTGGCAAGGAGATATGATGTGTTTTTTTCCGAAGTATGTCAATACAGAGTAGACATACCCTGTAGTAGAATCACACAAGCCAAAAGTCTTGATGTGATACTTGCTTGGCTTGGAGGCATTGTACTGCTTGTGCTTCCAGCGTCCGTTATAGCCTATTACCATTTCATCAATGGCCAGATCTTGAAATGGATAAAATGCATCCTGGAACTTTGCTATTAGGGAATTCAAGAATGGCTCTATTTTGTCCTTGCCTACAGATTCAGCATCTCCAACATGCATCATGGTGTAGTAAATGATTTCAAATCTCAATCTGGGAAACATCTGACTGTACCATGGGTTGTAGTTGTGCGGTTTGTGTGCCCAATAATCCTTCACCGATGCTTTTTTTACCTAAACCTATTGCAATAATCACGGCCAAAAATTTTAACAGCTCATATTCAGTGATAGGCTTCCAACTTGCAAGTGTAGACTTTTGTAAAGAAACTTGTTTGGATTTCTTCAATTCTGCATATTCATTGATCATTGATACCAATGAATCTAACACATCTGGCGTTATCAAGGCAAACCAACAATCTAGTTCAGAGGAAGATGCATCTAGTTTTGCATGCATACCTGGTTCACGAGTTGGAACAAAGGGAATACTGCCTGTTGTTTCACCCTCAGTTACTTGGTGCCACTGTTCTCTTTCTTGAGCTCCATTTTTTACTGAACTATTTGTAAATCTAGCAGCCGTCTTAGCCTTTTTAGGGACTTTTGATGGTCCAGGACGTGCACCATCTTCGCTATCACTACTTGCGCTGTCATTACTATTATCAAAATCAATTGAATCATTATTATCGACATCTGTTTCACTTACCTCGTCTTCACTAGATGTATTATTTATCTGTTGAAACAAGTTTCTAGCCTGTTCAATAGTTAGACGAGCCGTACAAGTGCTTTTGGGGACCTTATCGCTTGTTGCCATGGTAAACAATTTTTTACAGTTCGGTAACTAGCTTGAAAATATGATAATTATGACAAGAATACAATTTTTAACATCCGATTTGGTCCACATGTGATTAAAAAATCAACTTCCCTTCGGTAAATTAAAATCTCGTACCGAAACGGAAAGGAAAACCATAAATTTATAACTTATTTTACTATGAAACAAACATTGTCGCTCACAGCGGCTTATGGCCACGGCTAAATAAGTGTTCTGGCGCTGGGAGCGGCTTGTAGTAGGTAACCAGTTGATGTAGATAAATGTGCACCCACATATTTAGATCCAATATGGAACATAATTACAGAATGTGCGAGAGCAATATTAGAATGATAGAAAAGGAACGACAATTAATGCATTTAAGAATAAATTGAACACACATAGCTTTTAGAACAAGGAAATGTAAATGAAATGGTTGTATACAGTCTTCTAAATGAGTATAAAGATAAGCGTTAATCACTATCACCAGATAAGCTTGTTATCTATCAAATAAGCTTGTTATCTATCAACTGTCAGTTATTTGTTGAGATGTTGTCATTCTTATTATCCTGTTCCCCAGGTAAAGATATTAACGCAACATGTTTTATCTGCCAGTTAATTACATCTGTGACGCGGCAACATCCCCACCAATGTGGGTCCTTACTATTGTTCCAATATCCAGTGCGATTTTCTTTTTCTTATTCTATAAAAGGTCTTTTCCCCAGAGAGCATTCTTACAGACCTAAAAAGCTGCTTCACAGTGAGCAGGCTTTTCATCATTGTGAATGGTGGTGCATGCGGGGCCGCAAGTTGGAATCTTCTACCTTAGATGTGTTATGTGACATTTTCATTTGCCTGCTACAAAATGTTCTCAGTGTAGCAGTGGTTCTTCTCTTATCTCTGTCTTGTCACACACAGGCTGTCCTAGAAACATATCAGGCAAGATGTTGTGTTATGGTATGGATGGTTATGCAGAGCGATATTGACTGGTGAAAGTTTATTTGCAATGTGTAGTTATAAGAGCATCTGTTAATGTGTTTTATCACTATGTGCTGTGTGATTGGCTCAATTGAGACTGAGAATGCAATTCACTGATGCAAAAATCTACACTAGGTTCTATATGATTAATGAACTCTATTTTTAATGATTTTAATTATTGCCATGTGCCAGTTTTTGTAAGATTGTGTGTAGAGATACTAACCGTGTTCTTTGTTACTATGCTGTTTTGCAGGTGGAATGGGACCCATGGGGTGAGTAGTGATTATTTGTGGTTTTTCTATCTATTGTTGTCTAGTGCTAATCCATGACTGGTTTAGTCTACCCAGTTGTAAATTGTTACCTGACTTACTATTAGGTAAGGTGTAGCAACAAGAAAGGGAACAGGTCAGTCCATCTCGCACAAATTCTTAAACACTACATCTTCTCTTCCCCACCCACCACCAAAACATTTTTTAAAATGAGTGCTGTTGCTGTGATAGACTGGGTGGCCGGTGGTTTAGATGGGGGGGGGGGGGGGGAAATGATAAAAGGATAAAATATTCTCTTTACATACATTCCCATTCGTGCAAAAAATGTCAGATTTAATTGGAATTGGTGTCTAACACACGTATCACTGTCTTGCTTAGTGGCTATGTTTACATATTTAGACATACCTAAAGTATGGTAGAATATCCAGCGCATGCAAGCTTTCAATTAATGTAGTTATTTCCATCTTGTTCGTATTTCCAAATAACTTGTTGCATTCTGCGCAATGGAATTAGGACTTCATAGCTGAGAATTTACTTATCTGATCAGGCCTCTCACTGATCATGCACCTTGATTACATGTGTCTATTCAACACATGTCCAATTAGGACTCTGTCTGGAACAGAATAGAAAGTGACGGGGGTAATGTTATTGATCGAATAATGTAGAAATAAAACTCACATGGTGAGCGTGCAACAAAATTTGCTCTGTATTTACCCCTCCACAGTAAAGAGATTTAGTTCTTTGTACTAATACATATTTTTTATTATGAATACTTAAAACCATAGATACTTTAATTACATGTTTTTATATAATTTTATCTCATGTGGTTTAATATTAACTCTTAACCCTTTCGCTGCCACGGACGACTAAAGTCGTCCAAACTCAATGTCCCTTACAGTGCCACGGACGACTTTAGTCGTCGAGCGGTATGAAGTTTTATTACGGTGATTTGCGCTACACAAACACCGGTTTTATTTTACCCGAATATTACCTCCATACGTTAGAGAGGTCTACTAAATGGCTACGCGTGTGTTTTGAAAAATTTAACACATACAGTCCGAAATATAACGTTTTTATCGCATTTTTTCAATACGTAAACAAAAATTTCAAAATGAGCGATGTAGCTGATGATACCCAGGTCCATAATGACTCTGATTCAGACTTTTTAGCTAGTTCTAGTGATATAATGGACTCAGAATCTGATATAGAACTGAACGTCGATTCAAGTGATTACGATGTTAGGTCGACAGGAGATACTTCTTGTGGTGCAGGGACGGGAGATGGACCCCCACCTCAAAAAAGGAGGCGTGGCGCTGCCACTGCTAGATCTAAACATAATGAAGCAAAGTGGACATGGAAAGTTCCAGAGACTGTAGAGGATGTGTTTGCACAGAATTGGGCACCTCAATATGTTCTTGAACAGGGTAGTCAGGTAAACACAACAAACTTTTCTGTTAAAGGTTATTTTAGACTCTACTTCCCAGACGCTGCAATCACCCTTATTGTCCAAGAGACAAATCGCTATGCAGAACAACATGCCAACAGTAATAGTTATTCGGGTAAATCCCGTAAACAGAATTGGCAGCCCACATCTTTTGAGGAGGTTGAAGCTTTTCTTGGTCTTCAAATTGCAATGGGATTGTGCAAAAAGCCTTCACTAAGTGATTATTGGGAAACGGCTCATTGGCTTACTCAAATGCCGTTCACAAGAGTCATGAGTAGGAACCACTACCAAATTCTTTGTTCATTTCTACATTTTTGTGACAATGTTCAAAGAATAGATAGGGGACAGCCTGGATACAATCCTTTATTCAAGATTCAAGGCTTACTGGACATCATTTTGTCAACATTTGGGCAATTCTACACTCCTGGCCAGCATCTTGCAATTGATGAATCAATGGTAAGATTCAAGGGACGTGTACACATGAAGCAGTATCTCCCTGAAAAACCCACAAAATGGGGGTTCAAGGTGTTTGTTCTGGCCGATTCTTTAACCCACTACTGCCTCAAGCTGAAAATTTATACAGGCAAAGAGGAAAATCGAGATCCAGGTGAATCAATTAGCGCAAGGGTCGTACATGAGCTTCTTGCAGACTACAAGGGGAAAGGTCATATTGTGTTTACCGACTCTTACTATACATCACCAGAACTGTTTATGCAACTCAGAGGTGCAAACACTGGAGCTTGTGGGACTGTTTCTGAAAACAGGAAACAATTTCCAGACCAACTAAAAAAAAAACATCTCAAGCTGAAGAAAGGTGAACCTCCTCGATTTGCGGTAAGAAATGATGAGTCCATGTTGGCTGTCACATGGATGGATAACAAGCGTGTAAGCCTTATCTCCACTGTTGATGGAAATTATATCATACAAAAAAGGTTGCGCACTAAAGGCTATCCCAATGGAAGAATTGTACACAAGCCAGCATTGATTGAGAACTACAATCTTCACATGGGGGGTGTCGACCACTTTGACCAAATTTCTGGCACTTACCCCTACCTATACAAATCTTCAAAGTGGTATCTCCCGCTGTTTCATTTTCTGATAGAAACATGTACAGTAAATGCCTATATTCTCTATAAAGATACTACCACAGGCAGCAAAATGTCATCTAAGAAGTTTCGCCAAATTCTGAGTACAGCCCTTGTTGAGGCATCAACTGTTGCTCGCAGCGCCTCTGCTTCTAGTGCCAGTGCACCTTTGGATCGTCTATCTGCCAGACACTTCGTCAACAAATATGACAATCCCAAGCACAAACCAAGATGTGTTGTTTGCAATGTTGCTGGGAAGCGAGCCCAAACTTCATATTTCTGTAAAGGATGCAATGTTGCTTTGTGTGTTGTCCCATGCTTCGAATTGTATCATACTGTGGACAAGTATGGGGAGTGACGCCAACAGCAGTAGCATTTGGATTATGAACCATGGACTATATGTACATACAGACAGGTTAGTTGCAATGTAGATATGAAAACATGACTTATAAATGTGAAAAAATATAGACTATATGATATAATTTTTTTTATTTAAAAAAAATTTTGACCTGAAAAATACAGAATTTTGCAAGACCCAAATAACACTAAAAGAAACATGTTAGAAATGATGTAAACATCAAATAATGTTTCATAGCATGTCATTTAATAAGTCATCAGTGTGTTTTAGCATTGAAATCAATTATCTTATTTTTTATAAAATTTCTTTGAATGTACCCTTGTTTTATACAATAAAATGTGTAAATCCAAGATGGCCACCAAGGTCACGTGACCCAATGTTACGCGATGATGTCAAAATTATTAAGCTTAACCATGTCTGAACACAATCTGAAAGTCTCAAGGTCCCAAGTTTATTTTTTGATTTTTTATGATTTTCTAAAATTATCACCCTTAAAAGTGATCATGTCCAAAAAATGCAGTGGCACTGGGCCAGACTTGGCTGAAAAAAGTGGGGCAGCGAAAGGGTTAACCTTACGCACTCCACATTATTTTTGAAAAAAATTTGACCTAATTAATTTTCTTAATTAGTCGCTGTGGTAGTCGTCTTTCAAAATTTGTAACTTTTATGTTTGTTTGTCAATAAATATAATTTTCTGGCGTGTAGATACACAATAGCATAACGAACATGTGGGTGTTATTGTTTTTGTTGTATGTTTGTTAGTTTTTGAGATTTAAAAAGATGAAGTTGAAAATTTATGAAAATCTCGGGAAAAATTTGGACTCGACCACTAGGCCTAGTCGCTTCGATAGAAAACCATGGAAACCACAACAACGTATTGATACTGTGTTTACAATATCGCCACAACTGTTAGTTTCAATTCAAACGTAGTTCTTTCATTTAAACAAACAAAATAAACAGATCTACGCGATAAAAATCTTTCTCAACAACCTACTTCCCCTTTCGCAAAAAGTCGGCTTGCTCCAAACGGCGTATACAAAATTAAAACTGTTCAAAAGCCATTTGTAATCGAACACACGATACTTTAACCGGCAAAATATCGTGTATATATGGAGGGCGTAGTCAGCAGTAAAAAATGGATGTCAGGAGTGACTCCGTTCAAAAAACAAATTTTTTTTTCCGGACACCGTTTTTGCAGGCCGAGCTGGTTCAAAGGGATCGGACTGTGGCGTGCTTGCGGTTAAAGGCCATCTATATTTTGTCATTATATAGTAAGGGAAGTAACCATTATATTTGCGTTTCAATTGTAAAAGCTTCGACGTGCATTGTTAAGAAAATCAAAGCATTTGTCATCTTTCATGTCAGTTTATCACAAAAATGTGTAGCGAACATGTACTTCAGATGAATGTAGTGACGAGCATTCACATTTTTCTGATGTTGAATCGGAATTAGACATAGAATATAATATTATTAAACCTACTGAATCTGAAGATGAGGGGGCGTTGTCACAGCCAGGATCTAGTGCTGTTAAAAGACAAAAACGTTTGACTGCACCATCAACAGAAAAACGAAGATGCAATATTTCTAAAGCAAATTCTAGAGATCATGATAACGAATGGGCTTCAATACCAAATTCCATACTTTGAGATAGTGTTCGGACATGACTAAGTTAACAATTTTGACATCATCGTCTGAAATTGGCAGCCATCTTAGACTTACACCTTTTATTGTAAAAAAAAAGGGCACATTTAAAGAAATTTGTCAAAAATAGATAATCGATTTCAATGCCAAAACACACTGATGACATGCTATGAAACATTATTTGATACTTAGATCATTTCTAACATGTTTGTTTTAGTGTTATTTGTGTCTTGCAAGATGCAGTATAAATTTCAGACAAAATTTTAAAAAAATAAACAAAATGATATAAAGTCTATATAGTATATTTTTTCACATTTATAAGTTCTGTTTTCATATCTACATTGCAACTAACCTGTCTGTATGTACATATAGTCCATAGTTCATAATCCAAATGCTACTGCTGTTGGCGTCGCTCCCCATACTTGTCCACAGTATGACACATTTAGAAGATTGGGACAACACACAAAGCAACATTGCAGCCTTACAAAAATATGAAGTTTGGGCTTGCTTTCAAGCAGCATTGCAAACAACACATCTTGGTTTGTTTTGGGATTGTCATATTTGTTAATGAAGTGTCTGGCAGATAGACGATCCAAAGGTGCACTGGCACTAGAAGCAGAGGCGCTGCCTCAGGGTTGTGCTGGGAATTTGGCGAAACTTCTTTGATGAGATTTTGCTGCCTATGGTAGCATCTTTATAAAGAATATTGGCATTCACTGTACATGTTTCTATCAGGAAATGAAACAGCGGGAGATACCACTTTGAAGATTTGTGGAGGTAGGGATAAGTGCCAGAAATTTGGTCAAAGTGGTCGACACCCCCCAGGTGAAGATTGTAGTTCTCAATCAATGCTGGTTTGTATACAATTCTTCCATTGGGATAGCCTTTAGTACGCAACCATTTCTGTATTATATCATTTCCATCAGCAGTGGAGATAAGGCTTACACGCTTGTTATCCATCCATGTGACAGCCAACATGGACTCATCAGTTCTTACAGCAAAGCGAGAAGGTTGACTTTTCTTCAGCTTGAAATGCTTTTTTTTAAAGTTGATCTGGAAATTATTTCCTGTTTTCAGAAACAATCCCACATGCTCCAGTGTTTGCACCTTTGAGTTGCATAAACAGTTCTGGCGATGTATAATAAAAGTCAGCGAACACAATATGACCTTTACCCTTGTAGTCTGTAAAAAGCTCATGTTCGCCTTTTGCACTAATTGATTCACCTGGATCTTGATTTTCCTCTTTGTCTGTATAAATTTTCAGCTTGAGGTAGTAGTGTGTAGAAGAATTGGTCAAAACAAACACTTTGAACCCCAATTTTGTGGGTTTGGCAGGGAGATATTGCTTCATGTGTATTCGTCCCTTGAATCTTACCATTGATTCATCAATTGCAAGATGCTGGCCAGGAGTGTAGAATTGACAAAATGATGTCCAGTAATCCTTGAATAAGGGATTGTATCCTGGCAGTACCCTATCTATTCTTTGGACATTATCACAAAAATGTAGAAATGAACAAAGAATTTGATAGCAGTATCTACTCATGACTCGTGCACAGCATTTCCCAATAATCACTTAGTGAAGGCTTTTTACACAATTCCATTGCAATTTGAAGACCAAGGAAAGTTTCAACTCCCTCAAAAGATGTAGGCTGCCAATTCTGTTTACGGGATTTATCAGAATAACTATTACTGTTAGCATGTTCTGTATAACGATTTGTCTCTTGGACAATAAGGGTGATTGCAGCATCTGGAAAGTAGAGTCTAAAATAATCTTTAACTGAAAAGTTTGTGGTGTTTACCTGACTGCCCTGTTCAAGAACATATTGTGGTGCCCAATTCTGTGCAAACACATCCTCTACAGTCTCTGGAACTTTCCATGTCTACTTGTTTTCATTATGTTTAAGTGTGGCAGTGCCATGCCTCCTTTTTTTGAGGTTTGGGTCCATCTCCCGCCCATACATCACAAGGAGTATCTCCTGTCGACCTAACATCGTCATCACTTGAATCAACGTTCAGTTCTAAATCAGATTCTGAGTCCGTTATATCACTAGAACTAGCTAACAAGTCTGAATCAGAGTCATTATGGACATGGGTATCAGCTACATCGCTCATTCTGAAGTGTTTGTTTCCGTATTGACAAAATGCGATTAAAAACGTTATATTTCGGACTGTCGACGTTAAAAAATCTACAATACATGCTTAATATTTGGGTAAAGTAAAACAGGTGGTTGTGTAGCTCAAATCACCGTAAAAAACCTCATACAGCTCTACGACTGTAGTAGTCCGTCGCACTGTAAGGGATATTGAGTTTGGATGACTTCAGTCGTCTGTGGCAGCGAAAGGTTAGGAGTTAATAAATGTTATTTTGATGGAATATATTTTTTTTACATTTGTAGTTGCAATAAACCTGCACACTGCATGGTGAATGCAGTGGTTTGGAGCCATTATTCCTCAGTAAATATAAATCCCTCAGACAAACCCTCACAGTTGAAATAAATGCTGTAATTATATATATTTTTGTTCCACAAATCTTGATGTTCCTCGTGAAACATTTAGCTATGCTTATAGTACTCATATGATGAGGGGAACCTCACCATGAACTTGGAGACTTATATTTTAATACCTCATCTCCCTCCACTTATATTGGCTTAACAGTTTTTAGGTGGACATATTTCTATCATCTTGGGCCATGTCGTATTAAAGGCAATTACAATTTAAATCACAATTACTATGGCTTGCCCTTTGTCAGATTGAGGGCTTCAAATGTGGTTTGTGTACGCTTGTGTTTGTGTCTATTTATCACTGTTTGTCAATCTATCATTGGTTATTGTGTGACAGGATGGGAGGGAACATGGCTGGACAGATGAACCCTCAAATGCGGCCAGGAATGAACAACATGATTCCAATGCCACCAATGGGTAACATGAATCCAATGGGTGGAATGTCAATGCAGAGACCACCGCTTCCTGCACCTAACAGACCACTTTTCCCTGCAGCTGCTCAGGTATTAGTGATTGTGTTTCACATAAATCATCACCAAGTTCTTATTCTTGTTACCTCCATGCTTATTGTGAAACATATTTTCATGTAATGTATAGTTGTGAGAAGAGGCTGACCCCAGCGGTTTGTATGCCAGCCTTTGACCACGAGGACATGCATTCAAATCCTCAGTATGGCATAGGTTTTTTTAATCAGAGGTGGAAAATAAATCTAGCTTGTACAGTGTGTACTACAGTGACAAGTGGCCTTTATTCCTCAACCCTATAAATCCATCCAATGGACCTTAGCAATAGGAATAAACACTCTAGTGATAGGTAGGTATGGTTGTTTAAATAGAACTGTAATATAATATAAAAAAATGATTGGTAGGTTCTGTTTAGAAACCTGAATCCCTGCCATAGTCTGCGTAAAATCAACTTTTCCCTGGATTCATGAGCAAAAAAAAACACAAATAAGCAAAGCTGGCATTACAAAATAATGGGCTCCGTTTTAATAATTCTATAGCAGATTGACTGACCTTGATGATCTCCAATATTCCTACGCCAGTAGCTTGTGGTAAGACCAACGTGTATCAAATTTAATTGATACATTATGTGAGATATTCTCTCGGACAGTAGCCTCAGTCCCAGTGAGACCAGGGATAGTTTGATAATAATCCAAGTCATACATTTTTAACTCAAATGGCTATCCCATTCCATTTTAATGTCATTTCAGAATAATCACCAGCCTCCAAATTATTGAGAATAACCTCAACACCTTATTCTGTTGTTAGCCTTTTGGAACCACTATTTTCTTAATATTTAGCACATCTCTTCATTAGAAAATAGCACAAAATTTGCAAAATATGTTCACCTCATGGACACTGTCATTTTAAGACGATGTGTGTAATTTCGGACATTATTTCATGCGCAAAAATCTGGCAAATGTGTATACTTTCAGACATAATTTCAAGCGCGACCCACCAATATGAGATCGGTGTGTGTGACACCTGAACATCAGTGGTGCATGAAATTGGTTATTTACACAAATACTCAATTTTGGGCATCTGGTTAAGGGTTTTAAACTGCAATTTTAAAGTTTGCATGCTTCTGAAATATTCACATTTGTTTGCTAAGGTTCTCAGTAAAATTAAGAATTATGTTTGTTTGTTTTTCCACTTTATTTAAATTGTTAACCCGATTGGTTGAAATGGATAGGACCAGAGTAACCTTCCAAGCATATTCTCGTCTTCGGAGTTTGTCCTAAAAAAAAAAAAAAAGGTGCTGTGTTGTAGTTTACTGTGATATCTGTACATTTCAACATGACACATCTGATTTCAGCTGGCTATTTTGGGTGCTCAGTTCGTTATTGCGCTGTGATCCCTTGTCTTTTAGCCAGACTATGCTAGTGCACCCGATTTATGCTTGGAGGTGGAATAATAGGGTATTGGTCAGCTCTGCTTCGTTGACTCTGATGTAAGCAGCCAGCTATATCACTGTGCTATATCTTTGGTACCATAAATGAATTTAAAGCTATCCTTCCTTTTCCTTGTGAAATCCTAGATCAAATCTAAATCTCATCTATGATTCACAGTGATATTCTAGATAGAATATACTGTTTTTATTTTCTGTAAAGAATTTCATCTACAATGTGTGATGTATCAAAGCATGCTTGTAAATCTGCTGCAGGTTGTACACTAATGCAGTCTTGAGCGTGACACTCTAAGGTGAATGTCTGAGTCACTGCGTCATAGAGGTTTCAAACTTGCAATGATTTGTTTATACTTATAGAGTTTGATGTGAAAGCTATTGTAGTAGTTGTAACTGTCTTTGTTAAGTCTGTGTAGACTGGTGAATGAAATCTCTGCTGTGGTATAATGCCATGTTTATAGAGGATTTGATTAAATTAAAGCACACCTGGGAGTCTCTGGAGTGTATGGTATGTTGGAATGAGTGTATTCAGGAACTATTTTTTCCTTATATGCAGTTGTTGGAAAATATATGGGAGATGTAACACTGTCTTTCAATGTGTTAAAGGTGTGTATGTTGTTACCATGGTGTATGAGATGTTATCGGGGGGGGGGGTCGTCTTTGCAAGTAGAGATGTAATGTAATTATATTTCCATCATGATCACCTATTCCAAGGATGTGGGGTCAGGCCTTGGTTGAGTATATTTTTCACCTGGCCCATTTGTTAATCTGGCTCCCAGCCCTGATGTAAATTGATTCCTAACTTAGTGATGACAGTACGAGAAGGGAATTGGTAACTCCACCACAGAAAAAGGAGGCACCTAGTACAATGATGTCTCTTAACACACACACACACATAAAAAACAGCAGTGTCTACATTTATCTCTTTTACTACTTGATAGTCCAACTTCTTCAAGAAGATAACCACTTTACAATACATTTCAGTCCTCTGTAACAGCTACTCCACCACAAATGGGTACTGTCAGACCAACATTTCCAGCTGCTGCTTCTGTGGCTCCTGGCGCTGGCCTTGGTAATACAGCCACAATCACTGGTGCCCCCACAATAAAAAAGCCAGAGTCTACATCAGGTTTGACCTCTAAGTTAGTCCATCCTGATGAGGATATATCATTGGTAAGTTTTTTTCTCCACCTGGACACCTGCCTTAGTGTCTTATGGTTTCACCTTGATTTCTGAAAGGTTAGTGGCATAATTAGTTTTTTTTAACAGCTGTTAGTAATAATATATTTGATAACGGTAAAAGGTCATGGTACTTTATTATTAGACCATATGCCTGGAAGCTAGGGTATTAAATACGCTGACATCCACGTAGAAAGAATGTGTTTGTTAGTTCAGTTTTAAAATTTAAAAAAAAACACATCTTTTCTGAGTTTCTTATAGATCAGGATTGTGTCATTTATGATGTGTTGGTGTTAGTCATTTAAACATTGAACTTATATTAGTATCAATCATTTCAACTTATATTAGTATTGATCATTTCAACTTATATCAGTATTGATCATTTTAACTTGTTTCAATCATTTCAACTTATACCATTATTGATCATTTCAATATATATTAGTAGCAATCATATTAACTTTGAACTCACTTCAGTATTGATCATATTAACTTTGAACTTACTTCAGTATTGATCATTTTAACTTTGAACTCAACTTCAGTATTGATCATTTTAACTTTGAACTTACTTCAGTATTGATCATTTTAACTTTGAACTTACTTCAGTATTGATCATTTTAACTTTGAACTTACTTCAGTATTGATCATTTTAACTTATCGGTAATATTCATATAAATCATATTTATAACATCTGTGTTTATTATTTGTTAAAACAGAGATCATTTGTTGATTTAAAACATATCAGTCATTGTACTTTTCTGTGCATAGACTGTCTCCTGAACACTCTTTTCATTCTTAAAGTAACAACAGACTCTGTGTAGTGTAACTCGGCTTCTGGAAGTAAGTTTGCAATTACAGTGGCTGTATATACTTATATGTTTTCTCTTGGGAATGTAGTAACAGAACAGATAAATATTACCAAGTTAAAGGCTTTTGAATTTCTGATTTAAAAAGCTATGGTCAGTTTAAATTAAAGTAGTACCTTCATATTAACCATGATACCAGGGAACAACAAGTAGACTAACATTCCATGCATGTGGTAAAAGGTAACTAATGAGGGTTGTGCTTGTGGCTTGTTATAGAAAGCACATCTGCAAGAGCACAGGAAGTGCTTTGTCAGAGAGCCCATCAAGAACAATAGTATAGGCTTCCTGTCAGGGGGCTATGTGCTAAGATGGCCCTTTTCTAGTTAATTGAGGAACAAATATTGGACAAGATGTACCTTCATGATACATAACTCCTATGTTTGTCAAGGTAATGGTAGTTTCATAGCAGACACTGCTGTCTGGGATGAAGTGTCCAGACCATTGAACTAGGCCTCAAACTTTTTATGAGGTTGGATGGCGTTTTCCTTTCCTCGCCTGACAGTAGCTTGGTACCCCTTACAGCTGGGTCAACTGGAGTGTGTTAGTAAGAAGAATTATGCTTGGAACCTTTGCTCTGTTTGTCAAGAGAACTGTAAAATCAATTAACCCTTTCCAGTCCTGGCTAATCTTGCAGATACATGTCTTTTAGTCCAGAGCAATCGCTGTAGCTCGATATGTCAAATAGTGCCCCCCTCCCCCATAATATGAAATAAATAGAGTTAAACTTTCAATTTTAACATCGTAGGACACATAAATAAACTATTAATGACATAAAGCATTGGTAATCAAAAATAAATATTAGCATACTTCTTAGATGTCAATAAAGCTGAGGAGAGAAAAATTTGTGTACTCGCCACGTCATGTATTTCTGTATTATTTCCCCAATATCACCACTGCAGACCCCTTCTTCTGTGTCCTATTCAAATCTGAATGGTGTTGAATATCCCTGTGGAATCCATATGTATGATCATTGATTGAGGTGATCAAATAAGTCTCTGGTCTTGAAATCTAACAATTTTTCTTTTGCTAAATGTCTGCTTTGAAAATTTGCCACATTATTAAATATATACCTATCAGAAATAACTATACATTAAATGACAGTTGTGCATGAGCCATCTTGTAGGTTAATTCGAACCTTAAATTCTGCAAACTAAAAGACAGACCGAACCGTTTGTGTGTTAGAAGTCATTTGAAGTCGGTCGATTTCGATCGAGTGGGACTGTAAAGGGTTAACCTTTTATCATCTGACCGGAGAACAAACGTAAATTAATTTGTCTGGTTTGTTTACATATGCACAGAATATTTGTTTGTATATGGAATGCATTTAAACTTGTATTATCAGATGAAAGTATCTGAGGTGACTGTTTCCTTCTGAAAGTTAAGTTTGGCACGCAACACTCATTTATAATGCAGGCAGACACTCAATTTTTCAGGAGGAGTTGCGAGCCAGCATGTCAAAGTACCAGAAGACTACGCCTATGATGGATCACATGATGGTAAACAACAATCCAATGAATCCAATGGTCAACCCACCTATGCCTCAAGGTGGACCCATGCAGGGAGGGATGCCCATGAATATGATGGGCATGAATATGAATATGGGTATGGGCATGGGAGGGCCCAATATGATGCCAGGTAAGTGTGCTTGTCCTTAAATTATTTAACTCGTCTCTATGCTATGAGCAAAACTGTAAGTACTAGATGTACATTTACCTGTATCAGTATACTTCTAGATGTCTTCTATTTTTACATTAATTATTTAAAATAATAATTCTCTTCATAGTTTTTACCTGGTCTTGTTAGTATATAAATGTGTGTACTTTGAGGCTCAACAAGGGTTTTGTAGATTCTAGTGTTCATTTTTGAGAATGTGAGAATAGGGCTGATGCACCCTGCTATCAATGTCAAAATCTTACCAGCGTTTCCTTTGGAGCACAGGTATTCAACAAGTACATGTCAAGTCCACCTGTACTGAATCGTCTAATCCATGCCTTCCTCGTCATTTTGATGTCCGTCTCTTTTCTCTGAGTTTTGGTCTCAATTTATTTCTTCCAACCCGTTGATTACAATGCACATGGCTATGCCTATGCACGAAAATCAGATTAATACATACTTTGGTCCTGTCAGTATTCCTCTATGCTTCTGAGACATGGACAGTTACAGCTGACCTTCAGCGAAGGATACAGGCCTTGGAGTTGAGATGTTTCTGAAGACTTTTAAACGTCACGTACAAAGATCGAGTTACAAATGAGAAAATACGAAATAGAATTACAGCAGCATTAGGGCCTTTTGAAGACCTCTTGGCAACCGTCAAAAGAAGGAAACTGGCTAGGCACGGTCATATGACGAGATCTAATGGTCTTGCAAATACGATCCTGCGCGGAAAGGTGCAAGGCAGACGATGAGGGCATCCCAAAAAGAGGTGGGAGGACAACATAAAAGAATGGACCAATCTCTGACCAGAAGACAGGCAGCGGCCGCTGACAGAGAAGGGTGGCATGGGGTTGTCTTCATGTGTGCCCCAACGACCTCACTGGTTACGCGATGACCTGGCCTGATGCCTTCACAAAGGGCAAGTGATAAGTGTTGTGAATGACACTGGCAACCTGGTAGAAACATAGTGCTGCAAAAACCACCATTACAATAATCACATATTTTAGTGTAGGCTTCCTGCAAGGAGATCAGTTTCAGTGGTGTATTATTTCTACCAGTAATTTTTCTTTTTAATTGTGCACTTTCAAATGTTAAAGTGGATATCTAAAGAAAGAAGTGGTTAGCCAGAGACTATATCTCCACAAAGATTGTCCAGGAATGATATTACTGATGGATGTGTTTAAAAACCAAGAATCACTTTATTGATATTGAACAAAATTATTTTAACCTACAGTCCAGCCTAAATTAATTAGATTTGTGTTTTAACACTTTACAGTCTGA
The DNA here is from genome assembly GCA_036924085.1 of Ariolimax columbianus. Classification (NCBI taxonomy): domain Eukaryota; kingdom Metazoa; phylum Mollusca; class Gastropoda; order Stylommatophora; family Arionidae; genus Ariolimax; species Ariolimax columbianus. The sequence goes on from JAVGWX010000006.1 coordinate 102,691,754, forward strand.
CCTAGTTAATTAGATTTGTGTCTCAAGTAACAAATGTATTCAATTAGGCTGAAGTGTAATGGGTTAATGAGCATTTTAATTAACAAATGATATTCTGGACAATGTGCCATTTCTTGTCTACTGTTGTCTGGTTTTACATTTGTAACACTTTTGTTTTTCTCTTTATCTTTATATTGTGACAGGAATGATGGGGGGTCCAAGACCAAACATGATGCCTGGTCCCATGATGGGCAACAACATGATGATGAGAGGTCCTGGAAACATGGGCATGGGGGGTCCGCGTGGACCTATGGGTGGCAACATGAACATGATGCAGGGTGGCAACATGAACATGATGCATGGTGGCATGCGACCAAACATGCAAGATCCTTTTGGAGGACATGGCCACATGAGAGGAAACCGACCATTTAATTGAGTAGGAATGAATCTAAAGCGGCCTTAGTATTTATGTGATGAACAAAGTATTTTTTTCATAAGTTCTTTTTCCCTTATCTAATCTGGTTTAGCCCTTAAACTACTAGGTGTATTTTTAACTGCCTATGTGAACATCCTGTCTCAACCTTTGTATCAAGGGGAACGTAAGAATTATGTGTCATAGAGTGTATACAAATAAATATATCTACAGATCTAACTGCATCAACTTATAAATAAAATAATGTAATAATCATTGTCAATGCTTTTTTTTTTACTGATCTTTAATGCAATCCACAATGCAGCCAAAACTTGTTGATTTGTGTCGGAGAATAGCACTACATTAATTAATTTGCTACAGGCAAACAGCAGTTAACACTGCCACAGAATTTCCTAAAACATGTTACTATATTTCAGCGTTAATTATTATCCTTTAAAAACCACCCCTTTACAATATTGTAGTTTTTAGATACAATCTACCAGTAACCAACAGAAATAAATGCAGTTTGGGTATATTTTCTTTTTAGTACACTTATTGTATTTTAGTATATTGGTTGTATGATTCTTTCAGCGAATGAAATCATTTTATTGAAAAATAACCTTTCAGTATTAAATTCTTGTATTTGCCCAGTCTGTGATTATGAATTTCATCAAACTGCTTGATTATAAATGGATGAGAATTTAAAGTACTTTTTCTTCAGGTCTATAGAAAAATGAGGGGGTTGGGGTAGATTCTAGAGCTTTCTTTCTAACTGAGAAGACTGCACCACCCATCAGACTTTGGTGTATGAGTGATGCAAAGTTCACATGACACGAATTGTAGTCTCTTCTACTCTGGAAGTTTTACTTCACTGTTTGTTGCCTTTTCTTAACATGCTTTCAATGTGACAGTGACCCTATTCTCATTTCCGTTTTCCAAGAAACCACACTGGTATAAAAGATTAAAAAAGAAACTCACCAGTAGCTTAATTTTAGGGAATTAACCAGATTTAATTTATAATAGTTTGTGGCATTGTTGTAAAGGGTTAGTCATAGTGTTTGAATTGTAAGGGAGTGAAAAAAGAGAACTACAGTAGCAACATGTTAACGTCATGCCACAGGCAGTTTAAGGGTTAATATACATCTTTATTTTGAACTTAATAATGGGACCATCAATATTTTGTTGTTGTAATCTTATAGTTTTCATGGTGCTGATTTTCTTACACATATTATCATTTTATTTTGAGAGCTATTTAATAACAAAAATGTTAGTTTGGCAGTGCTAAATAATTTCTTATCAATATGAAGAATGATAGTAATGTCCCAAAGTTCAGAATACCAAGGCCACTGTAGATATATTATTATTCAATTATTTTGTGATATGGTTTGTTTTTAACATCTTGTACATCGCCTATTTGAATTTTTTTAGACTTGGTTTGTTAATACTGAATCTGGCAGCTCCTACCTTGGAAACAGTTTGTATATTTTTACAAAGGTGTGAATCGATGGTAACCATTGAATGACATTGTGCATGTGTACCTGTCCCGAGTTTATTTTTGAGTGCAAGAAGTGGTTAGCCATGCATTGTATGTGTCTGCTGAGTTAATTCAGAATACAAGAAGTAGATAGTCATGCATTGCCTTTCTTCACCTTTATTACATTTTTAAAATTTCATTTTTCTTGTACCTTTGAGTATATTTTATCATGAAACGTGTTGTTATTGTCTTATACTTATTGGTTTATATGTTCCATTACCTAAACTTATTTTTTTTCTTTCCATATATGTTATAAACTGCAGATGATAGAAAAATATGTAAAAGAGTTTTTACACACATTGTTTGTTTACATTTTGTTCATGCTATTCTGGCTGGCATTTAGTTTCTCTTATAATTGATTGACATACTGTAGTTTATGTACTCACATTTTTTCGTATGTCAGCTATGAGAGAGAGAGAAATTAGTTTAGAAAATCGCTAGCAGTGCAGCACACCTCTTGCATAGTGTAAAGAGTAGTAGCATTGAACAGCATTAAATGATATATTGTTTGTAAATAGATGCATACATATATTAAATGTTACGAAGTTTTCTAAAATGTTTTACGAGCTGTGTAAAATAAGCTGGTAAAAGTATTCCTATTGCAAGCACTGCCATCAAGGACGAAGTGTTCAGTGTGCTGGAATTTGTTGTACTTAGGTCTCCTCAGCTTCATCTGAGGTGTCCAGTCCCATTCCTTGCATTCCCTGAGTTAGGGACCTCCCCATCATGCACCTATCTGGGTAATTGTTGAGGATCAAACCTAGCCCTTTAGCAATGCCAATCAGATGCTAATAAAACAGTCAATAGATAGTTAGATTTGAACTTTTATTTATTGTCAGTGCTGACAGTTTAATGTAAACATTGACTGAAGAACATGAAACATAAGGAAAATATCATTTTGTTGATAAGTATAAATTGTAGCAAAGTGAAGTTTTAATGTAAGAACACCATCTTGGTTGATTTCTGTCAAGAATGAACAGAAGTTTACAACCATCATCACAGCCACTAAATATTCTTGTATTGGCTGTTGGGCTAGATTTGCCCCCAACCAATGTTGGCGATGATTCATCATATAGTTAATATTGGAATAAATTAATAATTTAAGCAGTGTCCTTTTGTATATTATATATCTTTTGATGGACAGGTCACCAGCAAAGCCTCTGCAGGTATGTCTTTGTCTTTCCTAGGGTTTATTTTCATTCATTGCCCCTCAATTTCAGCCCCACGTCTTTCTCTTCGATCTTCCAGTTTCTTTTTCTCTATGTAGTGATGCATACATAAGTAATATTTTAAGATGGGACAAATTTGACACAACTTATGCCGAGCTGTGACCAGAGGGTCTTCTCTCCTTTTTTACGGAGAAAATGACAACACAAATAAGAATTGTTTTAGTCTAATCGAATAAAGATTAAAAAACATATCAAAGAAACTACACTACTAGTGCAAAAATGTGGCATAGAAAATGCAGAAATACTTTTAAGAAGAGTGGTAATAGTCTGATTTAAAATAAGCACGAATCATACATACGTCATCATTTTGCACAATGGAGATGATCACAAAGGAATGCATTTAATGTGCTCAAGTCATTTGATAAGGAAAAAAACAAGATTTCTGTGAATAATCTAATCTGTATGGCAATGGACAGCTGCAGTGTATAAAGAACTCTGAGCTGTAAAGGTGTTACATTTGGGGCAAATAATGGCGTTGTTGCAGAGTTCAATAAGAATCCTGTAAATTCATCAGGATGGACACAGCAGCATGTTCTATTGCCACAGGTGTAATGTTGAAATGACATCCCGTAAATGTGTTGTTAAACACTGCAATGGTTTTCAGATGAAAATGAAGACTAAAGGTGGGAATAACAAGAATTATTCAACTTGGGACTTCCTTCAGCTTATTTTATTGTGCCACTTCTTGTATTAAACATAGCTTGGCTTGTGGTCACATTGTGGTAGTTGCTGCTCGTATTAAACCTTTTCATAAAGTATGGGATTGATCCATTTCATTTTTTCATATCAGCAAGCCCGTCTCCTGGTTTCTACATTTTTGATACTGGTCTACAATCAAGTACTGTAAATGTAAATCCTTAGACAACTGGTTACAAATGTCTGCATGTGGGATATATTCATCTTTCTCTAAACAAACCAAATTTGCGGATGTTTCCATTTTAACTGGTAATTATAAAAGACTAACTGAATGGACACTATCGTCAGTGTATCGACCAAACAGGCAAGTTGTCACATCACATACATCTGTGCTGTTGGGTCCGAAGACCCCCAACCCACCACCGGTAACCATATTTAAAGTTTTTTGCAGCTGCTTTTAACCAGATGTGAACTGTTCTATAAGCAGCAGTTGCATTCGTTTTGCTGTTTCCATATTTAGGGAGATGCTAATTCTCTTGATGAAGCAGACTTTTAAATTCAGTTAGATTCCTTCATACGAAAATATATTTTTGTAATATAATTCCATAAAGTGAAAGCTTAAATGGTTTCCGGTGAGATTGGTTGGTGACCCCTCTTTTTCAGCATGCAGAAAGTGAAATTATAGTGAAGTATACCATGGATACTACGGAGAGAAGGCAAGTGTGTCACAGCTGGTAGCATTGCTGTTGGGCTGCTAGTTGCCCCCACAGTAGGTGGTGACACTTTAAAAAAAAAATAGTTTCAACAGTATTTGATCTAAAATGTAACTTAGTACTAAAAGTAATTTTCAGAATGGTTGTCTGGAAAACATTTTCCACAATAAAAACACTTATTGTGTGTCACAGCAAATGTTGCTGTTGGGCAGATGTAGGCCCCCACATATGTTGGCGACACGTTAAGTTGTTCAATATACATTAATCACGTTCAGGGTGTGATTTGAAACATAATTTTATTAGGTCCTTTTTATATTACTACAGAGTGTGGAATGTGTAAGTCCGCAGAAGGGGTGGAGATTTCTGTGTCGTCGGCATTGGTGAGTACCACTTGATGGTAGGTGGTCTCATACGTGTACATGGTCGTTTATCATTTATGCTAGAATCCTGCACAGAACTAGGTGCCTTTACTTAGATCAGCTGTTTTTTGTTTTGTGCTGTTAGTACATCTTTTATTTGACATTTTTCAGTCATATTCTTGGCCCCCACCCCATACCGCGATTTCATTTCTCTGTGCTGAAGGGTAATCAAATGTTATTGCTTATTAGGTAGGTAGGTGTGTTAGGACAAATTGTGTGCACGTGTGCTGCTGATGTTCATATTTTCATCTGCTCATTCCGACATACCTTGTTTTGGCATTGATGTCTTCATTATGATTTCAACATGAATTTGCATTGGCATTTGAAATAAAAAAAAATGTGTCCATTAGGTGAATCTCTGACTTGATTCCTTTTTTTTTTTTTAAACATACATATATTGTTTATCTGTCGTCCTTCATGCAATTTCTACTAAAAATAGTCAGGGAGTAGTCATGACAGTTTCACACATGGCTCATCGTGTTTATCCCTTAATACCATTACCCGAGCTGAAAATTCTAGCACAAACAATGATTGAGGAGAAATATAATACCAAGGAATGGACACAGAGAGGACAGGCCGAAACGGGGGAGGAGGCATATTCACGAGACACAAAAGTGGAAATATGACAGAAGAGGCCCTCCAAACAGGAAAGTTGTCCACAAACCTCAGAGCAGAATCGATGGCCCTCCTGCGAGCACTGAGAATACTTCAAACAGAAACACAACCTCCAACAATAATAGATGTATTCACGGACTGCAGAGTACTATTAAAGACAATACAAAAAACAAACAACGAACCACTGTTATCAGAGCAGAACTAGGAAAACACCAGAGATCCTCAACAATAGTGCTTCAGTGGCTACCCTCCCATTGCGGAATCACAGGAAACGAGAGAGCTGATGCTCTGGCAAAATATGGCAGCAAAAAGGCACAATTGAATCATACCATACAGAGAAATCAAGAACATCATCAGAAATTAGTATATACACCAATGGAGAGAAGACAGAAACATTGCAGCACGTCAGACCCAATTCGCCAACTCAAAAGAAATCAACAAACTACCTTATTTCGCCTGAGAACTGCAGACTACTAGAACATCTTTACTGACTGAAGATCTCACACACTGATGAGTGCCCATGTGGAACAGGATGCCAGAACCATGAGCATATTCTACAGGAATGCCCAATCTATAGGGGAATGAGATGCCAGACCTGGCCAGAGGGTGCGGAGCTGAGACAAAAGCTGTGGGGCAGCCGCTCAAACCTGGTGAAGACTACAGACTTCATCATGGCGACTGGCCTGCAGATATAGCATGACCAGAAGATCCTGAACGCAAAGAAGAAGAAGATACCATTACCACAAATGGGCAGATAATCTAGAAGGAAAACTGATTTCGAACCATCTGAAGCCTTGCAGAAAAGATACTGGTGTATCTTGTCAGGTTTTGTTATATATGGCTGTGCAACCTGTTTTCTGGTAACTCTGAAAGTTGGTCAGTGTCTGACAACTGATGATGTACAGAGGAGCACGTCCAAGAGGATACAATGCCTTATCCTAGAGCGTGGGAAGGCAACCTCAGCCGAGTGTTGTGACAGGGCATAACCAGGCTCTGTACTAGGAGGGAAGCCCTGATTTGCGAACAGATAAAGCAGTGCTCTGCTGATCCGGCAGCTTGCCTTGTTCCAAATGTATTGGTATCACCTTTCCCTTGGAGCAATCAAGACAGACAGAGGGGGACCATACTGCATGGACAACACATGATATTTATGGTATGGAGAGGTGCAACTCCATCCCTGGCCTTAACAGGTCTCGGAATCAAAATGGGAGACAGCAGTTTACGGTTATCAGTCCTTGATAATTGGCATAGGCTAGGACGCCACAGGCTGTCTCCAATGGTGGGAGACACTATCGAGTGTCACTGATCAACTAACGCCCACGTCAATCTGGGCAGCCAATATGATGTTGATCTGCCACAGCCTGTCTGCTTCAATGGGTACTTGTGGCTAGGACACAATTCAAATCGCAAGCTGTAAATCAAATGTAACAGGCAATAAAAATGAAAACTTCAGGCTTCGACTTCCAATTTGGAATGTCAGGACCATGTGTCTCAGAGAAATTGGCGACATGAGAGAAACGGATGTTATTTTTGCCAAACTCAATCATCTTGATATAGATATTGCTGGTCTGCAGGAGACATGCCTGAGGATGGGTCACTTGGGTAGAAAGATAGCTTTTTTGGGGAAAGGAAGAAACTCGACAACATGTGTGATTTGCAGCGAAGAACTCACTATTGTGTGCTATTGGTCCAGTTGGAGGATATGAAAGAATGTTATCAATGATTGTGGATTCATAACACTTATTGCTGCCGACACTCTCATCAGCGGGATATGCAAAGGATTCCTTCTATGTAGAGTAAGACAATGCAGTAAATGCAATTCCAAAATAAGACTGCCTATACATACTTGATGATCTAAATGCTCGGGTGGGTTCGGACTGGAAGTCATGGCCCGTTTGTTTAGGGGAACATGAATGAAAATGGACAAAGCTGCTGGAATTCTGCACAAAAAATTCTCTGCATCACAAACGCCTTTGCAAACAAGAGATCGCTTTACGGTATCATGGAAACACCCACGATCCATTCATTGGCACCAGCTGGACTTTATTATCACCAGGAGACAACATCTGAATCACACAATTAACACGCAGCTACCTGAGTGCCAACCACATATTGGTTGTTGCCAGCATGAAGCTGAGACCTCACTGATACATCAGGAGACTACAACTAGTGAAAGGTGGAATGTAATAAAAAAAGCTACCCTTAAAGTAATGGTAACAGCTTATGGCATTGAAGATCACAGTAATCAAGACTGGTTTGAGGCAAACAGTTGGGTACTGCAGCCTTTGATTGACAGGAGAAAAGGCAGCACTAATAAAAGACAAAACAACATGAAACACTCTCAATGTATTGAAACAAGCAAGAAAGGAAGTGCAAAGGACTATTGGATGCAGTTGTGTGAGAATATTCAACATCCTTTCAATAATGGTAACATCAGAGGCATGTATGCTTGGCTTCGTTCATTCTCAATCTCTCGCTACCAAACTCTGAAAGGGCTTAAGTAGCAGAATGTAGTCCAGAGAACAGAATGCGTTGTTGACTGCGATATTTGCACCTTTCGGTTCAACACATCTGACTTTAGCAAGCATTTTTTTTTTAGTACCAGTTAGTATTCTTCGATTCCTTCTCCTTAGCCAGTCTGCCCTGCTGCAGCCTGTTATCCAGGATCACAGAGTGGAGCCATGGGTCGCTGACCACTGCAGCTCATGCACTGCTCAGCATCTTGATACCACAGGCATGTATGAAGGGATAAAGAAAGTCATCAGCCCAACAGTGAAAAAGAGTACGCTACTATGCTGGGGAGATCGGATCATCTCTGATAAGAGGAGGCACTTAGATGGGTAGAGCACTATCTTGAATTCTACTTAAGTGAGACAAAACTAACAGGATGCTATGCCAACTCTAGACTCACTGCCAACCACGGCAGAAGTTAACTGCGTGTAGCGCAGTGGTTAGCGCGCTGGCTTCGCATCTGAGTGGTCCTGGGTTCATTCCCCAGTTGAGGCGGTAATGTTTTTTTCAGACCGCAATGGCTCCCGGGTCGACCCAGCCTTAAATGGGTACCGGTTCAGTCCGGGAAGTAAAAGCGGCGAGGGAGAGGAGATGGCTACCGCTCTCATATAGCCGAGCCTTTGAAATGTAAGATCGCTAACACCTCACACCCCTACGGCAGTAATGCTATGGGATACTTTACTTTTACTTTTTTATAAGAACAAGGGGGACCGGAGGAATTTCACTTCTGTGTACCGATGGGAAGGTCCTTGCCAGAATTGTTCTCCACAGACTCCAGGTTTACCCAGAGTCACAGTGCGGTTTTCGTGGAAATAGACATTTGACTTGGTCATTTGTGCGGGTCTGTTCAAAGCGATCAGGAGGATTGGTTGTCCACCGATTCCCTTGAGCATTATCGAGTCATTCTACACTGACATGAAAGGCACCATCAATTTTGACAGTGTCTGCATAGGAGTTTGCAATCGAGTGTGGAGTAAAACAAGACTCATTCATTCTTGCACATATGGTGGCCTATTCAATGCCTAAAGGCTGAAAGCCAAGACCAAAATAAACAGGGTACTGCTCTTTGTGGAATTGCTCATGCAATTACAATTCATTCAGAGAAGGAACTGCGGTACTTGTGCGTTAATTCACCCACGGATTATAATAGGTCACATTTAGTAGAATGTAGTCACACGAGCCACCATACTTTTCGATTCGCGCGGTAAACCTATGTCCATGTCATTCTCAGATCTAACACCGTACGTGGAAGATGGATTTTTTGCACACGCAAGAAAATAAATTGTGTGCAGTTTTTGCAGGAAAGACGACTTATACACACCGTCCGACTGTGTGCTAAAAATCGTGTTATGACTTATGTCTTTCACAGTTCGCCAAGATCGTTAGAGATGTCGCACGTGTCAGCAGGACATTCCTGTTCGTTCTGGCACATGGTTAGAGGGCACACATCTGTCCTATAGGGAGATTATTCTCTTCATGTACTGTTGGAGTAAAGAGATGACTAGCATTGCTTTCTGTAAATCAGAGCTAGGAATTACCAATAATGCTGCCATAAAATGGAAAAGTAACCTCCGTGAGGTTTGTGCAAATTCATTAATTGCCCACAAAAATCACAAACCAGCATCAAGGTCCTTTTTAGGGCCCACAAAAAACAACAAAACTGCACCCTGATAGCTAGCCACTTATAATTATTTTGGTACGGAAGCCCGTGTGGTCATAGAATTTCAGAATAGGTGAATTAACGCACAAGAACCGGAACTGCAAAGCTTGCTATCTGCATTTTCTCACGCATGCTGTGAGTTTAGGTTAACAATCAGCAAAAAGAAAACAAGTTATGGTCCAAGGTGCAAACAAGGCACCAATAATCTCCATTGATGATGAAATCGCAAGGTAGATCACTTTACGTACCTGGGATCCTCAGTCAATAATAAACTATCCCTGGACCAAGAGATCAATATTAGAATAGGCAAGGCAGCAACAACAATGAGCAGATTAACGAAAAGGATCTGGGAGAACAAGAAGCTCAATGTTAAAACAAAAAACACTTGTTTACCAGGCCTGTGCCCTCGCCACCCTTCTTTATGGCAGTGAGACATGGTCCACCTCTGCTGGTGCATGTAGGTAACCAGCTATCACATGAGGTGCCTGCGCAGAATCTTTGGGGTTGGGTGGCAAGACAAGATCATCAACGCAGAGGTGTTGGAGAGAACAGGCACTGTCAGAAACTTTTTCATGCTTAGTCTTAGAAGGCTCCGCTGGCTGGGACACACTCGGAGGATGGATGATGGTAGAATACCAAAATATCTTCTCTATGGGGAATTACAGCTGGGGAAAGGTCTCGGGGTTAGTCACTACTTTGGTACCGTATAAGAATGTATGCATGTGAGATGAATGATGCGGGTATTGATTTGGAATCATGGGAACAGGTCGCCATGGATAGGAATGATTAAGCATGGCATACAAAGGAGAAACTCATTGCTGATAGGCTAAAGACTTTAGACTTTAATGTTTGAGAAGACACACCATGCGATCGGTATGTTCCTTGCACACACTGTGAAAGACTACTTTACTCGGATTGGTCTCACGAGTCACATTATTGTCATGGACTGTAATTACATCCCTTTTTTTCATAGCGCAATTCAATTGTCTGACAAGACGGAAAGAACCACTGATGATTACCACAAACCATTTCTTCTGTGCCCGAGTCTGAAATTTGTTGAATATTGTTGACATTCCAGATGTGTGATCATTGGTCTGATCAAATATACCATGTCTTGGTACAACTTTTCTATCAATAAATGTATCAACTTTGGAACTTCACCTAGTTCTTAAATGCCTTCCTTTTGGATATTGCTCTACACTAAACTAAATGACTTTTGTAGGCTACTTCAAAACCTGAAATTCCGCAAACTAGATGACACCACATTTTGTGTTAAAAGTCAGATGAAAATTTCTCTGGTGGTGGAAAGGGGTTTACAAGACATATTTGTATGTGTGTGTGTGATCAGTTGACATGACAAAGAAAAGAATGGCCATTCAAAACAGAATTATGTTTATTTTTTTTTATACTGACAGAAGTTACATGAACCATAAATATAACCAATCTATAAAATTCAACTAGCAGTAATTTTACACCATACACATATAAACATTTTTTGTTTCAGCAATTTCTTAATTTTAAGTGTCTGTTGGTAGCATGATTTCACAAAGTAAAAAAAAATAAAGCACCAGGTTGAAATATTCCTACTGCAGCCAACAATCTGAAAGTAGCTTCAGAACATTTAAGGGAGCATAACATAACAACTAATGATAGGTATAAAGGGTACACAGACAGGCATTCGCACATTTAGAAAAACAAAAAACATGATGGCAGGCTGCTTAAAAAGAGATGATAAATGTCAAGGCACATAAGAGCATAATTTAAGATGAAAAGTGCCTTTTTACCTAAATACTGCCGATGTAGAGTTGAGCATATTATTTGCTAAACACAACTAGCACAAGGTTGATTACAAAAAACAGTTTGCCAGTATGACAAAAAAATCTGCTGATTATAGGCGCAATGGTTACAAGTTGCCTGTTAAAAATGTTATCCCTGCCCATATTGACACAGACTTTCTAGGATCTTTTTGCACATAGCAGAAGAAATGTTGGGTATCAGAGAAATTACTTGCAGCCTTTAAACTAGAAATATTGGTCCATGTGCAAGATCCACTCACACAGGGTGACCAGATATTTCAATTCCCCCCCGTGTATAGTTGTGTAGTGCTTGGGCACTTGTGTACAAATGACATCAGAAAATATAACTTTTCTTGTAAAGTAAAGAATTACACTGGTATGGCGGCATGCATAAGTTGTTTTATTTTCATAACTAAAGGGTGTTAGAAATAAGAGAACTGACTGTTCTAAAAGGCTAACAATTGTATAATCACGAGGCTAGCGTCTGGTCAGGCAAAACACACTGATCAGATAATGTTAGCCAGGTTCAGGAGAAATATACTGGCCAAGACACTCACCTGACCACCTCATTGGTCGTCCTGGAAATGAGTCTGGCTAACAAGGTGAGATTCGACGCGATCCCTGTAGTAGTGAGTGACACTCAGATGAAGCCAAGCATTGCACAACCGCCTGGAGGACCCCGATCCACTTCATCGGCACACTCAAGATTTCAGGAAAGCTACTACATTCTGCCACAAGTTCTGTCCTTTTCAGGACGCACAAATGGGTTACCAACCCATTATGGGCATTAGCAACCAATCAGCCAAACCTGTGTTCAGTTATTCAGATGCTTCTTCTGCTTCGGTCATTCTTAATCTCCCGCAACCAAGCCCTGAACAGGGCTTTGCAAATATCAGGATGTAGTCGGAGAACGGAATGCGTAGTGTTACTAGTTTACAGCTTGACTGTGATATTTGCACCTATTGGTCCAACACATCCGTCTTCGGCAGAAGATGCTTATTAATTAGATTTAAAAGGTGATTACTCTGAACGTGACGTCAAAATGGAATCGATAATTGACGAAACTTGTGAATTGGATTATGATCAAGCTAGATCTCTTTTTGGTGCCTTGGGGGAGCAGGCTGCAGTACAAGGACTTGTCTCACGTAAATGTATCAAGTAATTTTGATAGTTTTGGCTCCTGTAAAAATATCCAAACCTACGTCTCCAGTATACACAACATTGAATGGGACCAGTTTTGCATGTGTCCGATTTTTTGCTCAGAAGTCCAGAGTAATGGGATTTTGCAAGCTGGGTGGCCAGAGTTGGGGTAATATCTAACTGTCCAGTTTTAGCAATTGTACGTTCTCAAGAAACTTCAGCTATCAATATTTTCTGTGCTAGGCAGATTTAAAATAAAGCGAAATTAAACATGTATACGAGTATATTAACACCAAAAAAAAAAATTCAAAAAAAATATGTCAAAATCGCAGCTACAATTTAATTATTACAGAAAGAATGACCACTTTCACATAAATGAAAACAAAGTAGGAACATTACATAAGATATACAGTTCTAACATACAATGTGGAATGCAGCGTCTCATTTTGCAGGACAATCCTATTACACTGAAAATACAATTTCTCTAACGCCATCAAAGGTCAATTTTCTCATTACAAGTTTGTTTCAAACTTCACTAACTCTATAAACTTTTTCTACCGTTATTATATTCTCCCTATATGTATATTGGGGCATTTTACTTGGAAGGAAAGAATATGTTCACTGCACACTATTATGCATGATATAAAAGACCACTATTCCAGATTGCGCATGGAGCTGTATCCTGTAAAACCACAGAAACTATCACTGCAAGAGCATGTGATACCACTTTAACGCATGCTTTGTGCAAGATAACTAACTAGTGGCTTCATGCTTCTACTGAAATCAAAAAGGCCATATGATGATTACATTCTGTAACAATAGGAATGATATCGTTCACCAAGCCTGTTGTATTTTTGAAAGGTCATAAAAATAGTTCATATTTCTTTCATATAATTATGACGATCATGCTTGTGTGCATTCTCTTCTAAATGACAATATAAATGCATAAGCAGCATTTAAAATATGATTGGCTAGCGTCTCCCAACATATTTCACCGCAAATTCATTTTGATTTAGAGGAAAACCATAACTTTGAAAACATTGAAACCACCAACAACGTTACACGAATGCAAAATCCTCAAGCATATTAAAAAACAACAACATGCAACCAGTTACCTGGAGATATGATCGATTTCTACATACGCCAGTCATAAATCAGTCATGACAAACAAAATGTAATGCTTTTGGTCATATAAACTGCATACGTAAATGTACATATATCAAAATTAATTTGTGCCAACCAAGCTGTGGCGGGAGAAAAAATGTCATTGTATATGTAAATTTGCTTCATGACAATAAACCGTTGCAAGATGTGAATTAGACGTGAGTGCTACAAACAATTAGAATGAATAAAATATTGTGCACAAGGCTGCCATACAACTAAAATATGAAACTCAGCCTAGCACATAAATCAGAACAAAACAGCATGATAAAATCCACATACAATGATGCTTTTGAAATTTTGCTCTTCCTTCAATTCACAATCAATATATTCTCAAAATGGTAATAATGAAGATTGCAAATAAATATGTTGTACAATACTAACTGATTTATTATAGAAAGTTATTTGAAGGAATCCTGTGATCAAAGGTTTAAGATATCCTATGGATTGATGAGATCACCAATCCTTCTTCACAGACAAGACCCAATCCCAGGTAACAAACTCATTTTTATCATCATCAACAAACCGGGACTTGATCTTATAGTCCCCTCGCATCAAGATGCCGTGGGGTGCTTCCTCTTCCTGTGTCGTAAAAGACTGAAGCTCTAACTTAGGACCATAGCTTCCCATCATCTGCTTCATCGTGTCGACTGAATTGAAATAAGGAAAAAAACAATAAATACAGACTTTCCAGCAGGAGGATATAAATAAATCATGTCAGATAAACAGAACATTTTTTTTTATTGATGTGCAAATAAGGAATGCACTTGAACAAAATAAAGGTAACAATGAAAATAAAGTAAATTATATAATTGTTACTATATTAAATAACATAGTAACACTTAAATTTATAATTGACTGTGCAAATCTGATTTGCAACAATCACACCGATTTCTAAGGTAGCCAGTCTCCCAGCACCCACTCTCACCACAAAATTGCATGTATCTGCCACTCGAGCTTTGCCAGAGGAGCGGTATAAGATAGCTCATTCTCCAGACAACCTACACCAACTTAAGCAAGATCTGCCGCCAAAAACTCAAAGACCATTAAAACTTTGCCCGCGAACATCTACTGAATATCAGCGCAGCATAAAATTAGCTACTAGTAGCCTTGCTGAACACCGTAAAATCATTCAGTGTCTGAAAGCTTCCGATGGGTCTCGTCCAACATCAAAGCTGGGCATGGAGTAAATAATGAAAGCATACTATACCAATCTGTTATGCACGCACACATATGGACAATACAACCTGTACTGTTAGCTTGCCCAGGACTTTCAGAAAGAGAAAAGTTATTACAGGGCACCCAAACAAAACACCTTAGAGCTCCACTCACCAGCTACGAAATAACTGCAGATTCTTCAACTTAACACCAACTGTCAAAGAGCGAATAGTCAGACAGACTTAATTCATCAACAATGAGATCTTTTCATTTTCTTGTGAACAGGACAAGGTAGTTAGCATAATGTCCTGTTTAGTCATCTCTTAACAGTTCAAATTGTCCATTGTACTCAACTAGAGTAGCACCACTTAGTCTGATTTATCTGAAGTTACATGTCGCATATCAACCATATCTTGTTATTTAGTTAAATTTGATTTATAAATGACTTACCAGTGACTTTTTTTCCTGTTAACCTTGAAACACATAAATTTACTGTTCTTGTCTTGGACATTAAGACTAACATCTTCTAAATTAGGCTGGACTGTGAAGGGTTAAGTCACAAACTGTAGTGTTACAACTTTTTGCTGCCCTTTCTGGGCCCGGGAAACACAAAGGTGAACAAATTATACTGGAATAAACGGCAGTAAATATATGAATGACAAGATATAGAAGAGGAACGTACCCTTAACTCTGTAGCAAATTCAAGAATAAGTACCGGGGTACCTGCAAAGATGCTGCACACAGGGCCATGCTACACACAGAGTATGTAACTTTGTTGAGGGTGAGATATTTTAAAAATTTCATGGAATTAAACTCTCATAAAATACTACTTAAATATACTTGATGGACAATTGAAGTAAAGTAATTCTTGTATGTTCCAAGGCGAACAACGCTGATAGATGATGAATTTGGATATTTTGGCCAGACACAATGCTGTGTTAATGAACCAATTGTACATGTCAGTAATGTCCACACACTATGAGGCTCTGAGCTATAAAGTGCATCAAAATAGTAAGAAGCTACAGTATATTTCATCAATATAATAGATAGAGATACCATTGGCTGAGAGGTAAGCACTCCACCAAATGTGGATCAAAATATATGTTTAAATCAAGCACAGGCATACCTTGCATTATTGCCACAATTCTCTCTCAATTACTCATCACTGCTGTCTACGGGGCAGCACACAAAACCTTGTAACTAAGTTCGCCGGTCACCAGGAATGTGAGTGAACGCCCGTTAACGCTAGCAAACCTATTTTTCATTGTTACAGATTTTTGTTGACAATAACATGCCTGGATCAGTTACTTGGCAGTCATTCTTAATCTTGCATTCACTAGGAGTGGATGGAATTTGTGGTATAACGGGAAAGTGACATTATTCCTGTGTACTACCGTGAAAGTTTGAAAGTACTATTTTTAATTAGCTTGTGTGTTGCATTCGTTTTAGTAAACCAGTACTTAGAAGAGAAAATATTGCACAATTTGTTCCACTTTTATTCGAAAAATTACTATTTTCCCTCCACTAACAGAAATTAAAGTTGAAGCAAATAAATTCATCTACCACATACAGAGCTCTCTTTGAAAAAAAAATCAAGTCAAGGACATTCAGTAAACTTGTGTAATAGACATTTCTGTGTGGATAAGTCAGATCAGAAATCAGGCTATTTTGTTTTGGAAAGAACACACCACCAGCTGATAATGAATCACAACATTGAAACCCACATGGGGTGTTTGAATGACTTGTGTCGAATGTGTGGAGAGAGGACATTGTCGAAAGACACAGATCTGCAGAAAAAAACCACTATTATGTAGAGCCTTTTGTATCGACATAAATTCAGACGTGGATGTAAAACATTCTGCCACCTTGTGTTTAAAGTGTCATTTTACGATTAATAATTACACTAATAATAATTACAGCTTCTACACTCTTCTATTGCCAAACTAGAGAAAAGAGCTTCTGGAATAAGAAATGATAAGACGAGACCAAGATGCATCACGGACGCCAATCTTCTACAAGTCCCACCAGAATTACAAACACCTACTATTTGTAGCAAGAAGAGAAAATTAAGTTAGTTTTAATGTGATAGAGATCATTATTTGTGTAAGAACACAATGAAAAAATGTGTGACAGTGATTGATGCAATGTAGTTAGTAAACGGAACATGATTTGTTCAAACAATAAATTTACTTTGAGGAAACGGAATAAATATATTATCAAGAAACACCATCTCATAGCTATCTTCAAGTGAATTTGTTACATGACTTTGGATAAATTTATAACGGACTTGTTCTGACTAAGTAGTTTTCTGGTGGAATGTTGTAAATCGACCATCAATTTCGAACCCTTCCTTGCATGTCCTACACTCCAAACTTGGTAAGATACTAGTGTTAGGTATGTACATTGTATTTGTCAAGTACAAATAGATTCTGTAGGGGTCAGACTTTTATGTTTAAATTGGGACTCCCTGAAATGGATTTAACTTCCGATTTTCAGTATATTCTTATTTTATTTACAGATAAAACAAAGGTGTCTAAAATATATATATAACCAACACATCGTTCCCCCATTCATTTCTTCAATAGGAATATTCATAGGGATGGTGATTGGTTGGTTTGTTTATGCTAAAATACATTTGTAAAACATGAATACTGAAAGTCACAAGATAATAACTGTGCGGCCTGGTAAGGAATTTGAAAGTTATCGTTATTTGACCCCTTGACCTGGGCTATTGTTTTGGCGGACGCTAATCTGTGGCAAACCGGGTTTTGAAATAACCTTAAGTATGCAAAATATCTGCGCATGAGGAGCTTCAGTTTAATATAGAGTTCTTGACAATCGATCAATATTTTAAGATATGAATATGCTTTTCCACTGATGAAATTTATAAAAGGGCAGAGAAATAAATGCCATATGATTAGGCCAATGATAATGCATATTGATGACATGTAGATATTCAAGACAAGTCTGATTTAGATTCCGAAATAAACAGCAAAAGTGGTCATTCTTTAGAGGGATGAAGTTACAATTTCAACATGCGGGTGAGTCAAAATATGTATTTCTCCCCAGCATTAAATGCCATACTAATGTATATATAATTATTATGAACACCTCATGCCCCAGATAATGTGGATGGTAAGATGCAAACCTGTCATACTTGGTTGGACTGTAAAGAGTTAATACTGTATAAAAATACAAGTGAATAATTTCATTGAACAGTCATATAGATGAAGAAAGGAATAAGTATGTAGCACCTCAATAAAGTAAAACTGAGAAATAAAGAATGCTTACCCTGAATACCCTTCCTGTATACTTTGTGCTCATAACGAAGTCCAGAGACAATCTCCCGTTGCACAAAAAAGTATATTTTAATCCGGTACTTGCAGCACTCCTTCATTGTGAATGACTGCTTTTTGATCTCTTCTTCGGGCTCTGATAATTTGCACAAAAACATATGAGTTTGAATTAAATTGGTTATAATTCATCTTCAGTCACTTTACAGAATCCATGTTGAACCTTGATTTTTAACTAGATGTTGCAAAGCCCTCTTGTGCCAAGACACCCGAGCTCTTTCCACCAGTTTTACATTATTTATTTTCCAACACACCCCACCCCGTCAATATGATTAAAAATCTTTCTGTTTCTTTAACCTGTTTCCAGGACTGACACTTCCTCAATTTGCCAGGCCATATTCTCCTCATTTACCAGAAAATCCTTTGGTTTGTCAAGTCTCATCAGCCTAAAAGGAAGTTCATCTAGGAAACTGATTTAAAATCACCTGTTACTTTTCAGTTTAAAAAAACCGATGAAACCTGACGTGTCATGCCGAAAGGCACATATATTGCAATATGGTTGTAATTTGTGTCATCTTATCGTAGACCCTTACAGAAAGCCCATACCATAGCACTGCCAGACATTCTGACGATAGTGGTTTCTGTAACTATTCCTTGTACATGTTGAGGTTGCTAGTCATATGTGCACTGCTCTCAAGATACCTTTCAAGGTTAAATTGGTTTGTTCTTTCGCCCTCAACTACAATCGGTTGTGTCTTGGTAGTACATTCTGAGAAAATGTTTGTTTGCCTGTTGATATCTTCATTTTCCTGCCATCCTCTTGCTCATTTGCTTTAGTATTTTGTTTTTATGTCTATTGTTCCATAATCCTGATCGAAGATCAAGACATGGGGAAAGCAACATTTCATTGCATCTCATTTCTCTTGTACATCGTACCAAATAATTGTGATGTCAGGCATATAATGGTACAGTACATATATAATGAAACAAGCAAAGCAGTAGGCCTTAACTTAACATCAATAGAAAAAAAAATCAAAAACATACTAAGACTTATTACCAATATGTGGAAATGGAGGTAGTAAATGATTGTGTTGTGTTGAACAAATTTGTACAATTACATAGACCAAGAAATTACAAACTCTTCAAAACTTAATCGTGAGATTCCATGTAGGTTAACAGCTGCATGGTTCACCTTGAATCATATCAAAGTCATACTTAAACAGATGAGAAAAAACAAGTCAAGAGCCCACACTTTTAACATAGTTTTTCCAACCATGATATATTGCTGTCACTCAATAGACAATGGAGAAAAGAACATTGAGAATTTCTCTATGGGATCGATTTAACAACACAGAAATATCCGGCATCGAACTGCCTTCCATGACGTCGTAGATACAGCATTGTTAAGAAAATGCAGATGGCAACAAGGAAATGTGGTCCGTATGCCAAACAGCTGGTCACGACAGATGTCTTGGTGGCCCTACAACTTTAAGCCCCCATGTGGACATCCACCACTGAGATAAAGAAATGGCCTGAGTAATACCCTTAGTACATGATACTCCTTGGAAACAAAAACAGCATCGAGTTTATACATTTGACTACCTGGCATTAGCCACTTTCTTTGCTTAATTTAACACCAGAATCACAGATATAATCTATAATACAGTTCATATGTCTTAATAGTTAAAAACGGCTATGTTACTGACCTATGTTTATCAGTTTTCTACTGTCTAGCTGTATATTAATGTGAACTTGCCATTCTTACAACTAACAAGTTTCATACTGTATGTGAAGAGTTTCTTGGTTATTAAAGTCCATACAGGTATACTAGAGTATGTGTAGAGTTTCTTGGTTATTAAGTCCATACAGGTATACTAGAGTATGTGTAGAGTTTCTTGGTTATTAAGTCCATACAGGTATACTAGAGTATGTGTAGAGTTTCTTGGTTATCAAGTCCATACAGGTATACTAGAGTATGTGTAGAGTTTCTTGGTTATTAAGTCCATACAGGTATACTAGAGTATCCCACAAAAGTTTGTTAAAGACATAGTATGATGTTCACACAATGCCCAAATCAAATGACTTATTTCACAATATATCGATGGTGCTACTCTTCTTCTTCATCGTACGCTGTTTACAGCGATATTTACGTTCCACTGTTTTATTTTGTTAAGCCTGTGGCTCAGTGCATCCGATTTCAACAGGCGTTTCTGTAGGCGTTTCCTTAGCCTTTGGCTGTCCCCAGCCTAACTGCAAGGCAGCAGTTGTCTCTCTTAGGAAGTTGTCTTGCAGGACTATCGAGTCTTCCCTACTCGTGTCTATAGGGTTTGGCAATGATATGATGGACTATGTACTAGTTTGTACTATCCCGGAAGAGAGGCAGTCCAGTGTGACTTTGTCCCAGGATCGTCACGTCCTGCCAGAAACGTAGCATATGCATGTGAGTGAGGTATCTCTTTGCTCCCTTTATTTTCTCAGCTCATCTGCAGTGATGGTACGCCTAGCATTCCCCGCCACCCGGGAGGTTGTCACAATAGGGCAGGAGGTGCAATGTCCGCTGGACTGCATCTCGTCTGCGTCCATTGGGATGATTGATAGCAGACAGAGGCAAAGAGCGAGGCAGAAGTGCCTTTTACCAGGTGCATTTCTGCGGCTCGACCGGGCCGGGCTGAGACGCAAGTCCCAGCCATGTCGTAGCCTCCCATCTCAGCGGTGCTGAGATTTTGGGCGGGATTCTGGCTTAGAGGCGTTCGGCCGTAGTCCCTCAAATAATAGCTTATCAGCCAAGCATGTGGACCAAATGTCAGCGACCTGTGATTCCTCTCGAAATAGTGCATTTGACCAGGGGACAAGCCTGGTCATTGCACGGAGATGTTGTTCGCCTGGTGTGCGGACATATCTCATGGTCAAGGGTTGCTCGAGTGGAGCAGGATTACTGTAGCAACGCCCTGTCATTAGTAGAGTAAAACTGACCTGCCTTCCGAGGGTCTATTTCCAGCACCCGTTCAATATTAGACCGGACGTATCAATAGAGGGCTTTTTAGTTTGTGATGGCGCTACTCAACACATGTGTGTGTATGAATGTATAAACTTTCCCAAAAATTTTAACTTTTCTGATTCCCTAATTGTTTCAAGAAGATTCTTATTTGCTTTGTCTCTGGTTTATTTGAATGCATGTCTTATATTTTGGCATTTATTCTGCAAAGGACGTTGTGTAGTAGTTTACAGTGAATCTGCAACTTTTAGCTTGACACATTAGATCTCATTTATGCCTTTCCACTGTGATCCCTATTATTTTAGCCAGACTAGACTAGAGCAGCCTGTTTCCAGGGCCGCCGCTTAGAGACGGAATAGGGACTTTGTCAGCTATGGTTCACTGATCATGATGCAACTAGCCAACTATGAGTCATTAGCTTCTGTCAGCTCGATCACTGTTCTGCATTTTCGGCTGCATGTCATGCTCTATGCACCCACAAATGTGGTTGTACTGGATACACATTAAATGATCTTAAGAATATCTTTATGAACTTACTGGTGAGATCAATAGATATCTCATCTCTTCCCTCAGCCAGCAGAGACAACTTCTGTACAATAACTTTGTTAGGATTATTGACATCTGAAATGAGAAAAATAGTTTATGCTTTCAACCACTGGGTATGTAATTCAAATAGTTAGATTATGGTCGAGCCAGGTGAAGCATCAATAGCTTAGCGAAATGGTAGCAAGGACAAGTATCATTATATGGAGCCAGAACACATATACTAAACAAGTGAAAACTGGTACAGGAACCTGTTGTACGTACATATATGCTTATAAAATGCCGTTTATTTGCATAGGTATTTAAAAAAAATTCAGATCTGTATCTTCTATAAACATTTTGTGTGTGATTAACAAATAACTCCACATGTGTAATCCAAGCCCTGAGCTCTCGTCTGAAAAAAATGTCAGTTTTCCACCCATTATCCTGGCCCCACATCGGTTAATCTTATATGAACAAATAGGTTGCCATATAAATAGAATCAAATCAAGTCTGTTTGTTATGATGAATAAGTCACTTCCATCTACACCTGTAAAAGTCTTTTGTGTTAGATAGCAAATTAATTTGAAACACTTTATTATTATCTTTTTTACAGGGATTGGAGCCAGCCCACTATTGAGAATGGGGAAGTTAAGATGTTGTTAAAGATCTTTGTGGTGTTGATCTGTTTAGTTTATGTAAAAGAAATATGTTCTAATAAAAGAACAGTTTCAGTACTTTGTAGTGATTTCAATGGATTTATTGAGGAGCGATGTTCCATATTCAGTGAGCCATAAATGTTTGCGCTATTGTTTTATAAATTTTCACCTTCATCTTCTTGTATCTCAGAAACTAACACACACAACAAAAAGAATAACACCAACAAGTTCTTTATTTTTATGTCTCTATACACAATGAAATCATATCGATAGACAAACAAAAAAGGTTACAAGCTCTCAAAATCAACTATAGTAAAATGCGACATGCTAAAAATAATGCAGTCGCAGATGAAATTGAGTAAATTTTTTATGTGGGGTGGTTAAGGTTTATATAGTGATCGGTTTGCTCTCCCACGTATTATCTCAATATCTGCAGCGGAGCGATGTCACTGCCTTTTTAAAAAAAACATTCAATAAAATTAAGAGTTTTAAAATACACGAGTGTTCGGGATTCGTTATCAAGATGACCAAGTGACTCAAACAATATGACTTTCAGGTTTGTTTGTTAAGCCTAGACGTAAGTATAATTTAGTTTGTGATTCATAAAATTATTTTCTCATATAACAGGTTATCTTAAATGAGATTTCTGGTCATCTATTTCTGGTATTGATATTTTGTTCGACTGCCATATGTTACCTCGGCTCAAAAGGGAAGTAAAGAATAGCAACACTGCAAAAAATGAAGGCTGGGCATGTGTCCGGCTTCTCATCATGTAGCCACTATAAGCCACAAGAAAAATGACTACACATCATAGTAGAAGAGCAGTGATTAAGTGAAGCCATAATTTGTTCAATGTTTTGCTATTGAAGATAGGTAGCGTCAAGTTTTTAACTGGTCATATTACAAACTTAATTAAATAAACTTTTAATTTTTCTGTTGTAAACAAAGCAAATTTTTTTTTTTACAAATAAGTAGTTTTTATGTCAGAACTTCTGCGTTCGTTCTAAATCTCCCACTACCAAGCCCTGAACATGGCTTTGCAAGTAGCAGGATGTAGTCCGGAGAAATGAATGCGGTGTGTCGCCAGTTTGCAGCTTAACTGTGATATTTGCACCATTTGGTCTGACACATCCGCCTTCGACAGATGTCAGAACAATAACAATGTGCATCAACATTTTGACCAATAATAGCATTGATAAGAAACGTACTAGAAACAAAATTTAAAAGGGTGCAACAAAAACTAAGACAATTTAAGTGAGAAAAGAGAAGTGGACAACACACAAATCGCATTTTACAAAAATCAATCTTGGCTAATTTATTGGCCCTGAAGACAAAAATGACAAGTCTTTTGACTTGTTTTAGAGAAAAATAGATTTTGATGTATAAATTACGCAATCTGCATTGAGTACGTAGGTAACCATTTCAAGATTGTTGTATTTCTATATCAATACTGCATCAGAAAGTTCGAGTCATGACATTTCTGTGTTACGATCACCCACAAACAATTATGCAGTTGTAAGTTGAAAGTGAGAGACTGATTAGCGCAGTGGTAAAGCACTCACTTTTCATGGTAATGGCACAGGGTTCAACTTCGACTACGGCAGCTTCAGTCAACCCAGCTGTAAATTGGTACCTGGCTTACTGTTAGTAAAGGAAAAAGCAGCAAGAAATGGAACTGACAACCCCACCCCATAGGCTAAGGCTTATTATACTGAAGTTATTAACACTTCATTTTTGACCAGTCTGCTGGACTTCCGTTGCCTTTAAGTTGTAAGCAAAGTTCCATAGGGGCAGCAAGTCATTTGAGCGGCTCCCATTTGCCCTTTCGTCATAAGTACAACATGATCAAGATGCTGAGCAGTACATGAGCCGCAACGACCCAGACCCTTCTACACCTCCATGCAGTGATCCTGGATAACAGGCTGCAATAGAGAAGACTAAGGAGAAGGGATCAGATCGAAAATGGAAGGCTAACCCAATACTTAAAAATGCCTGCTGAAGTCAGATGTGTCGGGCTGAAAGGTGTAAATATTGCAGTGAAGCTGTAAACCATGACACAACCCATTCCGTTCTCTGGACAATATCCTGCTATTTGCAAAACCTTTTTCCGGGCTTGGTAGAGGGAGATTTGAGAACGAACAAAGAAGAATAAGTACAACACAAGTGGTCCTTGCATTTTAATGCCACCAGTATGGATTTCTCTCACAGTTAATGGTGCTCATAACTATTGTTACATTTGCAAGAAAATTACAGACAGAAAAGGGTCTCACTCCAATACTGAAAATGATGCATGACCTTATTTCGTATACAAGATTAGAGACCAGGACAAAGCACAGGCCCTATACATATGCAAGAAACCTTCCAAAGTAGCTGAAAGGAAAAAAAAAACTGGTGATGCATTTTGCTGTTTCTATGGTGTGGAGGGAGCCAACTTATTGACTTAATCCTGCATGGTTCCACCTCTTTTTGTAGGATTCACCAGGAAAATGAAGTAGAAAAATAGGCCACAAAAGGCTATTTTAAAAACTAAATGAGATACGAACTTGAAAACTGTTTATTAATGCACATACATTGTTCCTTATTTCTCAATATAATTTCTATCAACATTGATACACTTATCCCATTGATTTATCAGTGTACCAAAACCTTCACATTCAACCTCTTCATGAAATGTCTCCCGACAAGGTTTGATTATGCATTACATCATGTAAACACGATATTGCAATTGTCTTACGCTACTTCTCTGTCAACTCGAATCATCTCTCCTACCCGTCTCACAGGTGCTTTTATTGTGATCTAAACAGGATGACCAGTTTGGGCTGGCTTCATCATAAATTTGTTAGCATCCTTGAAAAAATGTATCGACTCAGTTAAGCGACAAAACATTTATTTCCTTATGAGTACCCTTTGCCCCCCCCCCCCCCCAAAGTAAATTGCCCATTATAAGTGAAAATGGTGACAGAATCAGATCTGTGCTACGAGATGTTTTCTCATATGGCAATAAAGACCAATCCAGGCGTGGCAGACTTTATCGCACCCATGTGAAGTGGTAGCTGTGCAGTCATCGTGCGTTGTGCTCTTCTGAGCAGGGCATGCTTACTCTAATCCTCTGCAATGGAAATATGCTCTGAGCACCTTTGGTCATGGTAGTGTGCCAGGTGGAATGGTTCTATGCATGCAACTTTCAGTAGGTAACATCAATGTCAAAGTTTTTCAGAGACACTTTCAATGAGTCTCTGTAGCGTTTCTTCTGTCCCCAAATAAGCGCCTGCCTGTTCTGAGTTCACTTACAACAGCTGCTTGGGGATGCGATTAACATGCCCCATCCATCTTATCTGGCTTTTAGCAGAAGCGAATGGATGCCAACATGTTTTGCTTGCTAAGAATTTCAGTTAGGCACTTTGTCCTGCCACAAGATCATGAGCACCATACACAAACAGCTCAAGTGAAAATTATTTAGTTGTCTGGTGTGTCTGCTGAACATTGTCCAAGTTTCGCAAGCATGCAACTGAATGGTTAACACTACAGCATGATACACTTCTACCTTGGTGACAACACTGATGCTCTGTCAGTTTGACATTTGCTAACAGCCTCACTTTGTTATTCTGTTGTTGACCTAAAAAGTCAACATTTGCCTCTCTGGTAAGGGTACTGCCTAGGTAGGTGAAGCTATAGATTGCCTGGAGATGTTGGTTCTGTAATGTTTGGTTTAATGTACGTCTTCCAAGGGGAGCAAGCTGGAAGAGTAGCTCAGTTTTTCTAGTGTTGATCGCGAAACCGCAGCCTTGTTTTCCTAAGAGGTGGGGTGGCCAGTTCTCTTCCTTCCCTAACAGTAAGCCAGGTAACCATTTACAGCTGGGTGAACTGGATCATGTTGATAACAGAAATCAAACATTGTCACTAAGAGCAAATGATCTCAACTATACTACTCAAACACTGACAGACATTTTAAAAATATAAATTGTGATTCTTCTACACATACCAATTATAACATTTCCTGTAAGACAGCCCCCCAGTAATGTTTCCTTATACTTCTTAAGGCTTTCATCTTCTGCATCCATGCGAGCGAATTCTTCCATAGATTTTTCAGCAGGTGGTTTGTAATCATATTTAACATCAGGATCATCTCCTTGCTCAACTTCACATGCTACCTCCTCTTGCTCAGCCATCTAGAATAAAAATTGTTTGTTATTCAGACTTGAAATCAAGGGCAGACCCATAATGCACAGCTTCTCTGGAATAAAAATGTAGGTATGAATTATCCATTAAATAAATAGTGCTAATGGTTTTAGAAGACTTTTAAATGTTACTTATAAGGAACGTAGAAATATGACGCTGAGTGGAAAATGCAATTGGGCCTTTTGATGATCTGTTCACAGCTATCAAAAGGCGAAAGATGGCTTGGTATGGACACGTTACAAGGTCCAGCGGAATTACAAATTCGATACTGCATGGTTATGTACCAGGAAAGAGAGGGCGGGGACGTCCAAGAAAGAGATGGGCAGACAACATCACTGAGTGGTCAAACCTTCGCCCCGGTGAGGCACGACTGGCGGCAGCGGACAGAGATGGTGTTGGATTGTTTTCAAGTGTGCCACAACAATCTGATGGGTTGCGGGATGAACTGAACGCCTACAATTGATAACACGTTTTTGTATCTAATCTGTTTTATTAGATCCAATACTTTTATTCCGAGCGATCTGCCGTGGTCTATGTGTATGACAAGGACAAGAATGGCACCACAGAGAGCATGCCATAAGAGGCGACTAACTGCATAACACAGGCCAGGGTTAGGTGGCGCCTAACGGGTCTGCAGGTCAACTTTGCTCCAGTGTTCAGTTAACCACCCTCCACAGTGGAGTAATAAGCTGCTCGAGCCAATCCCACTAAGCAGGAAATCCTCCTCCTGGCTACATCCAGCTCACATCAGAGATGGGGCCTGCACATGGAGCTTATGCACCTGTAGAAGTACAGGTTGACTAAGACTTTTATTACTATCTATTGTACATTATACTAAAAATAAAAAAACTATTAAAGATGTAATGTTTTTATACTGGTTTAGAAGACTCATCAGAGTCTATTGACAACCAGTCACATTTGCATTCCTCTGCTCTAAAAGCTATGCACATGCCAATCTATTCTTAAATGCATTAACAGTCTCTGCCTCCACTACCTTTCATTGTCCTGAGGCAATGCATTCCAAGCATTCACCACTCTCTGACTAAAAAAATATTTTAATATCCAATCTGGACATATCTTTAGTTAATTTGCAGCTGTGCGCTCTTGTTCTCATTGGTGGTTGTATTTTGAAAAACTTGTTTTAGTCTAATTTAACCTTTCCTGTGATTATATGATAAACCTGTATTAAGTCACCTTGAATTCTTCCCTTTTCTAGACACTATATATATGGTCTCACCAAACTTCAGCCCACCCAACTGTTAATGGGCAAGTGAGAGTTAGAAGGAATGGCGGCAAGGATTAGAACTGGTTATCCTACTTCAGTTAAAGCTGAGCAGAGCAATCATATAAAGTCTCTAACCATCACACTTTATCCCTTATGGCATTAGAACTCCATTAGTAACTTTTTCCCCCAAAAAAACTGGAGCTCTAGGTCATATAATATGAGCCTAGTGCTTAGCATAAAATTAATCCACTTAATTTACAGCCCAATATGTCATCAAAATTTATGTTTTTTCAAGATCTGTAAACATATTCTCCCCCCCTAGCATTGCACACATCCTCATTAGGTTAGTAGACTGGTGTTGGAAGTTTTATGATCATGTCAAGCCATTGTTCCCAGCCGATCTTATCAGCTCAGCATAAGTCTGCACCCCTATGTTCTTGCATGTCCTATTCTTCTTTTTCTCTTACTTTTGGCTTCTAGAATATTCTATAATAAGTTAAATTTTCATTTTTCTGCCCAGTTCACTCTTTGCATCCTGCAATAACACCATGGCTCAAAAGCTTCTGTCTTCTCTTTTGTTTCAGAGCGGTACAATGCTACTGCTATGGGTCAGATATGTGTAGCGACATCTTTTCTGAAACTCAATATTTACATTTGTTAGAAGTTTAAGACCATAAATTTAAATAGTCTAACTATAAATAGTCTATTAACGACTAATAATATACATTATTTTGTTCTTCAAAATTCTGATCCAATCCCTTCATAAATAATCATAATGTATTGTATAAATTAATGTCTTATTGCATACACCATTCTGGAAGGAAAGAGACCTCTCACTCTGTACTGTGAAGCAAATTTTGTCCTCATCTTGTGTCTAGAGACTAGACTACTAAACTAAAACTGAGCAACACGCACTCATACTGCTACTTAGTAGTACTTGTACTTTGACTTGACCATCACTAACTTCCAACTTGTTTCACTTTGCCACCATTTCGGAGTGGTTATTTCCTAATATAATAATGTGGCAAAAAACTTCCCACAAACACTCTTCGCTAAGGATATACTTAGTAGCAAATGTGTTCTTTGCAGTTTGCAGACGTGATTCATAATATTACTCATCTGAATAACGCTCTTCTTAGTTCTTAGTAAGAAAATTATCTTCACCAGGAAGTGACAAATCATGGTCACGGACACGGTTGTAAGTAAGTAGGGATGTGCCGGCTGAGATTGCAGACTATACTTTTATACTGCATGTCGTTTATTTTAAATCATCACCACTGTGTAGCTCCCATGCAATTATGCTTGTATTGTCCAAACAGAATGTAACTTAATTATACACAATTGAGGTGTCCAAACTAAATTATTACCCTGTTTGCTGACGAGTGACTTGGTAGACCCCAATGAAATTACTTCCCAGTAATGGCGCTTTTGTGCACTTCCTGTTTGGCGCAATAATTACAGAAAAGTAGGATACATAATATTGAATAACATAAATGAATTATAAACTAGATAGCAATATACATTATAGTTTAGAATACACTGCAACATTTCTTTTATTGCATGTTTAAGTATTGCTAGCAAATTTGTTTGCTATAAGGAATATCATATTTAGAACTATATAAATGAACTTAATGTTGATATTAACCTTCGACCTTTCATGTTTGACCTTTAGAACCTTGACATTCCGTTGAACCCTGGGCCTAAGTGACAATGGGTCCAGTTTGTTTCTTGTACTCATAAGTTAGTTACCATTCCCTCATTCCGACATAACGCATTTACTAAGGTAAAACCATTCTGTCTGTCTTTGCACAACCCGATCTACATATATTTTATACCTGCATTTTCTCATGCCTTAGTCTAGCACGTAAATCATAAATTCATGATTTATTTAATTTACTGCCTACTGGAGGTGTGTCCTTCCTTGTCGAGTAAATTTTAGTTTTTATTAAATAATAAATACTCTGTAAGTCTGTTCAAATATACATTCTGCTGGCTGTCTGACATCCGTGTGGATTTTATAATTCAACACATTCTTTTATCATCGGCGACAATTTTCTACAATGTTGCAGATACATAAAGACAAGCTGTTTTTAATTCAGAAGATACAAAGTTACAACACTGCAGAGCGGCTTGCATAATTATTATATTATATGATAATATAAATATTTGTTATATTCCAATATTTCAGCCCATAACGGACAACTGTCACTACGGATGGTGTAATTTGACAAATTAGTATTAGTCTAATTAATCAATTTAATGTACTCACGAAGCTTATTTTGCAGCATAAAGGGTATAGTATTCTATTTTAAATATGTGCAAAAGAGGAAGACACAGGCAAACGTATGTAGCAGTAACATTAATTAATTATGTCTGTTTGAAGCATTGGATTTAGATGATTCTTGTGTTGTTTAACTTCATCAAAGTCTCAAGATTATGAGAGAAGAAACAACAGGCATGCCATTTCAGTTAGATATATCCTTCTGTTAATGAGTATGGGGGAGGAGGAGGCCACTAGTGCTGATGTCTCCTTTGCTAGACTCCAACACCACACCACTTCATCTGCTACTGTAGATTTACATTGTGAGTTTGCTAACCCCTAGCCCAAAGATGAAAGAACACTTTGTTTTGCATAAGGAGGTAGTAAAACCAACCACAACTCTCTTTAGTCACCCTCTATAACATGTATACTGGGTGTGTAGTTCCTCTATTATTTCCCTGCAAATGGGCTCCTGAATACCCACTTGGAATATATGTTCTTAGTCGACCTGTACTTCTACAGGGACATATGGTCCTGTGCAGGTCCCAGCTCTGGTATGAGCTGGATGTAGCCTGGAGGAGAATTTCCTGCTTAGCAGGCTAGGCTCAAGCAGCTTATTACTCCTTTGTGTTGGGACAAATACCATGGAGGGTGGTTAACCAATGTGTGAGTTCATCTTAATAGACTCAAATACTAGAGCGAAGTAGACCTGCAGTCTGTTAGGTGTTATCTATGCTGCTCTTTACAAACCACCAAACCATGCCCAATGTTATGCCATGTCACACAGTTAGTCACCTCTTATGACATGCTCTCTGTGGATCGGTGGTGCTATTCAAGTTCTTGTCATACAGACCCCGACAGACCACTTGGGAAATGATAACAAGGAATTGCTAAACAAATTTATGTAAAGTCACATTAAGTTGTCATTCAAGAAGCATAATAATAGATTATTTACTACTCTGAGGCTTTTACTTCACTCTTTGAATACGTCTTGCCACTTTAAGTGCCACAGAATTTTAAGTTACCTATCTCTAGCCACTGTAATGGCGTCTTTTATTTCTTTGCTAAACTTAAAAGTTTTAAAATTGCCTTATCAAAGCTAATTCCGGTTTCCAAGAAGAGTTCTTATTTCATTTGCCATGCTACAGAAGCTTGCAGAATCGGATTCTAACTAATTTTGATGAATACTCCTTGAGCATTTATGTTGTAAACCAGGACCATTCTCAGCCATCTGATAGAGGTGCTAAGAATTTGTTAACAGCTGACGAGGCATGATCTTTAATAACATTGTGAATGTATGATGAAAAAATGGGTCAAATAGGTGAGCATACCAATTCTGACAGCAACAGTTGGTAGCGAAGTTGAAAATCTTCATTTTGTCATCGATTGATAGTGAAGACGAAGATTATGCCCTGCCTCTTTTGAAGAGGAGAGTGGTTGTTATATTATGATCATGAAATAGAAAAATATTTTACAATTATAGACGACAGACGATATGAAGAAATTTGGCAGCCATCTTCAGACATAAATGAACATTATTCTGTGTGGAATTTATGGGTTTTTGTTCATTAGCTTGACAATAGGGATCTGGTAAGTAGACTACTTAACTTAACGTCTTTATTCTGGTTTAGCACACTCTGCAGAGTCTATATACAACCAGTTTCATTTACATTTCCTTGCTCTAAAAGCTATGCACATCCAATCTATTCTTAAATGCATTAACTGTCTCTGCCTCACAGGCAAACAAGCCGCTGATTACTTTGTGGACTCTTTTGCAAAAGATAGCAACATTGAAGTAGATAGAGAGAAACAACGAAGTGTTCGTGAGAAAGGACAAAATACAGAGCGAGGTGGTGCCATACCCAAAGTTATGGAGACACCGATCACATACAAAGAACTGGAGTTTGCAATATCCAAACTGAAAATGAGAAAGTTGCCAGGAACAGACGAAGTGTCCAATAAGATGATCAAGAACTTGGGAACAGCAGCAAAAACAAAGCTGCTTCAGATCTTCAACATTTTTTGGACATCAGGTACAGTCCCACAGACCTGGAGAGAAGCAATCATGATACCACTCTCAAAACCAGGGAAAGACAGTTCCATGGCATCCAGCTATAGACCAATCAGCCTCACAAGCTGCATATGTAAAACAATGGAACATATTATCAACCTAAGGCTGCAGTGATATCTGGAGAGCCAAAACCTTCTTGTGCCACAGCAGGCAGGATTTAGGAAATGCAACTCCACTGAAGACCAGGCAACATACCTCTCACAAGACATCGAGGACGCATTCCAGGACAAGAAATTGGTATTAGCAGCATGGATAGACTTAAGGAACGCTTTTGATAAAGTTTGGAAAGAAGGACTTTTAAATAAACTGAGAAATAATGCAGTGATGGGTAGGATGTACAAATGGATAAAAGCATACTTACATAACAGAAGAGCCAGAGTCCAACTAGATGGTCTCAAGAGTAAGAAAATTCTACTGTGTCATGGTGTGCCTCAGGGAGGGGTTCTTTCCCCTACACTTTTCATAGTCTTCATCAATGACTTGATTGCTGAGCTACCACAAGGAACAAAAGTTGCAATGTATGCGGAGGACTTGGTAATATGGTGTACAAATGAGCAAGCAACAGTGGCCACCAGAGTGCTGCAAAGAGCTATTGATGCCTTGACCTCATGGACAAACAGATGGTGTGTAAACATTAACACAGAAAAATGTAGCACTACGCTTTTCACCCTCTCCCCAAAACAAAAAAGCTGGAGTTATCAAGATAAATGGAGAACACCTAAAAGAAGATAAATAACCCACCTATCTTGGAGTTACATTTGATGATAGGTTGACATGGCGGGAACACATCAACAAAAAAGCCAGGAGGAAGCTAGCCATCATGAGAAAATTAAGTGGAACCACATGAGGAGCTAGTGGAAAAATACTTAACAAAGTTTTCCAACAAGGTATACGGCTACATCTGAAATATGGGTCAGCAGCGTGGTGCCCTGCAGCAAACACTACCCTAAAAGAGGTGTATAAGGTGCAAAATCAGGCACTTAGGGTCATTACAGGAGCAATGAAATCAACACCTATAGTGGAGATGGAGAAAATGGGAAGGATACAAGCACTAAGAGAACGCAGAGACACAAAGGTATTAACACAGGCAGAAAAGTTCCTCTGCATGTCGAGCCATCCAATGAAAGACAGATTTCAAAATTTAGTAATGGGAAGACTGAAAAGTAGTTTTATGCATCAGGCGAAACGACTTCGCAGGCAAATTATGGATCTACCTGAAGTTGACATTCCCCCTAAAGTCTGTGCCAGAACAAACCCCTTGGAGAGAGGAGCATGGACTATCAGTATGCATTCAAACAAAAGGGTGAAAGGAATATTAGACAAGGATGAACAGAACAGTGTGCAACGTAGGATAGTGATCCTCAATTTCCCACAAGACCTCTGGATCAGAGTATACACAGATGGGTCAGCACAGAATGCAGTAAAGAATGGTGGAGCGGGAGTGTACATAGAATACCCAAACAACATTAGGGATACAGTCAGAGTACCAACTGGGAAATTCTGTCATACATATGATGCAGAAATACAGGCAATCAGGGTGGCAACTGAGAAACTGTTGAACACCAATGTCAGTTCACAACCTGTAGTATTTCTTACAGATGCACAATCAGCAATCCAAGCACTTAAATTTGAGAAACTGCCAAATCTACAGGCTCTACTGTCTGAACTGAGCAACCAGCGCAAGATTGTCATGCAGTGGATACCTTCTCATTGTGGAGTAGCAGGAAACGAGAGAGCAGATCGACTGGCAAAGGAGGGTGCTGCAGATGAGCAACCAGATGTGCCAGTTACATACCAACCGAAGATAAGGATGATCAAATCAATCAGAAAGCCACCAACAGTAACATCAGACGATTACCATAACACGAACAGACAAGAGCAAACTGTTGTGTTGCGCCTTAGAACAGGACACAACCAACTCCGCAGCCACATGTACACAAAAATGAAGATTGGCAACTCAGCCATGTGTACATGCGGACAGGCGCCCCAGACAGCAGAGCACATACTGCAAAACTGCCCCGAATATGATATACAGAGAAAATCTCAGTGGCCCATAGAAACAACACTGGAAGAGACTCTTTATGGACCTGTATGTGAACTACAAAAGACAGTGAAGTTTATACAAGAGACAACATTGCATATATAGACAATATTTTAAAGCGAACGAAAGAATAAGAAGAAGACTTAATGTCTATATTCTGGTTTAGCACACTCTGCGGAGTCTATATACAACCAGTTTCATTTACATTTCCTTGCTCTAAAAGCTATGCACATCCAATCTATTCTCAGCCTTCAATACCTCCTGATGCAATGCATTGCAAGTATTCGCCACTCTCTCACTAAAAAAATATTTCCTAATATCCAATCTGGACCTTTCTTTAGCTAATTTGTATCTGTGCCCTCTTGTTCTCGTTGGTGATTGTATTTTGAAACAAGACTTGTTATAGTCTAATTTTACCGTTCCTGTGATTATCTTATAAACTTGAATTAAGTCACCTCAAACCCTTCTCTTTTCTAGACACTGTAGGTCAGTTTACTGAGTCTATCCTTATAACTGTAATTCAGAAATCCCACTATCAGCTTTGTCGCTCTTTTTTTGTATCCTTTCCATCATGTTTGTATCTTCTCTACAATAAGGACTCCACACATGTACACAGTACTCCAATCTAGGTCTAGATAATGCTTTATGGAGTTTGACTATCATTTCCTTGCTCCTATGTTTGTTTCTTTTTATCATACCTTACATTATATTTGCCTTTTTCACTGCTACCTGGACTTGCTCATTTTACCTGTATGATCTATTATAACCCCTAAGTCCCTTTCCTTATATATCATTCTAATATTGTTCTCGCCAATTCTGTAATTATGTTCCATATTGGATCTATCTATGTGGATGACTGTACATTTATCTACATTAATCTTCATTTGCTAACTCGCAGACCATCTAAAATTTTATTTAAATCCGACCTCAATATAGCCACTTCTGCTTTAGATGAGACGCTACTATATAGTTTTGTGTCATCAGCGAATTTTTCAGTCATATATCCAATATCAATGTCCAAATCGTTTATATATATCAAGAACAAAATTGGTCCCAAAGACCGAGCCCTATGGCACTCCACTTTTTACTTTACACCACTCAGAGTACTCTTTATTTATGCCCACTCTTTGCCTTCTTCCTGTTAACCAATTTTCAATCCATTTGGCAACTTCCCCACCTGTTTCATATGATTTTAGCTTTCAAAATAATCTTTGATGAGGTACTCTATCAAAGGCCTTTGCAAAATCTAGGTAAATAATATCCACTGGCCCCACTTTATCTATCATTTTAGTAACCTCCTCCATGAATTCTAATAGATTTGTTAAGCACGATCTCCCTCTAGTTAACCCATTCTGACTATTTCTGATTAGATTAAACGTGTCTAAATGTTTTCTCACAGAACAAAGAAGGTGTGTGCTAATTCTTCATCAGTAAAGGCAACAGCACACTGTACCCACAGATAAGACAACAGAAGATCTCAGCCGAGATTATATCTCCGCAGCATGAAGAACATACAAGTTGAGCTTACCTATGAAGAATTCTTTTACTTCCCGAATGGAAAACTAAATAATTCTTAGATTTTTGTTCTGAAAAGGATGCTGTGTCGTAGTTTGCAGCAAGGCTGCAATATCTGTGACTTTCAGTCCTACACATTCAATTTGAGCTGGCTTTTTTTAGTACCGGGTTTGCCTTCCCACTATGATCCCTATCCTTTGGCCAGACTACACTAGTGACTCGTGCAACCTGTTTCCAGATCCGCCACTTGGAGGCAGAATAGAGTCTTGGTCAGCTGATCCTCATGCAAGCCACCAGCTATGATTCGCTCGCCTGCTGTCAGATCATGCACTGCGGCATCTTAACCCTGAAGAAGAGATACAATCATGTTTCAACCTGCTAACACCAGAGAAGTGGGGATTTCATTCCCAGAAACAGTATAATAAAACTGTAGATGCAGAAAAGAATGAATTACAGCAAGTGTTCCCAGCATAATGCACTCCTTAGAGTAGTACACGTGTGCAGGAAAAGGAGGGTTAACTCTGAAAGCTAGGGAAAAGTTATCAAGGAATCTTTCAGGTTTGCTAGAGAACTTTTTGAATAACCAAGGTCTGGAACTGTTAGCATCAATGATAGAAAGGATTAGAAAAAACATCTGAGGTTAATCTATTCAGAGGTGCAAGAAGATTTACCTCTTGGGAACATAACTGACCTTGTATAGCCCAGTGAACCAAGAGCTGATTTCAATACAAGGGGCCCACCCCCAACAATGCCAGAAATAGCAAATGTTGTCTATATAGCAGGGTGTAAGTTGACTCCTTAAAAGTTTCATACATTGTGTAAAATAAATGTGTTCAATTCTCGAAAGGTTACAAAGAAGTGCAACAAAACTGATAGTGGGATTCCATAATTATAGTTATGAGGAAAGACTCCGAAAAACTGGACTAAAATGTATAGAAAAGAGAAGAATTTTAGGTATTTAATAGTGTTATAATCAACAGACAGGATAAATTAGACTATAACAAGTTTTTATAAATACAGCTGTTTACAAAAACAAGAGGGCACAGCCACAAATTAATTAAAGAAAGGATTAGATACCAGGAAATATTTTATTTAAGTCAGCGAGTAGTGAATGCTTGGAATGCATTGCTACAGGAAATAGTGGAGGCAGGATAAATTAATGCATTCAAGAATAGTTTGTATCAAGTGAATGTAAAAGAAACTGGTTATATACAGACTCTGCAGAGTCTTCTAAACCAGTATAAAGATGTTAAGTTAAGTGCTCAAACGTTGGTCTTGTCTCCCTATAATTTTATATATAATCTTTTTCTTTGGAAAGGGTAGTTGAAGATTCATTCTTTTTATGTCAAATTTGACTGTTCGAAGTGCCTGTACAATGATTAGGATGATAAAAATCCCCTGCCGCTTTAGTCGAGTGCCATTGATTCTTGCATGGGAAAATAGTCTGGCATTACCGCAACGACTGTTTATCAGTCACAGATACCAGAGTTCAAGCTCACATCCATCATCACCATCCAGTCAGCAACAATGTGTAGCCATTGTTGGAAGTGGGCCAGCAGGTTTTTATACAGCCCAACAACTTCTAAAGGTTAGTATATATTTAAAAAAAATGCTAACAATGTTAGTTCCCACTTATAACTGATATAGCTTAGTTTTATACTGCTTTTGTTTTTTTAATATGCACGGTTATTGCTATTTTGTTGCTTCCCTATGCATATTGGTATTTGTTACTTTGCTTGACTATCAGGCAACAACTGATAAACTCTGTGCTATTAATGTCAGTGAAATGAAAGGTCACCACCATCACAAGGAGAGATATAATGAAGACATTAGACATATTGTGGAAGCTATCTCTTGTGTTGAGTACATTTCAGGACATAATACATTTGTTCAATCATCTCATGAGAGTGCAGCTTCATCTACTGCCACTGCACACTTATAACACAAGAAGTTATGACTACAGAGCTCAAAGGAGACCGCATGGTAAATGAAGAAATGACACACAAATAATCAGGTGACACTGGCTTATAATTACCGATGCAACACACTTGGCCCAAAGCAACAATTTAATCTACCCTCAGTGCTCACCAACACAAGTATATGGATGACTGATATTTGTAGAAAATTGGTTGTTAATTGTTATTGTTGTTTTCTAACTGGTTGTCAATTGTTTTTGTTTTCTCCCCTTCAATTTTAAAAATTATAATGTATGTGCAAATTGTTCCCATACATTGTCTAGTTCACTCTAGTTATTTCTTGCTTCATATCTCTTTCTGTCTGTCTGTCTGTCTCTCTCTGTCTCTCTCTCTCTCTCTCTCTCTCTCGCTTTTCATTTAATCTGGGCCTTCCATTGTCTAATGTTTCTGAATGATTCTTTCTCAAGATCAGGTAATTTATCATTTTGATTGTTGAGTTACCATTTTACCTTGTTGTTCATTAATTCAATCATTGAATCAGGGGACCTTTCTAAAGTTCCTTTGAAATGACTTGATAGGTCCATCTTTTTGCTCCGAGTGAAACCCACGAACCACTACTATAACTGACCTAAATACACAAGGCTTGTATTCAAATATTTGCAGTGGCGGTATTAATAACAATGGCTTTCAATAATGAGGTTGCTAGCACACCCCACTTTAGTAACCTTTTATGTATGCTTGGCACGTTACAGGGGCCCTAATCTTATCAGACTGGGTACTCATTCTTTACTGAGAAAAATATATTTGACTACACATGAAAAACGTGAAAAATATGC
Source organism: Ariolimax columbianus (assembly GCA_036924085.1). Lineage (NCBI taxonomy): Eukaryota > Metazoa > Mollusca > Gastropoda > Stylommatophora > Arionidae > Ariolimax > Ariolimax columbianus. Next base: position 102,730,229 of record JAVGWX010000006.1, read on the forward strand.
TTATATGTGATAAGAGAGAATTTTTAGCTGGAACAAATCAGAAGAGTAGTTTCATTTTATTTGTCATTTTCACATACAGAATTCTGATTATATGGCACCAGATCACGCCAACCACCAAGTGATTAAGTCCCAGGCTGCATGCAATGAGGATGATGTTTTATCAATTTGGCCTAGCCAGATGGTGCATGGACCATGATTGAGAGGAATATTTCCCATCTTTGATATTAATGACCTGCTTTAAGAGCTGTTGGGCGGGGATGTCCTCAGCGAGACAGGTCACGTGTCCATATAGGGCCAAATGGTGATGGTTTAAAGGGATGAATGTGCTTTTGAGGCATGTCCGTTGTGTGACATCATTGTTTGAGACCCTGTCATACCAGTGGATCACAAGAATCCGCCTCTGTCTACTCATGTGTAAGACTTCAATGTGCTTCTAATCATTCTGCAGAATAATCCAAGTTTCGGAACCGTACACTAGGATGGAGGATGATGTGACTAGCCAGATATTTGGCTGATCCATGATTTAAAAAAGTTAATGGGGATCCTGCAGCAGACACTGATATCGAGGAGGAATGCATTGTACTAGGTCTCAGCATTTTATTTTATTAAGGTGCCGTGAGCAGTTCTCGTTCTTGCTACATTGCCTTCCATAACAGTAAGTCAGATACCCATTTGCAGCTGGGTAGATTTAAGCATGCTGGAGAATGGGTAGACTGGAGCACGCTGGGATCAGGTATTGCTGCAAGAAGCTTCTTCTTCGTACGCAGCAAACTCATTTGATTAGTACGGGATCAAGATGCTGAGCAGCGCATGAGCTGCAGTGGTCAGCGATCCATAGCTGACTGCTAGCGTCAGGACCAGTGAACCAGAGCTGCCAAGACCCTTCTACACCTCCACGCGGTGATCCTGGATAACAGGCTGCAGCAGGGCAGACTGGCTAAGGAGAAGGGATTGAAGAGGGAATGGTAACCTGGTACTCAAAAAATGCTTGCTGACGTCGGACGTGTTGGATCGAAAGGTGCAAATATCGCAGTAAAGCTGTATACTACGACACAACGCGTTCTGTTCTCTGGACTACATTCTGCTACTTAAGCCCTTTCAGGGTTTGGTAGCGGGAGATTGAGAACGAACGAAGAAGAAGAAGATTTGATTAGTACCATTAAAAAAATACAAGGGAAGTTTCAGATAATTTGTCAGTTTTATGCACACAATGTGCATTCTGTGGTGTGTGCTTTGTCATAGCTGACATATGATGTGATATATTTTACAAACTGGGGAGTGAGCAAACAATGTTGTATCCTTTATTTTCAGGGTGACCAGAACTTGATTGTGGATATTTATGACAAATTGCCTGTTCCTTTTGGTCTTGTACGTTTTGGAGTAGCTCCAGACCATCCTGAGGTCAAGGTATGTGAGATGTCAGCACACCATCCTGGTCATTGAGGATCCTTGAACTTGGTACTGTGTGAATAAGTAGCAGTAAAGATATTGGCAGCAATGTTTTGGCAATAGTTGTTTTTCTGTGATCCATGGGGAAGAACTCCAATGCATTGGTCAGACGCTGCAACATTTGAGATGCCTCTAGAGGAGCACTCACTGGACTTCCGTGGTCCAAGACAGGGTCCGCTGCAGATGAAGTTGGGACCCGCAGCTATGCTGAAGAACAGGTCATCAAGATCTTCAATTCCTCTTCTTTCAGCCAGGCTGCACCAGTACAGTGTGTTGCTGGCTGCTCTTAGATAATTCTTGGCTGCGTCATCAGCCTCATGAGGAGAACACTACACATGCCATGGACAGCTATAAAAATAAATACAAGAAAACTATTTTAAAAGATCACCATTAACTAAAGTAAAAAGAAGACTGACTACATTAATTGGACACATACTTAAAAAGGAGGACATATAAAGCCTTGTGACAAAGGGAAAACTGGGGTAAGAGAAATGGAGGAAGATACAGAGGAAAGATCTTGGATGGAATTGCAAAATGACTGGGAAAATAGCATCTAAAATTTTGAAATTTTCAAAAGGCTGATGTTTGTAAAGGAAGTTGATTGATAATACCACTGCTCATGAAACTTTTAAATAATTTTGTTATTAGTATTCATTGATTAAAAAATTATAAGACTACACAGAAAAAGAAAAGTTATTGCCAGCCGCCTCACCAATCACTAAAATGTTATACAGCTCTATTTAGCAGCTACAAAACACCTGCAAATTCTTCCACTTGGCGTTAACAGCAAAAGAGTGAACAGCTCGCAGACCTATTTATTCAACAGCAATAACAGTAAACTTTAGCTCACATGATCAAAAAAAAAAGGGCAAAGGCCGTCATCCATCGTAGCGATGATGGCATAATTAATTTTGCTAGCGCTATTTTTAGCAAGGATTAACTGCGCTATTTTTTATCCTCACTCTCTCATCTCAAGCCGCTCAACCCCAGTGACAAGTCAAGGATAAGATGACTAGGGGGCGACTACGAGATGTAGGGGAATCCGCATCAAGCACCTGTGAAAAAGACGGCAGAGTCTGGAGTCGAACCCACACCGCCTGATCACGAGGCTGACGGCTTAACCACTTCGTCACGATCACAGTGGTACTAAATATACACTCTGCTAGTAGTTATGGAGGCAGAATTTGTTTAATGTTTAGGTGTTGATAGAGCTTTGTATTTTCTTTCCAGAATGTGATAAATACATTTACAAACACAGCTCACAATGAGCGATGCAACTTTTGGGGCAATGTTGAAATAGGCAAAGATGTGTCTCTGAAAGACCTGCGGGATGCATACTCTGCTGTTGTTTTGGTAATGTTCTATGTTTTTAGATATTAGTTAGAAAGATGCTTTTTATTATATTTGTCGTACGAAGAGTCCATAAGGTTTATTGGGATCAGATACATGGACAAATGGGAAACAGAGCATACTGGCTACACACAAAAATGATGCTTATTACCTATTGAACAGAAGAGAGCAGGTGATGGTCTTCAGACTTTGCACAGACCACAACAGACTAAGGTACCATCTATTCATTAAAATGAAGATAGGGATTGAGGAATGCACCTGTGGTACAGGGACAATGACCCATGATCATCTGCTGCAAAATTGCCCGACGTAGGAGGAATAGAGAAAGCATATGTGACCATCACCAGTGTCAAACACTAGACAAGCTCTATGGCAGTGTCGACAGCCTCAGGATGGCCGCTGCTTTCTTTGAACAAATTCAAGTTGACTTATGAAAGTGTACAAAGAAGAAGAAGATTATATTTGTAGCACTGTTGATGCATGAGAGGTTAGCAAACCAATTAGTAAGGTAGTATTTGATGCAGAATGGTATACCAAATGTCACTATGATATACCACAAAAGTCATGAATAGTACGGTTTCACTTTACATTGAGGTTGAGCTACTGAAAATTCAGTTGTAAAGTGAATGGTCAAGAAATGATTTTATTTTGTAATATATGAACCGCCACACCCCAGAGTAGAGGAGGAATTACTAAGTAAGTACTATATGTCATTGGGAACAGCTCCAGGCTTTGACAAATTTATACATATAATTTTTTTTCTAGAATTAAACTGTTTTAATATAGATTTTTAAAAATACGAATGCATTACCGGTAATCAAAACACTTAATTATACATAACAGATTCCTAATATAAACATGGACAAAAAACATTGTTCAAAGGAAGTCTCGGCTGTGGTTCTACATATTTGAAGACAGAATGCAGAATTCATTGTTGTGATTTTCTTTTTCCTGCCTTCCACAATTTTCATCTGTATTTCTACAATTTCCAACTGTATTTCTACAAACAGAAGAGGTTTTACTTTTGTTTCTGGTATTAGCCAAGACCAGGTGTGATATACAACATGATGATGTTCGTCCATCATGTGTGATGAAGATCACTATCTCTATTCAGCCGTTTTGCTCTGTCCTCTGAAAAGGATTGCATAGTAATTTGGATTAAAATGAGGAAGATTTGCGTAATTTGTCAACCTCACTCTCTTGTCCTGGGCTACCTTTGACCAGTGGAATAACATTATCGAGACAACTGGAGATAGCATATGATGCAGATTCTTCCTCAGGGTTTACTTCCAAAGCCTTTCCCATAAATTGGTATCCCACAAAGGCAGAGTAGGAACAACATAGACAGCATTCGTACAACATAACGTGTGATGTCATCAGTGCCAGTTGACTGGCTAACAGACGGTATGACGCAATACACATCTAGCGAACACAATGGTTTTTCGTTGGGTAATGAGTCATGAAACTGAATCATCGCAAACTGAACAACTGTAAATAAACAATATCATGTGTATTCTTAGGTCTTAGTCGACCTGTACTTCTACAGGAGCAGATGCCCCTGTGCAGGTCCCAGCTCTGGTATGAGCTGGATGTAGCCGGGAGAAGGGTTTCTTGCTTAGTGGGCTAGGCTTGAGCAGCTTAATACTCCACTGCATTGGGACAAGTGCTTACGGAGGGTGGTTAACCGATGTGCTAGTCCATCTTAATAGCCTCAAACACTAGAGCAAAGTAGTCCCCCAGCCTGTAAGGTGCCATCTATGCTGCTCTAACTATGCCTCTTACGGCATGCTCTCTGTGAGGCAGACGTGCTATTCTTGTCCTTGTCATACACAAAGACTCTGGCATGCCACTCATCATGTGTGTATTTGTTTACATTTTGTGCTCAAGAAAAGCATCTGATTAGGTAGCAATTCTGTCACACGGAAGCTTACAAAACATCAAGCAAACAATAGACTTATGCTAATGATGTGGATGATTTCTTTGTTTAAATTATAGTAATTTTTAAATTGTAGACTTTATTATTTTATGTAAATCTGTTATTCGAAGATATAATAAAAGACAATGAAAACAGAAATTGATAAGCTTAATTATAATGTTTCTTCCTCATTAACATTATTTGCAGTATAAATATAAATAACAAATAGTAACTGGTAATTTCTAAGAATGGTTTAATTTAATTTGTTAAAAATCTGTTGCGTATGATAAATTTATATAACCTTTCGCATATTATAAATGTTACTTTACTGATGTGTATAGAAAGTCTCGATATGTTGTTTCATTTAAAAGCAATTTCATTAAATGGTTATGTATCAACAGATGAAAACGTTATCAGACATTTTTTAAGTTCGTTACTATGATAGACATTTTCAAAATAATGATGTCAGTATGCCAATATTTATTCAGTGCTATGGTGCCTCTGATAGCAAGACACTGGGCATCCCTGGGGAAGATCTTTCAAATGTTGTATCATCAAGGTCATTTGTGGGCTGGTATAATGGGTTACCACAAGACAAGGAGGTCAGTTATCTTCAATCTTTTAATGTGTTTTAAATAGTATTTTCAGTTTCTTTTAAATGACTATTGTGCAGCACATTAACAGAAAATAAAGATATTTTGAAAAGATGGAGTGAGTACTGCGAAACCATGTACGAAGACATCTCAAAGTACGCATTTACAATAGTATTGAATTAAGAGAGAGAAACTGAGCCCACATTGGACGAAGTACGCTTGACAATCAAAAGCCTAAAAAAATGAAAGTCGAGGGGTGCAATGATATCCCAGCAGAACTAATACAGGCAGGAGGGAAGGCTAGTGCTTGTATTTATCATGTTCTGTGCAAGAGGATCTGACACAACGCAGAGTGACCAAAGACTTGGAGGAGATCAATCTATATTCCTCTCCCAAAGAAAGTCTACCTAAAGCTGTGCACAAATTATTGCGCTAATAAGCCACGTTAGCAAGATCCTCTTGCGGATTATATTGAAAAGGATAGAAAGAAAATAAATTTGAATGCGAAATTCATGAAGTGCAAGCATCAAATATTTAATATGAGAAACATCTATGAAAAAAATTAGAAATTGGGGAAAATCATGATTGATATGGGGTTTCCAGTACATCAAATCCATCTAATCAAATCACAATATGAGGAACAACACGCTGCTGTCAGAGTATCTGATGACACATCAGATTGGTTCGAAATGGGAGTAAGGCAGGAATGTATCCTGTCCTCATACCTATTTAACATTTATGCAGAGTGTAAAACAAGGAACATTAAGGAGGATAAGAATATAGAAAGTTACGATCCCTCCCTTTACAATCGGCAGATACAATATCCCAGAGCCGAGATATGCTGACGATACTATGATACTATGAAACAGTGCAGAGGGTTTAGAGCAGCTAATTGCAGATGAAGCGAAGATAGAAACCTCTTTGTAAACATAAACAAAACTAAGATAATGACAGACAAAACAAGAAGTCAACATAAATTCAAATTCAGGAGTGTGGAAATAGAACAAGTCAAGAACTTTGATTATCTGGCCTCCAGAATTGACAACAATGGCGATTCCTTAAAGGAAATCAGAAGATTGGCAATTCAGAGGCTACACAACCTGAGGAAAAAAAGTGAAAATTTGGAGAACCTGTGTTTTTCCTGTGGTAGCATACAGCTGCGAAACATGGACAGTTACTTAAAGATCAGGGAAGAGAATCAAGTCCTTCGAGTCTAAATGTTATCTATAGGTCTTCAAAATATCATGAACTAAAAAAAAAAAGAAGAATGCAGACATTCGACGAGAGTTGGGCATAGAGGAGAAGTGGTTCATAAATTCCATCATGAACAGAGAATTGAAATACTTTGGCCACATCAAAAGACATAACAGTATTGAGAGAACGATAATGGAAGGTATGGTGCCAGGCAAGAAAGGCAGAGATAGATCAAGAAGGCAATGGCACCAAGATGTCAATGAATGCTTGGGCATGACTCTGGGGCCGGCTAGAGATTTGGCAAGGGGTCGAGTTTCATTCAGACGGTCTGTGATGGAAGCGATGTTCTACAATAGACATGCTACATAATGAGTATTGTACAGGAATGTAGTTTACATAAAAGGATTAAAAATCCCATGTACAGCTAAAAAAACTAATGATGATGTCCTGATGTAATCAGAAACACAAATTCACAATTTTTAAAATCATGTCATTATGACAGCAGAGTTAAAGTAGACTGACAAAAGGCAAAATTGTTTCAAGAAGGAGAGACCGTGGATAGCATAGAGGTAGGTGATGGGAAATTTAACCCCATGTCATAGAAAAACATTAACAACCAGAATATCAGTACTAGAGTCAGGATGTTATGCACAACCATGAGCATCTAAGCTTGTTAACATGGCACATGAAGATTATGAAGAATACATTATTTTAACTGTTTAACTGATGATGTTTCCTGGCCATCTGGTTAGGATATAATAGTGAGATATATGGATACCAAGTGTAATACAAAATACAAATGTTTAAAAAAATATTTATCAATTAAAGTCTTTGTCTTTGTTCGTTTTCAATCTCCCGCTACCAAACCCTGAAAAGCAGGATGTTGTCCGGAGAACGAGATGCGTTGTGTTGTAGTTTAGAGCTTGACTGTGATATTTGCACTTTTCGATTCGACACATCCAAATTCAGTAGTGACAAATACATTTAATGGACATTTTCACGGAGTGTGATGATGAACGTTTAAAGTTTGGAGTCCAGCGAGTGAGTAATGCAGAAGTTATATATTGTATGTGACTTCTATTATCTTGCGACCCCCTCCCCCACCTCAGCTTTTTTTTTTATATCAAGTCTTGATGTAGTTCCTCTTGTCTTTAAAAATTTTATTCTGTTTTGAAATTATCTAACAAATCTTGGTAGATACCACCAAAAAATCCCTTTTTATGCTAAATTTTTTTTAACCTACTTTCTGTTTCAATTGAATAGCTATTTCACAATATGTTTAAATACAATCCATCTCATTATTATTTATTCCATTCATATATCTTAAGAAGTTACTAACCTAAATCAAAATATAAAAATTAGAGTAAGACATGTAGAAAAGACTTGGACTTTGATAATCAGACACTGAAAGAACTGAATCAGACCATATACTGAAAGGACTGAATCAGACTCCAGACACTGAAAGACTGAATCAGACCAGACACTGAAAGTACTGAATCAGACTCCAGACACTGAAAGACTGAATCAGACCAGACACTGAAAGTACTGAATCACCCTTCAGACACTGAAAGTATTGAATCAGACTTCAGGCACTGATAGTACTCATTAAGACCATATGACAGTTCTTGTTGAAGGGTGAAATCAGTTTCAGGAGTGGATTAAAATGGTTATTTTAATCTTGCTCTCGTGACAAGTCTCACACACACCCAGTGGCTATACATGCACAGGTTTGTAACCCATCTCTCAAAGAGGACATATTTACCTGGGGGAAAACATACATGTTCAAGACACTTGTATGCCAAAGCATTAAACTATTTATACAAATGAGTTACAAAAATAAACAATACACTTAAAACTATCCTTATTTTTATCTCAAGTTACCTGTGAGCCTGGACTGTGAATCTGCTGTAGTTTTGGGTCATGGAAATGTTGCACTGGATGTAGCCCGCATCCTTCTCACGCCAACCAATTTACTAGAGGTATCATACTGTCGTATTCTTTGGTCCAAATTTCTTTAAATGGATATAATATTATCAGTAAGAAATGCAGATGTATAATTTGCTTGTTGATTGTATTTCCTATTTCTGTCTTCTCTCAAATGTATTTTTAGAATTGTCAATACTCACTGTCAATTATAAAAGGTACTTTCATGTCTGTTTTCAAAAAGTTGGTCATCTCAGCTTTTACTTGGAATACTTGAAAACTGTGTATTCAAAGAGGCAAGTGTATATCTGCAGCCAGATAGATTAAAGCTATCAGTAGTAGCTTCTTGACCAATGTCAATCTTTGTCCGTACTAGAAATACATAAGAGTAAGATACAGAGCAGTGAGAAGCGCTGTATAAGAAGTGCAGCCGGAAATACAATCCGTGACCAAATCTATAACACCACACTGAGGCAGATAGTTGGGACAAAGCCAGTTAATAATTACATTGAAGCACAAAAAAATTAAGTGGTTTAGTCAGAATGCATTATGACAAGCTGGCAGCAAGAGCAAGGGCCAGACCTCGACACTCCAGATTCTGACACTCTTAGGAAGTTACACCTAATGACAGCGCAAACCTCCCACTTGGTGATAACAATAAATCTACGCATCCCATCTCTCTGTAACGTCATATGACAAGGGCAGTAGGACAAAAGAATAAGAAGAAGATTTTGCATCCTTCGTTTTACTATTGGGGGGGGGGGGGGGGGGGTTATATGTTGGTAGGAATTTCATTATTAATAGAAATGTCATTATTTATTTTTGTTCCTCAAATTTAGTTAAATATTTGACAGTACAGTGGCTAACAGCTTGCTGTTTTTGATGTTTAACTGTCAAGAGTACTTTTACTGCATAGCATGTATATGCGACCTCTGAGTTATTGTCCATCTCCAATAGGAGACTTGATTTCAACTCCCTTGAGACTCCACTTTTTAACCTTACACTATTTTATGGTAGAGTTAATACTTCTAGTTTCCGAAATGTCAACTTTTTTTCCCTCTATAATGTTACCTAGGCAGAAATTGAAGCCTCAAATCTCACCGTATTATAGATTATATAGATTGTCTGTTTTCACTTCTACCAGTGTTCCAGTCTCAAGGTTCTTCTAGCCCATTTCTGAATATAATTTGCCCAAGGCATCTTGCACCTTCCTCTCATTCCAGGGACAGTTCTCTTGATTATAATGTAGATAATTGAATGGTCCCATGGAAAGATGCAATACTGGTACCAGTACCAAAAACAGGAAAGGACAAAACAGATCCAAATGGATACAGGCCCATAAGCCTACTGAGCTGTGTCGGCAAGCTGATGGAACGGATGATAAACACCAGACTGATGTGGCATCTGGAAGAAAAACGAATACTAATTCCACAGCAAGCCGGCTTTAGACAGCACAGATCCACTGAGGACCAGGTCATCCTCATAGCCCAGGAGATAGAAGATGCCTACCAGGCACAGAAACACACAGTAGCTGTTTGGGTGGATCTGGAAAAGGCATTTGACAAAGTCTGGAAGGATGGACTTAGAGTCAAGCTAAGAAGAAGTGATGTCTGTGGGAAGATGTACAAGTGGATCAACCACTACCTCAAACAAAGAACGGCCAGAGTCCAAGTACAAGGGCAGATGAGCAAAAAGGTGACACTCGAGCAGGGAGTACCCCAAGGGGGAGTATTGTCACCCACACTCTTCCTGGTATATATAAACGATATTACAGAGAATATACCAAGAAGAGTCCATAGCTCAATGTTTGCAGACGATCTGGCTATGTGGACCTCTGAAAAGAATCTCACCATAGCAAGAAATCGGATGCAGACGGCCCTAACATCGCTGGAAGAGTGGGCGAACTCATGGCTGGTCAAAATAAACGAGGAGAAAACCACGTGCACAATATTCTCGCTCTCATTAAAACCCCAAAGTACCAAATTAAGTCTAAATGGCAAAATCCTGCAGCCAAACGACAACCCAACCTATCTGGGAGTCACATTTGATCGGCGCATGACATGGAAAAGTCAGATTGAGAGAAACCGAATGAAAGCCAGAGAAAGAATGGCGATCATGAGGAAACTTGCTGGCACAAGCTGGGGAGCAGACGAAGGCATACTAAAGAAACTGTACACTGGAAGAGTGAGACCAGTTCTCGAGTATGGCATTGCGGCATGGACAACAGCAGCGAAGGCGAACTTCGATAAAGTTAACAAACTTCAAAACCAAGCCATGAGAATTATAACAGGTGGCATGAAGTCAACGCCAATTGTAGAACTTGAAAAGATTACAAAACTGCAATCCATGACCGATAGAAGAGACTGCAGAGCCCAGCTGCAGTCAGAGAAACTCCGAAGACTGACGGACCATCCAATGTACCAGAGACTAAACAATCTGGGAAATGGGAAACTAAAGCGGAGAAACTTTGCAGAAATAGCCAAAGCAAAGATGCACGAAGATCCCATAAACGCACTAACAACACCAAAACCCATCACTACTGTACGAAAACCTACTTGGAGGCAGGATATATTTCCAGAGGTGGTAGAAAATATACCAGGTATTGCAAACAAAAACTGCCAGACTGAAAAAGAAAGGAGAGACACTACCCTAAGCTTCATAACGAAAAGCTACCCAAGCATGGACTGGACCCATGCATACACCGACGGTTCTGTAACAAACACTACACAGAACGGAGGGGCAGGAGCATTCCTGAACCTACCAAATGGCAGAAAAATAACACTGTCATTCGCTACTGGTAAGTACACAAGCAATTTCAGAGCGGAGGCAGAGGCACTGAGGGCGGCAGTGGAAGAAATGGTAACACACAGTGAAAATGAGAGCCATATAGTCCTGCTGACAGATGCTCTCGCCGTAGTCACAGCGCTAAAAAGCCAGAAAAACACTGAGCTTAATGACTTAAGAGCAGCACTCTGCAAACTGTGCCAGCAGTCCGCACCAAAAAGGGTAGTGGTACAGTGGGTTCCGTCACACTGAAACATCCAAGGCAACGAGGAGGCAGACAGACTGGCAAAAGAAGGTGCAAGGCTACCACAAACAGATACCAGTATGACGTACGAAGAGTCAAAACGGCTTATCAAAGCCAGATACATGACCAAATGGGAAACCGAACATACTGGTTACACCAAAAACGATGCCTATTACCAGTTGAACCGAAGAGAGCAGGTCGTTGTCTTCAGACTTCGCACTGGCCACAACAGACTGAGGTACCACCTATTCAACAAATTGAAGATAGGGTGTACCGACGAATGCCCGTGCGGTACTGGTAAAATGACCACTGAACATCTGCTGCAGAACTGCCCGACATATGAGGATCAGAGAGAGCAGATGTGGCCATTGCCAGTGGAACTGCAAGACAAGCTCTATGGTAGTGGCGAGAGTCTCAGGATGACCGCCGCTTTTTTCGAAAAAATAATGGTTACTGTCTGACTGTGTACGCAGAAGAAGAAGAAGAAGAATGGTCCATTATTTGAATGTATTGTATTCTGTATGTTACAATTTCAGATTTGAATCTCGTATATTATTCCCAAATGTCAAATGTATATGTTTATTTTATATAGTTAGATTTTGCATCCACTTGCCATTGTCTTGGGAAGCTTAAATTGTTTGTCCTCGACCAACTGCGTTGCGTCTGTTGCTGTGAACACATGACACTGCAAGTTTACTCTGTCATCTATCCATTTACAGTGCAGCCTCAATTTTACATACCAAAATGGTACTCTCATGTGTTTAGGACAAAGACCATGTTTGGCACTGCTAGCACAGAGTCAGAATAAACATACTGTTTATCATCTACTTTGTCATAAAATGTGTACATCAATGTCTAATCAGTGGTGACACATGCAAGGTCACAGCACGTGCTTTCTGATATCTAGTCTCAATTTCCCCATTAAGCCTTTTGTCTGCTGAAAAAAATGTTGCGTAGATACCTGAACTCACTGGCCTGTTGAAGAGCAATATCATTTACACTGATGTTGAGTGGACCAGGTATTCTGCTAATCCTCATAGTATGTTTCATTGCAATAATTTTCACGTTATGCTGTGCATGGACTGTGGCAAACACACTAATATGAATTTGCAGTTTATGTTCATCTTCATACATTAGGTATTAGTCGCCAGCAAAGAGTAGTTCGTGTCTAAAATTATGTTCTGTTGCCAGTGTTTCTGGATGCCTGGTCTCTGTTTTATACATATAAATATTGAACAGCAGCAGGGACACATACCCCTGGCATATACCCATGTTGATTTCAAAACATTTGTGATTCTATCAGTTGTTATCATATCTTTCTTTGTATGATAAAGCAGCACTCACATATCACGCAACTGTCTTTGTACTCCACAATCTTCTAATATCGTCCAATGCTTATTTGTATCTACTCTATCAAAAGCTTTTTCCTGATCAATGAAAGCAATATAAAGATGTTCATCATATTTGATTGCTGTTTCACTTAATTGTCTTATGGTCAATACGGTACCTTTGCATTTCATACCTCTGTGGAATTGAAATTGAGCATTGCTAAGCTGTGGTTCAACAATTCTTTGTTCAAGTATCTAGTTCAATATATTTTCTCAGTATGACTTAGTAGTGAAATACCTCTGTACGTGTTACAGTTCCTTTTATTGCCCTTTTTCTTCTCTTTACATATATATATATATATATATATAAATTCAATTTCTACTAAACTCTTTTTGACCTATGGGGGAACTGCTATTGAAAGATATGAGTCCATCGAGAATGTCAATTCGAACATCTACCTAGGCCAGGAAATCAACAACCACAACATTGATAGGAGATACCACGCAGGAGAAAGCTCAGCTTCAACCGCATTAATCCGATACTCCAGCAGATGACGGACGTCAAGGTCAGGACTCACACCTTCAATAGCATGGTTATCCCAGCAATGGTATACAGTATTCGCTTAGAGTGTGCGTATCAGGCACAGAGAAGCTCAGAACTACCAAAAGAGCAATCAAGCGAAGAGCCCTAAGAGACCAAATCTGAAATACTGACTTCCGCGACCAAACAAAGTTCTGGGATGTCGTTGAATCTGCGCCAATGCGAAAGTACAGATGGGTAGCCATGTGGTCTGTATGATAGATGGATGAGGAGGGTGTCTTTCTGGTGGCCATACAACTACAACTGCCCATTTGGCCTGCGCCAATGAGGTGGAGGGATGATGTGCTACCACACCCCTGGACCATCATGGTACTCCAGGGTGAAGGAAAGACACAGATTCAAGCAGATTTTGGCTACCTGGTTTCAGGCAACCTTGCCTGATTGAATACCAGCATTCCAGTATATATATATATGTATCCTCTTTTGCTTCTTCTTTGCTCTTATCACTTTGGGATGTATAAGCCATCGACCTTCTCCAACCAGGTTTGTTTTGTGCTTTTCCCCAGTTCTTTCTAGGTTCTCCCAATTTTACTTGTATCGGCCTCTATGTTTCATCTCCATGTTTTTTTTAAACTAATTTTTATCTCCTTTTCCCTTGGGGTTACCATGACAGAGATTGTCTGGTGGTACTGGCTTAGGAATTTTGCAGTATGTGGCCTATCCAGCGTCACCTTCTTGCTATGATTACCTTTTCTACCTTTCTTTGTCATTTTTCTTTCATAAACTTTGATCTGTAACCGTGTTTAACTACTGCAGGCCGAGAATCTTTCTCAGAGATTTGTTGATAAAACAGTGTAATGTGAAAATCATAAGTTAACTTGATGTCCAGTGTAAGAATTTTGTTGTTGTTCGAAAATGGGAACCTGTTTTAAGAAAACATGATTAAGTTGCTGTACCATATTATCTCTAATCAGCTCTGTACATTTTGTAGATACTGGATTTGATTGTTGATCTTCTATAAAGTAGTATTGTTTCATATTTCCTTTATTGACATTGCACAGTTTTAAAAAAAAATAGATTTTATATAAATTCTTACGAAGTGTTGTCTGTACATAACAAATCTGTTTCAGAAAACTGACATATCAGAATATGCATTGGAAGCCCTTTGCAAAAGTCGAGTGAAAAAGGTTCATATTGTGGGTCGAAGAGGTCCACTTCAAATTGCATTTACGATAAAAGAGCTTCGAGAAATGATAAAATTGCCAAGTACTAGAACAATAATCAATCCTGCAGATGTAGAAGGAATAGATAAAATTGTTGGCGGTAAGTTGCCAGTTTAAACAGTTTTTTTTTGTGTGTGAATTTTAACAATGGAAGGACCGATTGACCAAATGGTTTGGATGTTGGCCCTCTCATCACGAGAACATGTATCGAACGGTTTGTATGTTGGTTGCTGACCACCAGAACATGTGTTCAATGCAGAGCTGCTGTTTTTGCTATCCAATAGCTGCTGAGCAATCCTGCTCTTAGCAGCTCAATGCCATTGTTATGGTTGGTTAATGATCTAGTGGCCTATGGGCTCCTGCCCTTTGGTCCAATGCCATATAGTGGTATCTGCAAGTGTTTGTTATTAGTTCCGTACAAAGTGTTCCATTTGTCTGGTCTTGGAGGAAGAAGCTCTTTGTTTAGTTCCGTACAAAGTGTTCCATTTGTCTGGTCTTGGAGGAAGAAGCTCTTTGTTTAGTTCCGTACAAAGTGTTCCATTTGTCTGGTCTTGGAGGAAGAAGCTCTTTGTTTAGTTCCGTACAAAGTGTTCCATTTGTCTGGTCTTGGAGGAAGAAGCTCTTTGTTTAGTTCCGTACAAAGTGTTCCATTTGTCTGGTCTTGGAGGAAGAAGCTCTTTGTTTAGTTCCGTACAAAGTGTTCCATTTGTCTGGTCTTGGAGGAAGAAGCTCTTTGTTTAGTTCCGTACAAAGTGTTCCATTTGTCTGGTCTTGGAGGAAGAAGCTCTTTGTTTAGTTCCGTACAAAGTGTTCCATTTGTCTGGTCTTGGAGGAAGAATTCTTTCCTAACACTGGCAAGTGCTTGAGATTCAAAAAGATGGGGCTCAACAGTTCCGTAGGGATGTGTGCACAGCCGGGACTCTGGAGTATGATCTGATTGGATTCTGTTCAACAGTTCCGTAGGGATGTGTGCACAGCCGGGACTCTGGAGTATGATCTGATTGGATTCTGTTCAACAGTTTCGTAGGGATGTGTGCACAGCCGGGACTCTGGAGTATGATCTGATTGGATTCTGTTCAACAGTTCCGTAGGGATGTGTGCACAGCCGGGACTCTGGAGTATGATCTGATTGGATTCTGTTCAACAGTTTCGTAGGGATGTGTGCACAGCCGGGACTCTGGAGTATGATCTGATTGGATTCTGTTCAAGTGGCTGTTAAGTTGTATGTCTTGAGTGCGAAGTCGGAAAATGGTGCTTCGGTCTCTCCTTTTCAGGAGGTTGATGTTGTCTTTGAGATTTGGGATGGTCATATGTTTGTAGATTTATCTCCCAGTATTTCCCAATGCCCATCTATTCAGCCAGACCTCTTTGTCCGCAGTTTTCAGTAGTTGTTGACTGTCTGTAGGGTTGTTGGTGTGTATTGTTGTTCTTTTCTTAGCCAGTCTGTCTGCCTTGTCATTGCCAGGTGTGTTTGAGTGACCAGGGATCCATTGTATAACTATTCTGACTTCATTGGATTTGAGAAGTTGGTCGGCATCTAGGGATATTTTGGGTAAGTTCAGGCCTACAGTGACCGCTATCTTCTAGAGCTTGAAGGGCAGATAATGAGTCTGTAAAGATTACGATGCTTTGTGTTTTTGATGGGAAAGCTTCAAATAAAGTCCTCAAATGGTGCAGAGCTACTTCCAGTGCTGTTATTTCTGTCGCATAATTTGAACATATCTCCCCACAGGCATCAAACAGCTCATAAATGTTCTGTCTGAATACTCTAATTAGACTCCATATCCTGCTTTAATGGAGGCCTTAAAAGCAAATCCATCAGTATAGACATGTATCCATTCTTCTGGGTAAGTGTCAATCATTTTCTGTGATGCTCTCATAAGACTGACTGGATCAGCACTTCTTGTTGTATTCTTTGCTAGTTTTGTTTGAATTTCTGGCATTTTTTAAACATGTATGTGGTGGACAATTTCTTGTTGCTCTCTGTGCTTCTTGTCTTTTGTCTGGGACGTTATATCTATCTTTAATCTCACTGATGTGGTGGAGGACTGACTTTTGTTTTATTCTCTGCTTATGCTGCCATTTTTCTACAAGCCTTCTATTGGGGTGGTCTTTGCTCATTCTTTTACTCCTCTCATAAACTTCCATAGCAGTCACCTCTCTTCGCATCTCAGGGGGTTCTACATTCACATGAATTTCACATGCCGCAGTGGGCGTTGACCTCATTGCTCCATTAATAAGGTGCAGGGCATTGTTCTGCACTCTATCCAGGGATTCTACATTAGTCTGTAAGCATGTTGTCAGGAGTGCACTGCTGTATTATAAAGCAATGCCATTCTTAAAGAAATACAGGTCTTCTTCAGTTGTGCTACTATGCCATACAGGGAGTTAGAAAATCTTTTCCTCATGACTGCAAGCGTTTTACATTCTATGAATAGGTGTTTTATCAGGGTGAGAGCTGTTTCTGCGCAAGGGTACTGAGGGTTGATGCAGTCTAAGTGGCTATTGACTCTAGTGTGTCCTGTTCGGAACTAAATGATGAGAGACTTTTTTCTCTCATTGTAGTCTCTTATGTCATCATGTCTTCTTCTTCGTACGCTTCTTATGTCATCATTTGTTTTTGGCTGGGACATTTTGCTATACCCCAACTTCACCATCGCCCACCTGTTCAGCCAGATTTTCCTGGAATTATTCCTAAGGATTTCTACAACTGTGTAGTTCTTCTTGTTGTTTGAAGGCTCCTGTTTTTTCCGATCTCATTTCTCAGCCATCTCATTTCCTGGTATCTCGCTATGTCCAGGTTGCAGGAAAACATAAATTGTGTGGAATGTGGATATGTTGTTGATCACCCTTCCTAATAAGAATATCTCTTTGTTGTTATATGGGGTGTGCTTCAGTGTCTCCAGTACAGACTTTGAGTTACTGAAAATCACTATGTGTGGCGACACCACTTCCCTCAAGTCAAACTGTTAGTGCAAAATCTCAATGGCTCTTTTGATAACCTAGGCCTCCGCTTCATCATTTTAATGGTTTTTGCCGCATTAATAGAACAATTTTTTTTTTAAATGTAAGGATCTATCCTAGTATTTTCATATAGGTAGCACAATTTGCAAACGAGGTAGATTTGAAAGCTGGCCAATGCATATAGATCAGAACTGCATGATAGCTGGATAGCTATAGATTGTCTCTAAGGTAAACGTCTTCAGGATGGTAGGTGCAGTTTCTGTGGTAGTCACCTTTTCTATTGGGTGTGTTTTAATAACTCTCAATCTTCAGTAAGGCAAAGGATTGTTTTCCTATCTGAGGTCAAATAAAAACTTAGCCTGTACACTGTGTGGTGACTGCGGGGGTAAGCAACCTTTATTTCTCAGCTCTATAAATCCTCTTGGTGGACCTCAGTTCCCTAAATTGGAGTCCTTAGTTCTTGCCAGTTCATCATCTTTAAGATCAGTCCAGTTTTCTCCATTTCTTCTTATAATCATTACAAACTGGTGATTATTCTGTTGTGTCTTTGCATGATGGTGGGGTTGCTTGCTTGTCGACCTGTTTTTGTCCATAACTGCTTATTAAACTTTGCATTCAGCAATCTACAACCTTGCTGATGGGCCTGGTATTTTTTTAGCCAGATAGTGGTGAATTCTTGGACTGCATTATCGCATAGTGGAGGCAGGAACAATTAATGCATTTAAGAATAGATTGGATACACATAGCTTTTAGAGAAAGGAAATGTAAAAGAAACTGGTTGTTTACAGGCTCTGCAGAGTCTTCTAAACCAGTATAACAACGTTAGGTAAAGTTAAACGTTAAGTTATGATTAAAAAAACATGTTGTGATGCACAAAGTTGTCATCCATTATGAATTATTTAGGAGTAAAAGATTTGGTTGGGACATGTCAGAAGAATGGTTAGCAATCGTGTGCTATGGGTCGCTGACCACTGCAGCTCATGCGCTGCTCAGCATCTTGATCCCGTTTTTTAATTTGATCTCTATCTGTACTTTTCATTTTGTCTAAATTGCTACTAAGATGCACATGATTTCACCCTACCTCCTGTCCAACACAATATGATTGTCATTAGGTGCTTTTATTCTGATATTTGTTTTTTCTCTGTTAATTCTATCAAGAGATTACGAACTCCCAATCAATAAATCGGGAGATCTCAAGAAGGATAACAGTGGGCTGGCTCAGCTTCAGCAGTAACAGATGAAAAATGACAATGCTAGGGCTCACACCTTTAACAGTGTGGTTATTCCAGCCATGGTAAATGACAGTGAGGTGTGGAACCTACGAAAAGCTGATGCAGATAGACTCTGTGTTGCCCAACGAGCGATGAAGTGAATAACATTGAAGATCTCCAATTGAGACCTCCATTAGAGATAAAATCCACAATGCAGAGATCAAACGTCAAACTTACTTCACTGACATCATAGATGTCACGCTATTACGAAAATACAGATGTGCCGGCCATGTAGCGGGCATGCCGGATAACAGATGGACACGTAAAGTGACAACATGGTGGCCCTACAACTTCAGATGCACTAACAGATGACCAAGGCTAAGGTGGAGTGATGGCCGGACCCCAACATGGTACAGCAAAGCAAAAGAATGAAACGAGTTTACTCAACATTTGGCTACCTGGCAACAGACACACGTGCCTGATTGAATATTAGGATTTAGATATTTAGAATATCATGAGTCCCAATTTTTGTGACTGGCCATTCATCAAGTATATTTATTTATTTTGTACCTGGTTGTGGTTGTGAGACAGAAGAGCTAAGTAATGAGTTTAGATTACCAAGTTGAGTGCCAAATGCCAATGAATTCCATTTACGTTTGTTGAAGGTGTGTTCTTCATAATACATTCTAGTCAGCAGAACGAGAAATGATGAAAATATGTAATTTTACATAACGATTCACTACACTGACCTTAGTATGAAACAATTCTACTCACTACACTGACTTCAATATGAAACACTTTCACTCACTACACTGACTTCAGTATGAAACACTTCAACTCACTATACTGACTTCAGTATGAAACACTTCAACTCACTACACTGACCTCCATATCAAAAACTTTTACTCACTACACTGACCTCCATATCAAAAACTTTCACTCACTACACTGACCTCTATATCAAAAACTTTTACTCACTACACTGACCTCTATATCAAACACTTTTCGCAGATTTACCAAGACCAAGGCGTCGCCTCACAGAACTAATGTACAAAACAGCAGTCACACCTTCTAGCACTGATAATTGGGCACAGGCTAGCAAAGAATGGAGATTAGTTTTTCTAAGGAGTCCTTCTAGAATACTTGATAATGGCGGAGGTACAGTGAATGGTGTGGAGTTTGCAGTTAATGAGTTGCAGGTAAACACTTGACATTTTTTCATTTTTTATTATTGAATTAGTGGCTGTGAAAATTTGCATTGTTATCTGACAGGAGTTATTTGAGATATCTGTGTAGTACCCAACAAAATGTAATAATGTTTTATTCTTTTACAGCAGTGTTTCTCAACGGGGGCGCTGCCACCTCCCAGAGGGCATTTTTGATTACCATAATTATTGGAGGGCATTTTTTGCCTATAGGGGGCATTTTTTGTGATTTCTCAATCATGTCAGTGACTGTATTTGAGAAATATTAATAATGACAGTGAAATAATTATTCTCTGACATTAGCCATCAATTTATTCTCAAACATTAATATTCAAATGCAGAATTAAGATGCGCCGTATCTGAGCACATTTAAAAACATCAATTTGAGATTGGCTCTACAACTGTACAAAATCTGGACATTTCGAAATTGAAGTAATCCCCAATACCACTATTTCATCCTGAGTCAAATAAAAGACATTATTGTGGTGATTTAACTGCCTTTATTCCATTAACAACCGTTAAATATTTCAGATGTCACAAATAAAGAGAAAATGCTGACAATATTCAGTTGATTAGTTGAAATTCGGTTTTGCACCTCCGCTACAAATGAAATATTACCAATGTGCTTGTTGTGTCAACACATATTTTTTAATAAAGCAATAGAGAACTTAACGAACCAATGAAGCCATCAAGACTTAATGAACAAAAGCAATTGTTTGAAAAGATTTTGGGCATTATTTGATATCATTATGGAGTTTCTTGATTCAACGAAAAAACAGCTTAGTGAAACTGAAGTACTGCGTTAAAAGAATGTGGTCTATCTTTCAGATATATCTGTATGTCAAATCTCATGCATAATTTTGTATATCTGACTTCTTGTTTGAATTAATTTTAATGAACAAAACACAAATATTATACTGAAATAAAAAATCAAAGAAATAGTCCCATCTAAAATGTGAATTCATACATTTACCTGGGCCATGAAATTACCCCAAAATAAATAGGTGAGATTTCATGTTGGATAGCATCAGACTGCTTCAGTCATATCAAGCTCATACTCAAACAGATGAGAATAAACAAAGCAAGAGTTTACACCTTCTAAAGCAGGATTATTCGAGTTAGTTATGGAACCTAGGACAAAAATATGCTGAGATGCTTTGGACTTTCATCAACCTATGTCATATGTCTTGGTTATGAGGTATCCTCGAGAATCTGGCTAGTACTATTATAGTGACATAAAACCCTTTGTCATCCATGCACGCACAGAGGACAGTCTTGGGCTCATACCCTGGACAAAATGGTGACTTGCACGAAGTATATGTTTGTTTTTTTTTAATTTTCAGGGTGAAAAGTCAGAGAATCAGAAATTTGTGACTACAGATTTGAGAGAAACCATTGAATGTGGTTTGGTGAGTGTTATTTTCTTCTTCTATATTTTGATAGGAAATGAGGCCCTATTGTTTGCAGGAAAAGTTGTCCCATAACAGATTTATAACTTGATAAGAAATGGTGATGTATTGTTACAGTAACAATTGTCCCATAACAGATACTGCCATAGAAGATGATGTGTTAAAGACTTCATTTTGCCAGATCCTCAACGTCATGAGGTGTGGTAATCTGCTCCCTTCACTACTTTAAGTCAAGTATACACACCATGATATGTGCAGCACAGCTGAGATGGACTGGTCATATGGTATGCATGTCGAATCACAGTCTACCAAAAGAGCTACTCTATGGTGAACTGCAAAATGGCAAGAAGGCAAATGGTGGTACAGCTGAAACAGTACAAGGACACACTTAAGAAATCACTGATCCAGTGTGGTATTAACCTTGCTTGATGTTCACTCACATGTTTCATTCTTTGTTCTCTCAGGTTTTGACAAGTATAGGCTATAAAAGTATTGCTTTGGACAACTCTATACCTTTTGATTCAAAGAATGGGGTTATTCAAAATGAACATTCAAGAGTCCTGGGGGAAAAAGGTAAATTACTGTGTTGCTAAGATAGTATTATTACACATCTTAACATTAAGTACGTTGGTATGTCTGAATCAACTTTTAGCGCGCGGTTGTCCAGCGAATTTTGACACATTCGGCCTACAAATACAAAACACACATTGTATAACTCAATTTTAAGTAAAGATAAGATTACCCGTAAAATGAAATGCATACTATTTGTTCCTAGGGTTTTCCTGTGGTTCTTCTGCTTTTCCACAGCATATTGAGTTGGAGTCTAGAGTTTTTCCTCTGTTCAGACACTCAATTCTGTTTCAGCATGCAGTGTCGCAAGGTATATGGTCTTAAGAATCATAGCGGGAGGGAGTGGCATTCCCCGCCATGTAATGGGCTCTTCAAATATGCAGACCTTAATCAGTATGCTCTGGTTCTGGGCTGTCTCAAGGAATCGTCACGCCCTGCACGCATCCAGCTATACTCCCGATCTATCTAACCATTACTTGGTCTTTCGGTATACTTTCTGTCAGTCAAATATTTAAGCTAAGTTCTGAGCCCAGGCTGCTGCTCCTCCAGGCCAGGTACAATGCTGGGTACTCAATATGCCACATCACAAGGGGAATTGTCCGGTGGCTGTCGGTAGCGTACCTGCAAGTCAGCAGATGGTTTTGAAATCAAGAGTTTTTCCTTCTCCTATACAAACTGCCATGTATGGCTTACGCGCTTCATCAGCCTGGTGCAGTCTTGTTTTAGGGCACCAGTGAAATGAACCTTGACCTTTCTCCTGTTAGTAAGAACAGGTCCTGTCACATGAAGACCAGGAGTTGTAAAATGAGACATACCTCAGATAACTTATAGTATCAAAATTTTCACTAAACCAAACATTCAAGATATGAAACCCCACATTCTGTAAGGGTACAGGTAGTCCCATAGCCCTGGGACTAGTCGTGGGTGACATTGCATTGTGCTTCAATCAATCAATAGTACACTAAGGCGACCAGGGCATGTAGCATCGATTGACCATGTCCATGTCTGATGGCCGTGTCCCAAGGGGCCTGCAGTTCTGTTGGGGAGTTGGCGATCTGTTTTAGCCAGGTGTTGCGAGGGTTGCCCCCGAAGACATCTCCAGGATGAGCACGACTTCTTCTCGTAACTCGCACCCACAGCCTGCCGGAGCGTCTCATGGGCTAGGACTTCTCGGGAAAGGCAAACATGACCGAAGAGGGAGAGATGATAGCAATCAATCATAGAGACAAAGCCTGCAAGTTGAGTATGTCAAACTATTTCACTGTTTGAAATCATGTCATGCCGGACGATTCTGAGGATGCACCTCTAGTTGGCAGGTGGAAGGCCTCAAGATGCTGCCAGTCCCACTGAAGTAATGTCCAGGACTCGTAGCAGTACAGGAGAATGGGGACAATGCAGGAGGAGTAAATGGGAAGCCTGGTCTCCAGGAAGAGCCTTCACTGGGACCAGACTGTGCGGAGCGAGTGCATGGATAAAGCCGCTAAGCCCATCCTACGGGTGACTGCTGCATGCGTCAGAGGACTCTGCTGTCAAGGCAGACGAAGTCTTCGGTGTCTGCAACAGGGTTGTCGTTCGCGGTGATGCTCAGTGAGGAGGGGGCCCTGCTGAGGGCTTGGATTTTCGTCTTTATCCAGGAGATGTGCTGCAAGCCTAGGTGGGTAGCTGATTGATCCAGTGCCTGTATGGGGCCTATCAGGGCCTGAGAATTGTGGCCCGGAATGTCATCAGTGTAGACAAGATTGGTTACAAGGGAGTCACCGTAAGGACCCCTGTGTTGTTTGCAGAAGACTGAAGATCCAGTCCATGGCGCAGCAGAAACATGCAGGGGCAAGGACGCAGCCCTGTCGGACACTGGATGATGTAGAGAACTGCTCATAGTCTCACATTTTTCTGAGGTTGGGTACAAGTTTCCTTCCTTGTTGTCATGCCTTCCCCAATTGTGATGACGATAATATAACCCCTTTAGCGGTGAATTGATTCCTAATTGTAAATCAGATGCACTCTTACTACTGCTGGGTGAACCGCGGTATCTCAGGACCAGGGTTTGAACCTGGTCCCCTTCATCATGAGTGGCAAGCGCTTTGTAACTAAAGTTTTACACATTTTTCATGATATATGATTAATTTTTATCTCCGTCCACTTTTTCATCCAGGTCTGTACTGTGCAGGTTGGGTAGGGAAAGGGCCGGTTGGTGTTATCCTGGGAACCATGACAGATGCTTTTGAAACGGGCAAACTAATCTTACAGGACATGGTTAATGGGGATCTCAGAAATACAGAGAAATCTAAGCGTGACAGCCTAGTGGATCGTCTTCAAGACAAAGGTACCATTTTCATCCGTTAATTATTGTGTTGAGGAGTCTGTGACCTGAATGGATTGGATACCAGCCTCCTGGTGAACGAAGCTAGGGTTTAAACCCCAGTAATTTTTCTTTGGGTTGGGAAATAAAATTCTAGTGTGCATGGTGACTGGAGCGGCAAACAGCATTTATTCCTCAGCTCTATAATAAGGAGTAATTCTAACCACCAGCATGTATACCCTTCACCCAATACTGAAAGAGGATGATCAGTCAGGGGACGGTGTGGTTAAGTGGCACGGCTCACAGTCCGAAGGTGCTGGGTTCGATCCCCATCACAGCACCGGCCGTTACCCCGGGGCAGCAAACCCTTAGAAAATGCAGGAGGAAGCAGACCCTTACATAAAATGCATGCCGAAGTCGGATGCTCTGAGCCGACAAGCGCAAAATAAAAACCACAGTGTAACGCACACCGCCTTTGGGAATAGAGAAATAAGGCTAACGGGAGAATAAAAAAATAAAAAAAGATATAGTTCTACCCTGAGTGTAGTGAGTTATAAAAGTAGTATGTTATGTTTAGCTCAACTGACATTACAGTAATACTGGCAGACTCATGGGCAGAAAGGTTGCTCAGAAAGTAATGCCCTGTAATTTTTGTTTCTGAAACTATTTATAGACAATCTGTGGAATCCTCACACAATTTAACATTTCCCTACCACATGCTTCTTTTTCACATAATCGTTGTCCATTTATATGGCCTTACGCCAGCGTAACAAGGGCATGCATACCTTCTCTGTGCCAGGTCGTATCCTGTTCACATAACCATGTTCCTGTGGTGGATGCAGTCGATTTCCACATCTTATAATATGTGATGGTCCCAAGCTCGGATGACAAAAGTGAAGGTTTGGAATGTTGTTCAGATTGTCTTCTCAAATATTACATCAAAATGTGATAGCTTCATGGCTTGTATTGACTTAATCCCCTTTGTTCCTGGCCTACCTTCTGCTTCTTCTTCTTTTGATCACATCGTTGTCGTTTACACAGTCAGACGAGGTCCTATGGTGAACTCAACCATTTTTTGGAACTCCTCTTTAACTCTGCTCAGTTTTGAGTTGTGTTGAATCATTGGACCAGCGTATTTATCTCAGCTGGCCATACAAGGGACAGTCCTGTAACACAAGCTCATCAGTTTGTTTGCTCTGGCCACATGCGCACAGCGGTGAAGCAGACAGTTGAAGCTTGTACACTCATTTATTGAGTATGTTGTGCCATGTCCTGAGGTGAAGAATAGTGATCTGTCCCTGCTGATGAAGGGTGTGATAGTCGTTTTGTTCTTACATGTATTAATTTGAACTCTTTAGTTCCTAGCTTGTCTTGACTAAATCCCATTAGTTCCTAACTTGGCATGACTTAATCCCATTAGTTCCTAACTTGGCATGACTTAATTCCATTAGTTCCTAAATTGTCATAACTTATTCCTGTTAGTTCCTAACTTCTCATAACTTAATCCAATTAGTTCTTAACTTGTCATGACTTAATTTCATTAGTTCTTCTTAACTTGTCATGACTAAATTCCATTAGTTCTTAACTTGTCATGACTTAATCCTGTTAGTTCCTAACTTGTCATGACCTAATCCAATCAGCTTGTCAGGACTTGATCCAATTAGTATTTTTACTTGTCACGACTTAAACCCATTAGTTCCTAATTTGTCATGACATAATCCCATTAACTTGTCATGACTTAATCCCATTAGTTCCTAATTTGTCATGACATAATCCCATTAACTTGTCACGACTTAAACCCATTAGTTCCTAATTTGTCATGACATAATCCCATTAACTTGTCATGACTTAATCACATGAGTTCTTAACTTGTCATGACTTGTTACAACTCTTCAACTTTTCTATCATACACAACTTACTACATGCTCCTATCTAATGGTTACCTATGATTTAAAACTCTAACTACTGTTAAACCTATAACTATTGTCTAATGAGGATCCGAATTATGGCGTACTGACACCGATGGTTAATTCGTGGTTTAAAACCCAGGTAAACGTCCTTGGCTCTGTTCCTTAGCGACGACTGTCGATCTGCATGGTGGATGTAGAAAGACTAGGCTACTGCTGTGAAATCTATGATGATTCTGCGATGACTACAAAATTAGTGAAGGCAGCCACGTGTTAAACTGGTGCGTGTTGACCACGTGTTAAACTAATGCAGGTTGACCACGTGTTAACCTGGTGCAGGTCGACTACGTGTAAAATGGTATAGTTTTCTCTCAGTTGATCTAGATGTGACAGGAAGCCTGTTCTTTCCTATAGTGGGTAGCTATGACTAATCTAGACTGCTTCTGTGAGATCTATGTAGACTCTGCGATGACTATAAACTTTATGAAAGGTCGCCCACATGTCTGACACTGATTAAAATTTAACCTGGTGAAATTCTAATCACTTTTGATTCACAAATAAAAATCAGTAATACATTTCTTCTGTAAACTGAGTTTGAAACTCAGCCAATGCGACGTTCACTCTTCCAACGTTTTTCTCTCTCTGAATCTCTCTCAATTTGTCTCAGCTCGCCTCGATTTTTATAACTATTTTTTCCGGACTATTTTTTCCTATTGTCAAAATGGCGTCCTCCTGGGTGCGCCTATATTAATCCGCCACACTGCTTCGGTATTTGCTGACGTGAGTGGTCAGGTCCTGTGGAAAGTAGGCCCCGAATTTAAAGAAAATATATAATTACGCTTGCGGCGTAATTCTTGCAAAACTAAGAACTGTCAATACGGAGACAAGATTTGTCTGGTAAGACTAAATCTATCACAGAAGGACAAAGAAAAGCCTGTGAGATTGCATCATCAATGTCCTGAGACAAAGGTCTATAGACATACATTACCACTGACTTTCATTGGCAGCTGATTTGAGCTCAAGCAGGTTCAAACTGGTCATTACAGCCATTTTACAGTCTTGTGGTGAGCTTTTGTAGCATTTAAAACATTTATTATTTTAATAATTATATAATTTATTATCACAATTATGTTTTCCAGCTGTGACATTTGCAGACTGGGAAAAGATTGATTTGGCCGAAACAACAACTGGTGAGAAATTTGGCAAGCCAAGACAAAAGGTGACAGATATTCAAACCATGCTACACCTGACCAAAAAATCTTGATTACTGTAATAAATGGAAGAAACAAATCAGCACTTTTGTTTTCCCCAGATCTAATGAATCTCAGGTGCACTTTTTTTTAATTGTGCCTTCTCTCTCTGCTGGGTTTTTTAATCAGAAAAAGTAGCTTGATCCAGGAATTTTTTTGTTTATTTGTTTGTTTGTTGGAAATGTTCATTTTAGATTTGTACAACAGATTTTCTAGTCTTTTTTGTCTTCCATCTCTTCTTGTTTGTCTATTCTTAAAACAGAATTATCCAATATGTATGGTTGTTGAGAGATGTCTTTCTGATCTCTTAATTACTCTTAGCTTTTTTGTGTTTTACTAACATTCATATTGTTTTTGGTGATAATGACTAAACTGATAATGTTTAGTCAGAATTGAACAAGTTTACAAAATGCGCTTTGAGGCTTAAGAGGAAAAGTGGGCATAGATGGGACATTTTCATGTAAACTAATCTAGTCTTATAGCCAAACATGTTCTTGACTGAAATTCAAAAGAAACAAGAAAAGTCTGCTGAAAAATGAACACATTGGCAAAGAACAATTGAAGAGTAAACGGATTCACTTTGATGGAACTCAAGATGACCAAAAATAGAATTAAACTGTAAGTTACAGCTGTAGCTGTCTGTATGCTCCGGGGATAAAAGGGCCAAGAAAAGTCTAACAGTTTTAAACAAGTATCCTTGTTCTGTTCAAGATTGTCTTCTCTGATAATGCTAAACACTTTCTTGTCTCTTATGTAACTATTTAAAAAACTAAATTATGATGGGGGTTATACTTATTCATAAACACTATAAATTTATTCTGACCCAGAACTAACAAGACGCCGCCGCACGGGCTTGGCGGCTTACTCTTCCATAAAGACGGCACTAGACCATACCCACGACCAGAGTCTGTGCGCCTCCCTATTCAACAGTTCTACCTGCAATGTATTATGCTACAGAAACATGGACTCTTACAAAAGAAATGGAGTCTAAACTCAGAATGACCCAAGCCCCCTTTGAGAGGTGTATGCTCCACAACCAACGATTGAAAGGTCTTCACAACACCAACGTACAGCAAATGTCATTGGTGAAGGATGCAGTTACCCATGCAGACAATGCAAAGCATTGCTGGGCTGGTCACCTGCTTCGGAGAACTGATGACCGTTGGAGCACAGCGACAGCAGTCTGGTACCTATGAGGCAGAAGACCACATACATGCTGGTCTGAACCCCTCAAACTCAGAAACAATATCTACGATGCTACAGACGGGAAACTTATCACCCACCCACTGGTCTACCATGGCCCGAGACAGAAGAAAATAGAAACGAAGTTGTTACCAGCAGCGGCGTAACCTCCTCTGAGGAACGGGTCGCCAAGTAATCCAGTAATATGCACTATAAATAATATTCAAATGTAAGAAAATATCTTTTATAAAAACCAAAACAACACTTACATACATTTGACTCTGATACTCAAATAAATAGAGGGCATGTGACAAAGATGCATGTCTATTAGTCAGGAGACATGGTTTAGGGCAGGTGGCAAAGATGCTCGTCTATCAGTCAGGAGACATGGTTTAGAGCAGGTGGCAAAGATGCTTGTCTATCAGCCAGGAGACATGGTTTAGGGCAGGTGGCAAAGATGCTTGTCTATCAGCCAGGAGACATGGTTTAGGGCAGGTGGCAAAGATGCATGTCTATTAGTTAGGAGACATGGTTTTAAACTCCGGTAAGACCTAGGTTTTCCTAATAGAGTAGAAATAAAAGCCAATGCTGCACACTGTGTGGCAGATTCTAAACAAGTAGCCTTTTTTCACACAACCATATAAATCTCTCTCCCACGTGTACACGAACATCAGACATTATGATAGCTTTTGTTCTCCGTACATTCACAACTTTCAACAATAATTTTTTTTAAAGTCTTGATTTATGTGCAAGTGACAGGTGAGATCATTTCCTGTCCGAGATCCATGGCCCAGATTTTAACATTATTTTTGATGTTATTTAACAATAAATATTGTTAACTTTGACCAGGGCATTTCTTATATATAATTTATATTTAATTTTTTTCCAGAATTGATAAAATATAAAAATATTTGAACAGAATGAAAAAGAATAAGAATGAAGACTTGGTTACTTTTGTTGTGTTGATGTGAGATGTTATATTTATAATCACTTCTGTTTTCTTTGGCAAGCGACTTCTAGTGGTTGTTTTGCTTCTTTTCTGTCAAAATCGTCTATCCTATTTTATGTTTCACCAGACTGTCTAGTATAAAACTAACCGATGTTTCAGCTTATTTTTTATTGACTTTCTGGTAATATTGCTTTGTATAAACATACATATTTGCTCTTTTATTAGTACTTGGTAACTGCATTGCTGAGATAAATGTCTGTTGACATTTGTTATGCCAATTAGGAAGAACAACAACTGATTAACTTAGTTTGCTCTCATTTGTGCTGTTTTTATGTGCCTTGTCCTTGTTAAAGACCTTCAGAGTTTCAAATGATGGTACATGTATGCCACTCTGAATGGCACACATATGTTCCTCCTGAAAAAGTAAATACCAAGATGACTTCTGTAGATCATGTGAATAGGGATCAGAATTTGCCACATATCATCTGCCTCTATCTATCTCTGTGTAGCTTCTGTGAAGAAATATGGCTTTGTAAGCAAACTTGTTTCTTTTTCTGTCAGCACTTCTGTTATGGAGATAATCTATCTCTGTAGACTACTCTCGCCTTTCCTTCTATCAGTGGTTCTGCTGTGGAGAAAAACGTCTCTTATATATATATATATATATATATATATATATATATATATATATATATTTGCCCATTGATGATGGCGACATTAGATGGTTTTTTTACTTGATGATGTAACTCTCACCGTATTTGGATTATAGTGAGGAAGAAACTGCATTGGTCATCAATCTCAGTCTCATCCTGAACTACTTTTTACCACTGGCAAGATGACCAGTTGCAACAACTGGAGATAACTCAGGATGCAATTGTTACCGCCCTTGAGACCAGGGGTCACTTGAAATTTACCCTGCCGTTTTCGTTCATTGCTTTGAGAGGATAGTCCAATATATATAGCAAAATGTTAGAGAAAGATCCTTAGAATATCCTGAGCTGAGAGAAAGACAAATACAAACATTCGGCAAGAGTTGAACATAGAAGATAACTGGTTTATCAATTTCATCATGGCCCAAAAATTGAAATACTTTGGTCACATCAAGAGATACAAAAGAGGAAGGGGTAGATCGAGAAGACGATGACACCAAGATATCCAGGAATGCCTGAGCATGATTTTGGTGGAGGATAGAGATTTGGCTGAGAGAATAAGGATCAAAGGGAAAGGCAAACCGGGTTACAGAAATATACAATGCTGAAACTGAATGTGTAAGGCTGAAAGGGGCAGAAATCGGATCCTTGCAGTAAACTACGACACAACGAAACAAAACGTTTAGTTGGAATGAATGACAAAGAAGTCGAGACTGTTAAAGCGAGCAGACCATGTAGAAGCAAACATGTCGACATACAGAAATGAGAGAAAAAATGACACACAGAGAATAACCTTTCAGGGGACCCTAACTTGGTGGATGGTCAACAAAGGAATTGATCGACTGAACCCACCTTCAACTTCTGGAGGTCTCCCTAGCATGCCTTGTGGAGCCAGGAGGCGCAATAGATAAAATGCTGGCCAACTAGACAATTGTTATATGCTTAGCCAATTCTGCACTGAGCACTGGCCCACGGAGACGAATCTCCACACAAGCTGTTTGGAAGCCCTGAAGCTGGCCCACGGAGACGAATCTCCACACAAGCTGTTTGGAAGCCCTGAAGCTGGCCCACGGAGACGAATCTCCACACAAGCTGTTTGGAAGCCCTGAAGCTGGCCCACGGAGACGAATCTCCACACAAGCTGTTTGGAAGCCCTGAAGCTGGCCCACGGAGACGAATCTCCACACAAGCTGTTTGGAAGCACTGAAGCTGGCCCACGGAGACGAATCTCCACACAAGCTGTTTGGAAGCCCTGAAGCTGGCCCACGGAGACGAATCTCCACACAAGCTGTTTAGAAACCTTGAAGAACTCTTCATAACAGCAACCTTTATAATTATTGAGAACTGTCCTTCACGTGTAGACCGTAGATGTAATTTTAATAAAACCTTGGCGAACAAGAAGTAGTAGTAGTTGTAGAAGAACCACAATTTTTATCTTCTTTTTTTGTGTGCGTTCGCCTTGTTTATCTATTCCCCCAAAGGCGGTGTGTACTGTGGTTTTTATTTTGTGCCTATCAGCCCAGTGCATCCGACTTCAGCATGCATTTTATGTAAGGGTGTTTCCTCCTGGATTTTTCTAAGGGTTTGCTTCCCCGAGGTAACGGCCGGTGCTGTGATGGGGATCGAACCCAGCACCTTCTAGTTGTGAGCCATGTCCTTTAACCACTAGCCCACGCCGTCCCCAAAAATCCACAATCTGTGAATAGATCGAATTTCAGGAATGTAACATTAAATAATAATTAATTCTTTTGTTAGGTTCACTAGCTGTATCATTCATTCACAAGAAAAAACTTGGCACCTCGCCTTGTGACTATGCTTGAATTCCGTATTTTATTTTCAGTTATTTATGTCTACATAAGTTCTAAACACGAAAAGTACCACCATAAAAAAAACCTAAACTGTCTATGACAAATCTACCATCACATAATGAATTTGAAATGACCACACTAACGGTAAAATATTGTATATGGGGAATTTTAAAAATTTGAGATAAGTAAACATTTTATTTTACAAAAACATAAATCTAATATATTTTAATGAATTGCTTAAATATTCAAGAACACCGTTTGGGCCTAAAATCTTTAAATCTTTAATTTCACCATGGAGCATACTTTACAATTGAGAGCAGTGATTTTGATATCTCTGTTTTCCATATCAGTCGTGCAATCAATGCATCCTTTCCTGAGCGGATACACTGGATCAAAGCATGCCAAATGGGCTTTCAGATCAACAGGAGACTTCTTGTTTGCCAGTAGATCTAACAATTTCTTAAAATAATTAAAACAAATGTAATCATTTTAAAACAAAATTGCAAGACAGTCAAGCTAATGTTTGAACGAAATATTAGTAAGTAATATAAAATCGTATTTAAAGTTATTAATGTACTGAGTTACTAACTTACTTGATTAATTGTAATCATGACTTTGGTGAAAAAAGACAAAAAATGGCGAACATGTCAAAAATCATCAGCATGGTAAAATTACTAGCCTCGGCTAAGTTCAAACTTCATGACTAAAGTGTTCTGCTTTCTTTACCATCCAAAATAACAAAACATACATATAAGTTGATGCACAATTTAAATAAAAACAAATTATGTAACCAAAACAATTACTACAGTTGGTATAACATGCTGAATGGCCAGTGACGCTGTTAATTATGAGTAGATCTATAAATATTTTTTTTAATGCAAGATGATCATTAAAAAAAATATCATAAGTATATCCAATATTTATTAAATGTAATTGCAGAACCTGATGGTAGTGATTAAATTCATTAAAATAGTATTGAGTATGATCGTATGAGCGGCACTTTAGGAAGTCTTCAAACAACTCCACTGGGAGGACATGAGTATCAAAATAGACGGCGAAATGCATAATCATCTACGGTTTGCGGATGACATAATCATCCTCAGCCACAGAGTTAAAGAAGCTGAGAAGTGCCTAAATGAGCTAAACGAACCTAGCATACCTGTAGGTCTAAGACTAAACGAAGCGAGCATAACTGTAGGTCTAAGACTAAACAGACAACAACAACAAAACAGTGCATGCTGAATACATTTTGTCCTCACAAAGAACTAATGCTTGGAAATGTTCCTAATAAAAACGTAAATTCTGACATCTACCTGGGCCAGGAAATGACGAACTCTCATCAACTGAATCGTGAGATTTCAAGGAGAAGAGCAGCAGGTTAGCTCAGTTTTCAACAAATAAAATCCATCCTTCAGCAGATGAAAAAACCGCAAGACGAGATCTCACATATTTGACAACGTGGTCATTCTTGCCATGATATATGGCTGTCAGGTCTGGAACCTCCGAAATAACAGACGCTGACAGACTTCGAGTGACCCAACGAGCGAAGAACACTGTCAGTCTCACTACGAGATCGCATTCACCGGACTGAAATTAGGCTCCAGACTTCTTTTATCGATGACATGGATACAGTGATATTAAGAATTTACAGGGGGGGGGGGGGGGGGTTGGCATGCTATACGCTTGTCTAACAACCGATGGACACATATAGTTATGTATTGGTGGCCCTACAACTTTCGACGGCCTCCAGGACGTCCACCAATGAGACGGAGAGATGGCCTGCAAGAGGTTTTTCGTGCGACGTGGTTCTCCAAGGCAAAGGACATATACTTATTTAGACGAAATTTGGCTACCTGGAATCATACATCCAATGTCTGATTGAATACCAGAATTACAAGTTGTTTAAGCTCGAGCTCCACTTCCCCCTTGCACTACCCTCTGTGTTGCATGCATGCCAGGTGTGTTGACTCGTCAATTCTTCTCTTTTATTGTAATCTCGAAAGCGATCATCTCACCTATCGTTCTCTTTGTTTCTGTCATCCATATTTTAATTCTAGCTCCCTTGATATATGTAATATAGTCTGTTGTAAATCACATGTATGCTTTATTCGAGGCCAGTTCTTGCAACACATGACCAGTCGCACACCTTCATTCTAGACACGTTTCAGCCTTTCACACTGTAACCCTGTGAGGACACCCATTACTCAAGAGGCGATCTACAGGATGAAATGATCATGTAGAATCAAAAGCAGCCGTTTTAAAATAAACTTCAATTTTTCATGACTTGTTACTCGGGTAAGGGCGACATGGAGCTGTCGTGTGTCCGAAAACAGACTGAGGTAGGAAAACCCATTCGAGATCAAATATTGTGACGTTTGGAAAATATTAAATACCATAATTGGTTCCCCACTCATGTGACGTCAAGAATTCCCCTTCACCTGTATTTAACGAAATCCCCCATTTATTGTGGACCTTCGCTAGGACTTGACATCACGTAACACTAGGTAAATAGGGCGACAAACGGCAAGAATTATGAGATGTTTTTATTTATTTTGGTCTATTTCTGGTGTTTTTTTCTTTTGTTTGTTTTATTTTTATGGTGTTTCCCACATTATCACATGATATATAATTAGTTTTTTTTACTGTTTTTGGTCAACTCAAATGCATTTGTAACCTAAATAAAGACGAGGCTTCGACTTTCCTTGATTTTCGACTTTCGCATGCTCTTAAGTATCTAACGCAACGTGAAGGTCTGCTAAAAACAGGCCTCCACCCAATCTGGGGAACACTGAATCTCATCGAGTTTCTTTGCTTGGTAATGTCGTATGGCTGGACCAGGAAACTCCAGCACACAAGAGACTTCATAGGTCTTTGCACAACGCCAAAAGACTTCTCCCAACCGGCTGGGGGCGCAGAAAAGACCGTCCCCGCACATTTTGGTTCCAGCAGATAGCAAGCTCCACCCCCACTCTGTACGAGGCCTGAGGCCGTGCCACATCAGTGGGTCAGGGATGTGGCCGACCGACGTTTCAGGCGTCTAATCGATCATTATTATTATTATTGGTTCCTAATCCATTACGAAAGAGTGATGCTTATCTGTATAGTGCTGAAAGCTCTAAATGTGGGTCCACAGATGAGTAGGGTACTTATGAGTAGGGTACTTATGTCTTTTCACCCTAAACAAGTTCCACGGGCTCCCATCGTACGTCACGGGACATCCAGCTCGAGTTAAGGGAAGGACTGGTCGATATAATTTTATTTTAAATAAATAAGTAAAGACTTAGATAACGACAGAAGTGAAGGAAAGATGGTCATATTCAGTTTTGTCGAAGGTTAGAGTGATGGTTAAGGTTAGGTTTAGGGTTACGGTTAAGTAAGGCTAGGTTTAGGGTTAGGTTAGAGTTATGGCCAGGTTAAGGCTATGTTTACGGTCATATAACATGATTGTTATTACATCGTCTAACAGCGTGGATAATGCCACGCTGCTGCAGAAACTAAATGCTACTCTACTAATCATGGACCAAAGTTGACAGATTCAAGAAATTAATTGCAAAGGCGGCAGGAATAAGCGGCGACAGAAGCATAAATTGCCGCCTATTCTCGCAGAATATTTGACACTCCCACCAGTTAAAAAAATTTCCTTTTTCTGTGACGTCACTACCTCACACATGAAAACTACAGCCCTGACCTTTTTTAGACTAAAGAAAGTCATGCCACAGGCTACTGTAGATCTAAAGTAGGGTCGAAAACTAGAAGATACTTAATATCTCCAATCTGCAAAGTGGACCCCATGCGGAATGTTTTTCAAGGGATCTGTACGGAAATAGTCGAGGACAAATAGTCCTTTCTGAGTATTTGAGTCATGCAGGTCGCAGAAACCAAAACTGGTTTGATGACAACGATGGGGCTATTACGACTTTGCTGGATGAAAAACATCGTTTATCAGGACTTCACCACTTCTTCTCGTCTTCCAAAAATTCCGCGTTCACCAACATTCGCAGGATTGTCCAGAACCAGCTCAGGACTATGCATGATGCATGGCTCAACAGCAGATGGAATTCAGCGGTACGTAGACACTCATGGCTCAACAGCAGATGGAATTCAGCGGTACGTAGACACTCATGGCTCAACAGCAGATGGAATTCAGCGGTACGTAGACACTCATGGCTCAGCAGCAGATGGAATTCAGCGGTACGTAGACACTCATGGCTCAACAGCAGATGGAATTCAGCAGTACGTAGACATTCATGGCTCAACAGCAGATGGAATTCAGCGGTACGTAGACACTCATGGCTCAACAGCAGATGGAATTCAGCGGTACGTAGACACTCATGGCTCAACATCAGATGGAATTCAGCGGTACGTAGACACTCATGGCTCAAAGCGGGTTTACGAAGCCCTGAAGACTGTCTATGGTCCCATATCCTATAATTCATCTTCTGTCCTTAATGCTGATGACACGGCACTGATGACCGACAAAGTTGAGATTCTGGAGCGATGGTCAGAGCACTTCAGACTTCAGTGCTATCCTAAACTGTCCATCCACCATCAGTGAACTAGCCATAACACGCATGCAGCAAGTTGTAGCCAATGGCAGGCTTGGTATCCCGACCAGTACAGATCAGATCGAAAAACCAATCAGCTTAATGTCTAGCGGCAAAGCCCCCAGAGTAAGAAGCTGTTGCCCCTGAGCTCTACAAAGCAGAAGGCCCTGTGAGGCTACACAAGCTAACATACCTATTTTGCTCAATTTGGAATACAGGTCATATTCCGCAGGAACTAGCAGATACCCCCATTGTCCACGTGTACAAGCACAAGTGCAATCGCCAATCTTGCGATAACCACAGGAGAAGCTCCCTGATGTCGATCGCTGAAAATTATTTAGCTCGAGTCTTGCTCAACCGCTTAACAACTCATCTCGAGTAGAAGATACTCACAGAGAGTCAATGTGGTTTCCGAACTGGTCGCGGGACGGTTGACATGATTTTTGTAGCTCGTCAAATCCAAGAGAAATGCCAGGAACAGCATCATTATCTGTATACTTGTTTTAGTTTAGGTCATTCGTTAATATCCCTAAAATATTAATGCATTCTCCATCCATTTATCTCTACTTGTTGCAATTTTGATAGCCTTTAGACATTGAAAAATGTGTCAGTAGTAGAAACATTTACATCCATTTATGATTTATCTGCCAATCAATCAAAAACCTGTCAGATCCCTGTGGAGCATAGGTCCTTAAGTTGCCAAGTCTTCATATCATGTGCCATCTGAGCCAATTCGGTCCATTTCCAGTTTGCTGCCTTCACATTTGCTTTCAGTTCCCTCTTCCACGAGTGTCTCGGTCTTCTTGTACTTCTCTTGTCCTGTCGATTCCAGAGCAGATCTTGTCTGGTAATGTTATCCACTGGTTTCGTAATATCTATCCATCGCCATCATAGCCTCCTCTGGTATTTGTCCCGTTGTCCCTATCAGTTCCACGTCGATAATCTTGCCGTACCATTTCCACCCTTGTATTTTGCGCAGGCAACCATTTACTAAAGTCTGTACCTTTTTCATAAGTACCTGTATTGTCCTCCATGTTTCAGAGCCATATCATAGAACGGATTTTACGTTGGAGTTGAAGATTTTTATTTTGGCGATGGTTTTAATTTCTTTTGACTTCCATACATTTCTCAATGCAATGAAAACTTTTCTCGCATTCTGTATTCTTAATTGAGCATCGTTCTCTGTACCTCATATTATGTCTATATTGCTGCCAAGGTATGTCAAAGACTCTCCATTCTGAAGGTGAGTGGCTGCCAACCTAATTCTATCATTTGTTAATTGCATTTATTTTCAAAGCCTGTGTTTTTTGTCTCTGTATTTTTAGTCCCAATTATAGTGACCTCTCTTGGAGTATGCGTATCTTACTTTGCATCTGGCTGTGGGTATGGGACAGAATAGCCAAATCATCGGCATAATTTAGATCGTCAAGATGTCTCGTCAATGTTCATTTCTTCTTCTTCGTTCGTTCTTAATCTCCCGCTACCAAACCCTGAAAGGGCTTAAGTAGCAGAATGTAGTCCAGAGAACGGAATGCGTTGTGTCGTAGTTTACAGCTTGGCTGCGATATTTGCACCTTTCGGTCCAACACATCCGACTTCAGCAAGCATTTTTTGAGTACCGGGTTAGCATTCCCTCTTTGATCCCTTCTCCTTAGCCAATCTGCCCTGCTGCAGCCTGTTATCCAGGATCACCGCGTTGAGGTGTAGAAGGGTCTTGGCAGCTCTGGTTCGCTGGCCTTGACGCTAGCAGTCAGCTATGGGTCGCTCACCACTGCAGCTCATACGCTGCACAGTATCTTGATCCCCAATGTCCATTTGATGTAGTTGGCGCTTGGCGATAATGTCGACTTCATAATCCAGTTAATGGCCAGCAGGGAGAGTAATGGTGATAGTAGACAACCCTGCCGAACTCCCGTTATTATTTCAAATAGTCCAGCAACATTTCGTTGCTTCATATGTTTTCTGGATTATATTAGAGAACTTTGCTGGCACTCTATAGCGTCTGAGCAACTTCCATAGTGATTCCCTATCCAAGCTGTCAAAAGCTTTCTCGTAGTCCCCAACTCCTATAATAAGCGGTGAGTTCCCTTCCACACTTAGTTCAATTATTATTCTCAGTGTTGCTGTCTGATCTGTACAGGACCTGTTTTGTCGAAAGCCGGCCTGTTCATCCCTCAAATGGTCATCTATGACCAGCGCTTCCCTCAAATGGTCATATATGACCATTTCTAATCTCTCTAGAATGACCATGTTCAAAACTGTCCGGAGTACCGATAATAACATTATTCCTCTATAATTGGTACACTACTGTAAATTTCCCTTCTTATGCAACTTTATTATATAGTCTTCTTTTCAGTCTTCCGGTATGTTTTCCATCTCCCAGACTTTACCGAATAACTTGTATAACGTCATTGTTGATGTTTCAATGTCCGCTTTGATAGCTTTCGATAATATATCGTTTGCACCGATCGCTTTGTTCGTCTTTCAGAAGCCGAATGGCCTATCGCAGTTTACCGGATTTTCCGAATCCGCTGACTGAATGTCAGGAGTTTCGAGTGGAGCGGGCGGCTTAATTGTTCTGCAAAATGTTCAGCCCATCTCTTTGTTTGCTCATTGGTGATGTCATGCCTTATATGTTAGTTTCTTTGTGCTGTTGTACAGGTCTTTCATATTTCATTTTGCAGCAGCGTTCTCTGCCTCTCGCGCCAACTCATCACTATATTTTCTAGATGTCATTTCTGATGCTCTTCTTTACTCCTTTGTTGGCTTCAGCGTATTTTTCCTGTGTCAAGATTTGGGCGTTCCTAATCCTGCATCCGCATACATATGCCTTCTGAATATTTCGTTCTTTAAATGTGTCTATACTTTTAGTCGTTATCCACACTTTGTGTTGGTGCTCTTTTCCCCACAGAACCTCCTCACAAGTCTCGTTACATACATTTTTAATCTGTTGCCAGTTACTTCCATCTCTTCTATTTCATCTAATTGTTGTTGAACATTATACCTATTTGATATCGGTACTTTCAATTTATCTTGCGTGTCTTTGTTCTTGAGAAATCCCATATTGAATTGTTTTCTGTGGCTATATGTTGTTGTGCACATCTTAAGTTTCATATTTATTTTGGCTATCACAAGATGATGATCTGACCCTCTGTATACCTTTACGTCTTGTAACGATGATCTGAACTTCCTGTTGGTACATATATTTTCAATCTGATTTTCTGTCTTGTAGCCATGTCACGTTGTGTATTCTTTTATGAGGGAATATACTTCCTCCAATCACCAGTTGATTTAAAGCACATAAGTCCACCAGTAACTCTCAGTTCTCATTCTTAGACCCAAATCCGTAATTGCCCAAGATCTCTCCAAACCCGATGTTAGCATTCCAAAACTTTGCATTTAGGCCCCCCCCCCCCCAAATCGTTATGTCCCACTTTTTTATGCTATATATCACCATCTGAAGGCGGGTGTGAAATTCCCTCTTCACTGCGTCATCTTTGTCATTTGTTGGAGCACATCATTGGATAATGTGACCCTTGTTATTGTTTTGGCAGTTTTGAAAGTGGTTAGTATTAATCTGGGTCCTAACGCTTCCCATTCAACAAGCGCTTTTTGAGCCTCTGTGGAGAGCATCAGAACCAATCCATCTCTATGGTGTGCGTCCACGTGTGTCCCGATGATAGTATTAGTTCTTCCGTGTCTAGCCTCACCTTACTCATTCCTAACCACCTTGTCTCTGTCAAACCAAGGGTATCGATACCGTAGTTGCGTATTTCCGCCGCCACTTGCATTTCCCCCCCTTTTTCATAGATTGTAGCAAACTTGCATGTGGTCCCGTTACAAAAAAATTTACTCGACTGGTCCATATCTGTTGAGGTTTCTAATTCACCTGCACGTGTTTGAAATTTGATGGTGCTCAGAAATTGCAGAATGACCTAGTTTTTACCACAGAGGAAAATATGATTGAAAACGTTACCGTTGGGGAACTGTTTGGCTCAAGTGACCATCAAATCATCCGTTGGGATCTTATTGCAGGGAAAGAAGTAAACATAAACACGCGAACATACGACTACTCTAAGACAGATGTTAAGAGGATGAAAGAGGCAGCGAACCACATAATCTGGAAAGATATTATTGTAGGAACAGATGTTGAACAGGAGTGGGAAAGTTTTAAAACAGTTCTAGAAACGCTAAAAGAGGAATGTGTTCCATGTAGGGAGGTAAACCCCAAGCGTAAAAAGTGGATAACTAGATTTGTAGTGAAATGTAGAAGAGCAAAAAATAAAGCATGGCAAAAATATATAGAGGCAGGTAAATCAAAAGAAACATATGTAAAATATTTGGACAAGCAGAACATATCTCAGAAAGCGAATAAAACAGCAAAAATAGACTTTGAAAAAAAACTTGCTCAGAGGATCAAGACTGACAGTAAAAGCTTCTTTTCTTATGTTAGAAATAAACAAAGAACGAAAGACAAAGTAGGCCCTCTCATAGACAGTACAGGGAAAATAATAAGTGAGAATAGGGAGGCTGCTAATCTGCTTAATCAGTACTTTGGCACAGTCTTCACAAAGGAGGACTGCTCCGAGATCCCAGAGCCTATAGATATTTTTCAAAGAGACATGGATACAGCGGGATTAAGATCAATCTGTATTACAGAGGAAATGGTTTTAAAAAAATTGGAGGGGTTGAAAGTGAATAAATGTCCAGGTCAAGATGGTATTCACCCAAAATTGCTGTATGAAATTAGAAACCAACTAGCAAAACCATTGGCTATATTATGTTCTCAATCACTTACAAAAGGGATTGTTCCACGGGATTGGAAAGATGCAGGAGTGATCCCCTTATTCAAAAAAGGCAAAAAATCAGATCCGGCAAATTATAGACCGGTGAGTTTAACGAGCATAGTCTGTAAATTGTTAGAGTCAATAATCAAAGAAAACATTGTAATGCATTTAGAAAAATTTAATCTAATTAGAAATAGTCAGCATGGGTTTACTAGAGGGAGATCATGCTTAACAAATCTATTAGAATTCATGGAGGAGGTTACTAAAATCATAGATAAAGGGGAGCCAGTGGATGTTATTTATCTAGACTTTGCAAAGGCCTTTGATAAAGTACCTCATCAAAGATTATTTCGAAAGTTAAAATCACATGGAATAGGTGGCGAAGTTGCCAAATGGATTGAAAATTGGTTAACAGGAAGAAGGCAGAGGGTGGGCATAAATAAGGAGTACTCTGAGTGGAGTGAAGTGAAAAGTGGTGTGCCACAGGGCTCGGTTTTGGGACCAATTTTGTTCTTGATATATATAAATGATTTGGACATTGATATGAGATCCATGATTGCAAAATTTGCTGATGACACAAAACTATGCAGTAGTGTCTCATCTAAAGCGGAAGTGGATATATTGATGTCGGATTTAGATAAAATTCGAGAATGGTCTGTAAGCTGGCAAATGGAGTTTAATGTAGATAAATGTACAGTCATCCACATGGGTAGATCCAATATGGAACATAAATACAGAATGGGAGAAAACAATATTAGAAAGATAGATAAGGAAAGGGACCTAGGGGTTATAATAGATCATACAGGAAAGGTGAGTGAGCAAGTTAAGGTAGCAGTGAAAAAGGCAAATGCAATGTTAGGTATGATAAAAAGAAATATTAAACATAGGAGCAAGGAAGTGATCGTCAAACTGTATAAAGCTTTAGTTAGACCTAGATTGGAGTACTGTGTACAGGTGTGGAGTCCTTATCATAGAGGGGACATAAACATGCTAGAAAGAATACAAAAAAGAGCGACAAAGATGATAGTTGGATTCCAGAATTACAGTTATGAGGAACGACTCAGAAAAACGGGCCTACAGTGTCTCGAAGAGAGAAGAATTCGTGGTGACTTAATACAGGTTTATAAGATGATCAGAGGAATCGATAAATTAGACTATAACAAGTTTTTTAAAATACAGCCACCTACAATAACACGAGGGCATAGCTACAAGCTGATTAAAGAGAGGTCCAGGTTAGATATTAGGAAATATTTTTTTAGTCAGAGAGTGGTGTCTGCTTGGAATGCATTGCCAGGGGAGGTGGTGGAGGCAGGGACAGTTAATGCGTTTAAGAATAAACTGGATGCGCATAGATTTTAGAGCAAGGTGATGTAAATGTAACTGGTTGTATACAGACTCTGCAGGGTCTTCTAAACCAGTATAAAGACGTTAAGTTAAGTTAGATGAAAAAAACAAAACAATAATTGTAGTTTTTACCTAAATTAAAATGCTGTCAATTTTATGATTTGTTTAATCCCTTCCCTAATGCCCTAGGACACTACGCCCTACGCCAATAGTACTAATCACCAATGACCATGGCTAGCATATTCTATGGTTATATTAATCATTTGTTTGTTTATCATTAACATGTGCTTGCAATTACAATTTGTAGTAAATTTCATGTTGCATTTTAGTGGACACAATCCAGAGGTCTCGGGGGCGGAACATGAAAAAAAAACAGGGAGTCAGACACAGAAAGCATGACACAAACATTGGTTCAACATTTAGTCCTCACAGCCCTCATCCCGAGTCCGCGGAGTACTCCCCCTTTCCTAACACCATCAAGCGCCGGACAGCTCAACCAGATAGTGCTCAACAGTTTTGTAGGGATGTGTGCATAGTTTTTCAGTAGTTGTTTGACTGTTTGTAAGGTTGTTGGTCTCTATTGTTGTTCTTGACCTCATTCCTTTATGACTCTGCCTTGTCTTTGCTGGATGTATGTGAAATGTTAGGGATCTCTTTCATAACTATTCTGATGAGCATCCCATCAGCATAGACATGTATCTATTCTTCTGAGACTTTCTGGATCAGAACATTTAGTTGTATTAGCTGTTAGTTTTGTTTCAATTTCTGGCATTTTTAGGCATGTGTATGGTGGTACAATTTTTGTTATCTCTGTACTACTTGTCTTTTGTCTGGGAAGTGATATGTCTTTAATCTATTTGGCGTAGTGGAGGACTGATTTTTGTTTTACTCTTTGCTTTTGATGCCAATTTTCAACATGGT
Source organism: Ariolimax columbianus (assembly GCA_036924085.1). Taxonomy (NCBI): domain Eukaryota; kingdom Metazoa; phylum Mollusca; class Gastropoda; order Stylommatophora; family Arionidae; genus Ariolimax; species Ariolimax columbianus. The sequence continues at coordinate 102,773,773 of JAVGWX010000006.1, forward strand.
GTGTATTGTTCATTATTTTAATCCGTTCATAAATTTCAAAAGCAGCTATGTCTCTCCGCATCTTAAGGGGGTCCACATTTGCAGGTATTTCACATGCAGCAGTGGGTGTTGACCTGATTTCTCCAATAATAAGGCGTGGGACATTTTCTGTACTTTGTCTGAGGATTCTACACTAGTTCGTAAACATGTTGTCAAGAGAGCAATGTTGTGTTCGAATACAGTGCGTACATAGCCAAGATACAAGCCTCTGAGAGTATCCTTGTCTTTCCCCATACTGTACCAGTGAGCCTCGTCAATAACTGTAGCTGCCTCAGTGCTTTGTTTTAACCTTTTGGACATGTTTCTTGAGGCTGGGCTCTTGGTCGATAGTGACTCCAAGATACGTAGGGTGTTCCTCTCTGGAAAACTTATGTTTGTCGAATCTTCTTCTTCTTCTTCTTCTTCGTACGCAGTCAGACAGTAACCATTATTTTTTCGAAAAAAGCGGCGGTCATCCTGAGGCTGTCGACACTGCCATAGAGCTTGTCTTGTGGTTCCCCTGGTGATGGCCACATCTGCTCTCTGATCCTCGTATGTCGGGCAGTTCTGCAGCAGATGCTCAGCGGTCATTTTCTCGGTACCACACGGGCATTCGTTGGTACCACCTATCTTCAATTTGTTGAATAGGTGGTACCTCAGTCTATTGTGGCCAGTGCGAAGTCTGAAGACAGTTTGTTGAATCTCAAACTGATGTTTTGCTTGGCTGCTTTTGTGGCTTTTGGTAAAGATAGTGTAAACTGTCTTTTCAAACTTTATCCTCAGCTTCCATATTTGGTACTACTTGTGTAGTATTCTTAGGTCTCCATTTAGTCTTTGTGCTGCACTATGAAACTCAAATACAACATATATTCACAGACAGCAGTTCAATGTAGAATTCCTAGGAAGAAAGGACATAAAAGATCATTTCGAAGGCACAATATAAAAAACTATAATCTATTACAAGAACTAGAAGAAATAGAGGATAAAGAGGAGCATTCCAACAGATACAAAATATATGAAACACGACTTGTGGAGAAGTATTTTGGAAAAGAGAACACAAACAAAAAACATTAGTAACAACAGAAACATTGATCAAGAAGAAGAACAACAAAAACAGTAGCAAAGATAAAAGTAAGAAAAATGTAGAAAGCAGATTTTAAAATAAGCATAACCAGAAATACTACAGCAGAATCTCAGGAAATATGCACAGAAGCCAACAAAGAAGTCGAAAGAGCATTAGAAGCGACACAGAAAATATATTAATGAGTTAGAAAGAGTGGAACAGAAAAAGTTGTAGCAAAAGCTAAAATGAAAAACCTGTAAAATAGCACAAAGAAACTAACACAAAAATATAGACAAGGAAATAGTTTTAATGAAGAAAAGAAAGATAATTTGACTAGGAACACAAATGTCCAGAGTGGTTCTCAAGATCTTTGTGTATGACAAAGACAAGAATAGCACCACTGCCCCACAGAGAGCATGTTGTTAGAGGCGACAAACTGTGTGTCATGGCATAACACCGACCATAGTTAGGTGGTTTGTTAAATGCAGTATAGATGGCGCCTAACAGGCTGCGGGTCTACTTTGCTCTAGTGAGTTTATTAAGATTGACTTGTACATCGGTTAACTACTCTCCAAAAAACTAGCTGTATACAGAATCTGCAATCTTCTAAACCAGTATAAAGACGTTAAGTAAATTTTAATGAGCAGATGAAGACACAGGCAAAAAAGCTAATTTTGATCAACTAAACAAACAAGAAAAACGCATAATAGAAGCAATCAAAGTGGACATTGATACTTCAACAGAAATATTATTCAAATTACTTGGGAAAGAGAGGAAATACCAGCACAATTGAAGAAAAGCTATGTGGTCAAGTTAAAAAAAATGGGAGATTCGCAGAGTACAAATTATAAAGGAATAATATTATCAGTGCCTGAGAAAATATTAAACAGGGTCATAGACGAACAGTCGACATAAGAACTGACAAGCTTTCTACAAAATAGGCCTTGTACAAACCAGACAGATGTGCTAAGAATAATTGATAAAGAATGTATGGAATGGAACTCTCCCCTTTATTTTTGATTCAGGGATCAAGATGCTGAGTAGCGCATGAGCTGCAGCCGTCAGTGACCCATAGCTGACTGCTAGCATTAGGGCCAGGGAACCAGAGCTGCCAAGACCTTTCTACATCTCCATGCGGTGATCCTGGATAACAAGCTGCAACAGAGCAGACTGACTAAGGAGAAATGATCAAAGAGGGAAGGCTAACCCGGTACTCAAATAATGCCTGCTGAAGTCGGATGAGTCGCACCGAAAGGTGCAAATATCGCAGTAAAGCTGTAAACTACAACACAACGCATTCCGTTCTCTGGACTATATTCTGCTACTTAAGCCCTTTTTAGGACTTGGTAGCGGGAGATTGAGAATGAACAAAGTCAAGTCAAGTCATATTTGATTCATCAATTATGAAAAAGCATTTGACAGCTTAGACAGAGAATGACTGTTGTTCAGGCACTATGGTGTGCTTCTGATGTTCACTAATGTAGAAAACATGAATAAATGAAATGTAGTGTTCTACATGAAAGACAGCTTTCAGAGTCCTTTGATAAGAATTGATGTTTCTATTTATGTTGGCTGTTGAATGCATTATGATGGCAACAACATCAACCAACATTAATAGAATTCAATGGCATTTGACAAAACAACTTGATGATCTAGACTTTGCTGATGCCTTGACTCTTCTGCCCCATTGCTGCAATCAAATACAAAATAAAAAACAAATATACTTGATGAGTGGTCACAGAAATTGGTAACTAGCAAATGTTACACACTTCAAATAATTTACAAAGTCATATTTCTTTCTTTTATTGATATTTATTGATTATTAGTGAGGAATGGAAAAAAAGAAACCTGACATCTGCTGGCATGGTGCTAAATGACAACAATCAGTGGGAACTTATACCGTTGACATTCATCAACAATTTTATCTATAAAACATCTACAACAGAGTAAGCAGAACAGATAACAATTTGAAAACTAAACTAATATGCAAGAAAACATTTCACGATACAAGATACTAACTCTCAGACTACCATTATCTTATGAACAAAGGAGGGCCAGGACGGAAACAACTATAAAACATGTTTCTTGTTTGAGCAAACCTCCAAGAAATAATAGACTTTCAACTTGCTCAAGTAAATCCAGAAAGCTGAGGAATCTTGGTAAACTATATTTCATTTAAACCATCCACATCCATTGCTTAAAAAAAAAAGAATATTGAATTTAAAAAAATAGATGCTACTCCTAACGCATTCATATTATGATCTGTTTAGATAGAGCAATTGAAAACATATTTATTTTAGTATATAATAAAATAAATGTCACATTTCTGTATAGACTATCTTACCATATATTTGAAATTCCTAATGACCAACTAAAATTTGCCATACTTTTTCAACTTGTTTAGCTACAGTCGCTTCCAGCGGGCAATATGCCCATTACAGTTGGGGCAAACATGAATCACATCCTTGGTTTCATTGATGCAGAAAGGAATGAGACAGCAACCCCAGATACAACTGTGGATGAGAAAGACATTTAAATTTTGTTCTAAAAACCAGATAATTACATCACATTTTAAAAGGGACTAAAGATGTAGCACTGTGAATGAGCTGACAGCTATGAGTCACTAGCTGCTTGCATCAAGGTTAGCTAACCATAGCTTATCAAGACTCCATTTTGTTTCCAAGCTGTGGACCTGGAAACAGGCTGCACTAGTGTAGTCTGGCTAAGAGAATAAGGATTGCAGTGGGAAGGCAAATCCAGCACTCAAAAAGGCCAGCTGAAACTGGATGTGCCATGCCAAAAAGACATGTCATTTTAAGGACGAACGCTGAAGATATTTTAAGCTAATCATGGCAAGGTTACAAATAATCTGTTTTCTTGTGTAAATCAGTTGTGTTGAACAATGTAAAGTCTGTTCTAATTACAAGGCTCTGAAACATGGAAGACAACAAATGCACTTACAGAAAAAGGTACAGACTTTTGTAAATTCTACGCAGACCATGAGGTTTGAATTGGTACAATAAGATCACAAATGACCGCTGAACATTTGCTGCAAAACTGCCTGACATACGAGGATCAGAGAAAGTAGATGTGGCCACCACCAGTGGCAATAATAGACAAGCTCTATGGCAGTGTCGACAGCCTCAGGATGACCGCTGATTTTTTCGAAAAAATACAGGTTGACGTCTGACAGCGTACGAAGAAGAAGAAGAAGATCACAAATGTGGAACTGTTGGAAATAACATTACAGATACCAGTAGAGCTTGACATAAGGAGGAGGCGATGGATAGGCCACACATTACGGGAACCAGTTAATAACGTTGGAAGACAGTCTCTGTTTTGGAATCCACAAGGCACGAGGAATAGCGAACAATCGAGACACTTAATGGAAGAGGGAGCTGGATTCCATTATAAGGGCAGCAGGCAAGATATGGACAGAACTGGCCCGGATGGCTCATGATAGGAAGGCCTGGCGTGTACTTGTTGAGGACTTATGCTCCGCAAGGAATGTTCAGGTTTTTGATTTATTTATTGTGCAATTTAAAAAAACACATAAATAATCACTCAATTCTCGATGAAACATAAGCAGTATGCCAGACCCAATTCACCAACTCAAAATAAATCAACAAACTACTTTATTTCACCTGAGAACTGGACACTGCAGACTACTAGAACATCTTTACCGACTGAGGATCTCACACACTGATGAGTGCCCATGTGGAACAGGATGCCAGAACCCTGAGCATATTCTACAGGAATGCCCAATCTATATGGGAATGAGATGCCAGACCTGGCCAGAGGGTGCGGAGCTGTGACAAAAGCTGTGGGGCAGCCGCTCCGACCTGGTGAAGACTACAGACTTCATCATGGCGACTGGCCTGCAGATATAGCATGACCAAAAGATACTGAACGCAAAGAAGAAGAATTCTGGATGATATTCAGTCTCTTGTTTTATACCATAGGTGATTATACGAGTGTTTTAACTGATTTAATGGACATGCCTGTTAATCAATGCCATAATCAAATATTTTGTTTTTACTTACCCACACAAGAAAAGAATGCTACTGAGCAGAACAGTGAAAAGGCCACTCTTGTACATCGTGTAAGTGACAATATAAGCAGAACAGATAGGACACATTGTTTGCACTGGAATAGGTCCAAAAGTTTGCTGTGTGGTAAAATTAGGCTGTGTAACTATCACTACTGTTGGTTCAGAGCCTTGAGGTGGGTAAATTTGAGGTGGGTAGCCCTGATCAAGCTGTGAACTTTCTGTTGCCTGTGCATTATTATTGTCCGAAAGTGGAAAAGGTGCTGATTTCACAGTCATTCTTGAACTGCATTAACAAACTTATCTATGTGCTGCACAGCTGTGGTTTATTATTATGTGCCTACAAATAAAATAGAGAAAAATTAGTTCATGAACATATCCTTGCCTAACTCTTGTGTTTATTATATTCAAAGTGTTCACGGTAAGCATCGTTTGTTGCATGTTTGCACAAATTGTCATTGGATTCTTCCAAGAGGCTAACAGTTATTTCAAATCTGTTTTCAATTTCATTTAACTTTTGTGGTTATGTAAGGCTTTGTATTTGTGGCTTCTAATATTTACAGTCATTGTTTAAATATTTCTCTGAATGTTGATGAATGTTTCATCTCAGTGTGTTTTTAATTCTAATTTTGCTCACAGAGGCTAAATGGTGGTCTGATATCAGAGAGACAATCTGAGAATTCCCAAATAAATGTTATGCAGAACATGCACAAGAGGGATGAGTTTGCGTAATAGTGAGTGATTATAGAGCCAGCAGATCAATGGATATTAATTGTTTACTTGCTGATCCCCGCGCCAACAGACATAGCTCATAGGATGACACTGACATATTGAACTTGAGATGGATATGGTCAAGGACAAAAGTCAAGACATTACAATTATACTAAGAGACTTGAATGTGAAATTTAGATGTGAAAAGTGCATGATGTAACTAGTGGATGTGGACGAAAAAATTAATGGAAAGGTTGACATGACCATATTATATGATCATAGAAACTAAAACACATAGTAGAAGCAATACCATAAACACCTTTAAACTTGGAAGAACCAGATACACTATTCATATTCAAATTGTCTACATATTGGCTTCCAAGAGTTTTAGAAATGGTTTGGTGTCTGTGGAAAAAAGGTCAGGAGAGGATTACAATAGTGACCATGTAGCAATAATATCAAAACGTAGAATAAATATGAACAAAGTGAAAATGATTTGATTGATACTATGTTGTTTGTTAAATTTGTAACCTTCTGTTGGCGAAGGTAAGCTCTTTTTAACCACAATGTCATTTTGGGTTATTTCAGCAGGGCTTGATACTCATGACAAAATGATTTGACATCTTCACTTAAACTCTTGTGCAGAGTTAAAAATGTAAATCATCATGAAAAGGGATGCAGTCCGAGCAGACCACAGTACTGTCGAGATACTTGATTGTTTTATTCTTCTTATGCCTTTAGTGTCAGGTTATGAAGAGATCTCTAGAACGAGCCCGTCTGTGTGCCTCATGCATAGTGACCTAGTGACATTCACCGCCTCAAATATTTATGTAAGTCACCTTTTTCGTGGTCTGTCCTTGGCCTTGAATCCATTTTAAAAAGCATTGCTTGTTGGGGGATGCTGTGTGGTAGTCTTGTTAGGTGGCCAAACCATTTTAGTTGCTGTCTTGTCTTTTGATGTAGTCTAATACTGATATTGTTACCACTAGTCTCCTGATGTAATTGTTTTTGATCATGTCTTTCCTTGTTGCACATAATATTTTTTGCAGGCATTTCATTTCTGCTGTTACGATGTGTCATTTTTCATATGATGTTAGTGTGCAGTTTTGATATTGACATCTTATTTGTAAAATATTAGAATGAAATAAAGTCCTTGCAATAATGTATCTCATAATGGCTGATGTTTTTTTTTAAGTTTCTGTATATTAATTTTAATTGAAATAGCTCCTCTTTTAATTTCCTATCAGCTGATCAGGCATGTTATAGATTAGGTCATCTTGTATTCTGTGTTAATTTATTTAAACAGATTATGTGCTGTAAATTTAAACTTTAAGATATTCTACAGCAGACATGTATTACATCAATGTATAGGTAGTATAAATTGCTGCAATAATATAATAATTTAATAATGTATTTAAAATTGTTTTTAATTTATGTTCTATCACAAGGAATGAGCCTAAAATGAAAATCCACTGCAACATGAATTTCCCTATGTCGCCTCTTCAAACATGAATTTTTTAATATCATAGAATGAAGTATTTAAAAATGTAATATAATGATAAATCATGCAGTTATTCATATTTGTATATAGTAGTAAATATCTAGTGAGCTAGTGTGTGAAAAGTGATCAATATTTTGCAGACCTTAGTCGGAAACTATGTAGTTAATTAATCTTGCTGTTACTGCAGATCAGATCAGTCTGGAAATGTATTAATGTAAAATTTACTAGTTGTGTACATAATAGAACATTAGTTATAGTCCCACTTTCAAACCAAATGGTGTTCTTTCTGATCTTTCAATGTAAATGTATCCAACTTGCTTTGCGGTTAAATATGACTGATAAAAACAATATATGCATGTCAAACAACGTCAACTTCACCCACGACTGATTAGTATGAATATAGAAGGCTTTCTCCAGTAGCTTGTATAGAGAAAGGAACAGAGGCGTTAAAACAAAATTTAAGAATATTAAGAATTAAAATATTCATTATTGCTGCAGGTTTGTCCAATTGTGAACACATAATTGTTACCTGTATCATAATAGAACTCATAGTTTGACCGTTGACACACCCTTATAAATATGGCGTGTGTGTTTTATGTGATATATAACTTCGAAACTTTCTTTACTTCAGCATTTATGTGATTAATAGTTTGATTATAGAAGAGTGCATATATTAGCTTAAGATATGGACTGCTCTTATTAGTTCATGTGATATGCATTATAATAATTAAATGTGTGTATACAAATGTAAATGAATTAATTATATTGCACATAAAAATTATATACTTTGGTTATATAAATGCCAATTATGGAATGTAACATTGTTTCAATAATATAAATTTAACATTGACAAACAACATTTGATACGGAACAAATTTACAGTCCTATTAGATAATAATGTCAAAGTATATTGTATCCTAAATATATTGTCTATATTTTCAGATATGTCAATTTTTAATTTATGTATTTTATACTTTTATTTTTTAATTTGCCATCTGTATGTGCAGGTAGAATATGTTATTATTGTTCGATAGCATAATGGAAATACATTCTTAAAAAAATGTTCCAATTAATTTACATATGTTTGTGCATTGTTCCTATATTTATTTCATTATGTTACTTTGTCTACATAGAAAAGCATTTTAGCATACACAAAATGACCAAGCAATATATTATGAAACAAGCAATCTATATCGTTAAACTTGAAATATACCCTGGCTCAATTAATTCCCACAGTCTGCATTTCATTTCTCTAAATCTTGCTACTGTGTCTACTCTAAATGTGCAGAATTTAATACAGTTCCCATGTTTTTTTTGTCTACATAATTAAAAAACAAGCCTCAACTTTTGAAAAAATGTCTAATATTGCTTCATTTTCATTCAAACCTCAACAACCAATTGTCTTTTGTTATATACTTTACTATTGCTGCTTTGTAATACCATTAAATCCAAATATCAATGGTCCTACACTGCATATACAATAAATATAAATAAATATATATGGTATGCAACAAAGATGGCACTGTAACTGGCTGCGGGTCTACATTGCTTAACTGTTTTGGTTCTTTATGGATGCCGCCAGACCACGGATTTGCCTGGAATGCACATTAGTTGACGATTTACACTTGTGTTCATGGAAACATAGTGTTGTTTTCCGTTTGGACTGGTTAGTTAATTAGTTTTTTTGTGATTTCTTCCATGCGTTTATCCTGGTCTGGACATTGGTTATATGATTGGCACTATGCTTAAACATGTGTCGTATTTTACGGCCTAGTTCACACGGCTGAACTTCATGAAGTTAGCGTGTGAGAAATTTAAACACTATTATAATGAAACGAACACAGCGAGGAAGAGATGCCAGACTCACTCACACACTGAGTGATGTCCCTACGACCTCTTTTGGTTATGGAGAAGGCAAGACAAACATCCCCGTCTGCTGCCTTTCGGGATACTTGTTTATGGGAAAGGTTTCGGAAGTACACCCTGAGGAAAAATCTGCATCCTATGCTATCTCCAGTCGTCTTGATAAATATCTTACCACTGGCCAAAAGTAGTTCAGGACCAGAGAGTGAGGTTGACAAAAGGCGCAGTTTCTTCCTCACTTTAATCCAAATCACAGTGCAGGTCACCCATTTCAGCGGACGACAGCAAGAGAAAAAACTGTCCACACAGCTGAACAAAGAGAGTGGTCTTCATCACTTGTGATGGACGAACATCATCGTCATACAATAAATATAAAGAATTATACCTGTGTAACATAGTGCATATTTAGGGTTATCTCCCTTTAATAATATAATATACATGCGTGAACAATTAAAGGGACTTAACTTGCTTAACATGAACAAATGATTTAAGAAGAGAATTGAAACCTTTGAAATGTGAATATACAGAAGAATTGGGTGTGCCTTCTGGAAAGAAAATTAAAACAAGTAAGGAAGTCTTGAAGAAATTAGAGGTGCAAAGAGAATTCATGATCAAAATAAGAGCGGCAAAACTATTGTACTGCAAAACTGCCATTGTGGTACACATTACAAAAAAACAACAAAAAACAAAACAAAACACACACGCACGCACACAGGCAGGCAGGCAGACAGACAGACAGACAGACATATATATATATATATATATTTATATATATATATATATATATATATATATATATATATATATATATCCATAACACTAATATATATATATATCTGACTCCCCCAGCGGTCAAATCTTATCTCCTTTCTTTTCAATTCACCAGTTTTATGGTGGTCCTTTCCTCCACCCGTCAGTTCCTCCATCTGGACTAAAAGAACAATGGACAGGAAATAGGCAAAGTTTTGTTATGGCAGAGTGGACTGACAGGAATCTTAGGGTAAAGAATAGTTCTCATGTAGGCCATGCATTACTCACCCCCTTGACTACTGTACAAGTACACAAAACCTTTATGACTCTATAGCTTTTTTGGAATAATATAATACTTATATATATATATATATATATATATATATATATATATATATATATATATATATATATATATATATATACATACAAATGTATGTGTATAAGCAAATATGTTTGTACGGATATGTACACATGTTGCATATATGTATGTGGGTACGTAAGTTTATTCATGTACACATACATGTGTATGTGCACATGAATGTGCGTGTATGTGTGTATGTGTGTGTATACGTATGTATGTATGGAGGGATGGATGGATAGATGGATGAATGCATGTATGTATGTATGTATGTATGTATGTATGTATGTATGTATGTATGTATGTATGTATACATGGGTGTAAGTATGAGTGGGTATATATGCATATACGTATATATGTGTTTGCGCATGTGTATATATATAAATGTGCCTGTGGGTGTGAAATAATATATGTATGTGCAAAATGAATAGGTATGTATCAGGAAGTACACATGTGCATTATTTTATTTGGGCATTCATTTATATGTACATTCATTTATGCTTTCACAAATAAATGTATGTCACCTTTCACCTCACAAAGTGTAACTCCCACCATCTCACGTTTCATCTCATGGGAATTTTCACCTCACTCCATTTCACATCACACAACATTTTGTTTTAAAATTGTGCAATAAAGAATTTTTCAAAATAAATAAAAATAAAACAAATGTATGTCTGTCTGTGCGTGCGTGTGTGTGGTTATATTTGTATGTGCATGTGTGTGTGTGTATAGATACAGGTGTGTGTGTAAATGAATAGGTATGTATCAGCAAGCCCACATGTGCATTCATTTATATGTGCATTCATTTATGCTTTCACAAATAAATTTATGTCACTATTCACCTCACAAAGTGTAACTAACGTCCACCATCTCACGTTTTATCTCATGTGAATTTTCACCTCATTTCACCTCACATCACACAAAGTTTTGTTTTAAGATTGTGCAATAAAGAATTTTTAACAAAAAAATACACATAAACAGATGCATAAAAGCCATTCTAGGACACGAATAACTAACACAACAGAAGACACATAAAATATAAAAACATCTAGTCAAGCTATAAGCGTCCCCACTACACCTTAGAATAAAAAGAGGTTACAAATTTTTGTAAAACAATTACATAAGCATGTTCACAAATCTACACAACCCATACATTATTCCAAAAGCTAGAGAAGTCGCTTACAGACTTTTATTCAACCTAACTCCCCAAAACACAGGAAAACAACGCAAACCAAAATGTCAACTATGCCAGACGAGCGAAAAAGAAACAGAAGATCACATATTCTACTCATGCAGTAGTCATACCTACAAGACAAATTCTACAAAACACAATCGAGACACGACACCAATCACACAAATGCTAATTCTGCAATCAGAATACAGACACATCATATGGAAGTGCAGAAATGAAGCCTCCTATCCTTCAGAAAATACTCCCCAGACATTGTACTACAAATGCTCATGAAGAAGGCGTTGTCCAGTAGCGACATACAAATGTAAATATTGTACTGTGAATTATGTATGTTAAAATATGCTTGATTATTTCCAATTTTCAATTTCTCTTGCCACTCAAACAGGACAAAAATTGTGTTCATTTGGAAACGAGTGAATGAATGTATGCCTGTTTGAGACTTTCCCTCCTTTTTTCTCCCAACACCACACAAACTGAAATAAAGTATAAAACAGGTAGCAGAGCAGGGAAAGTATCAATTTCCCCCATTCCAACTGAGGGTTTGTTTCCCTGCTGAACTAAATCACCCAAACTCTCCCCCAGCTGTCAAATCTTATTTCCTCTCTTTGCAATTCATGTTTGATGGTGGTTCTCTCCTCCACTAGTCAGTTCCTAAGTTTTGACCAAAAGGACAATGGGCAGGAAATAGGCAGAGTGGACTGATAGAAGTCTAGGGTAAAGAATGGTTCCATGTAGGCCATGCATTACTCACCTTTTGACTACTGTACAGTTTCACAAAACCTCTATCACTCTTTAGCCATAGGAAAAAATAAAATAAATATATATACAGATGTGTGTGTGTGTGTGTATAAGTAAATATGTATGTACGGATATGTACCAATGTTGCATATGTGTATGTGGGTGTGTGTGTTTATACATGTACATATACGTATATATTTTATATGTATATGTGCATACATGTGGGTGTTTGCATGTATATGTATGTATGTATGTCTGTGTGTATATGTATATATGTGTATGTGTGTATGCCTATATGTGTATATATATATATATATATATATATATATATATATATATATATATATATATATATATATATATATATATATATATATATATATATATATGGTATGGTTATATTTGTATGTACACGTGTGTATAGATAAATGTATGCGTATAAATTAATAAGTATGTATCAGCAAGTACACATGTGCATTCATTTATATGTGCATTCATTTATGCTTTCACAAATAAATTTATGTCACCATTCACCTGAAAAAAAGTGTAACTCCCACCATCTCACGTTTCATCTCATGGGAATTTTCACCTCATTTCACCTCACATAACACAAAGTTTTGTTTTAAAATTGTGCAATAAAGAATTTTAAAAAACCCACACAAAAAACAGATGCACACATGCATCCATACACTGGCTAATACATACTGATCACTGTAAGGACTACTGGCTTGGTGGAAATGCCCGTGCCTCACTAGTAGAATCCAGAAAGGCAAACCTTTAATCAACCAAAAAAAAAAAATTACACATTGCAAAAACAATGCTGGAAGGAAAAGTGAAAGGCAAAACGTGCCAGAGATAAATAAAGCTATCCGTGAGATGATTACATCAAGAGATGAACAGTGAAGAACCTGACAGATTGTATTTTCAAGGCAAGAAACAGGACTTTGGAGATCTATGGCAACTAACCTTCGCTGTGGAGATAGCATCTGAATAAAAAAAATTATACTGAAACAATTAAAAAGACATGCAATTATTTGGAAATGATAACATAATAAATATGTCAAACATCAAAAGAAATCATATCAGAAATAAAAAACATTAATACATTCGGTTTCATTTAGAGATTAACAAATTCATGTCCCTAGTTTTTGCTCTCACAAATTACCTTGGTGCTGAAGAAAATGAGAAACAAAAACACATATGTCGCTTAATAAACAGTAGAATTCGAGGTGATTTAATATAGGTTTATAAGATAATCAACAGAAAGGATAAATTAGACTATAACAAGTTTTTTCCAAAATCCGGCTACAAGAACAAATTATCTAAAGAAAGAGGGGACGGCGTGGCCTAGTGGTTGAGTGGCATGGCTCACAACCGGAAGGCGCTGGCTTCGATCCCCATCACAGCACCGGCAATTACCCCGGGGAAGCAAACCCTTAGAAAATGCAGGAGGAAGCAGACCCATACATAAAATGCATGCTGAAGTCGGATGCACTGGGCCGACAGGCGCAAAATAAAAACCACAGTGCAACGCACACCGCCTTGGGGATTAGAGAAATAAGGCGAACGCAAAAAAACAAACTAAAGAAAGGTCTAGATTAGATACTATGACATATTTTTTTTAGTCAGAGAATGGTGAATGCTTGGAATGCATTGCCACAGGAAATAGTGGTGGCAGGGCCAATTAATGCATTCAAGAATATTTTGGATGAGCATAAGTATTTTTAGATCAAGTGAATGTAAAAGAAACTGGTTGTTTACAGACTCTGCAATCTTCTAAACCCGTATAAAGACGTTAAGTTAAGTTAAGCAGCAGGACAGAAATAGTGGTGGTCACTGACCCATATCTATAAATGTTTTGATCGATTGTTGACCGTAACTCGAAGAGGAGCAGCTTCAGTTTATTTATTTAAAAAAATGTAATGTACCACGTCCAACAAATTGTTGGCAATGGAATGACGAAAAATCGTGTTTCACTGTTACAGTGTGACTGAAGAAGCAGTGAACAAGCTCAAGGCACTCAGCGACTTGTAGCTGAAGAATGGTTTGCACCAGAGTCAGTTAACCAGACCTGTCCAAGTCCATTTTCCACCTCCAAGTGGCGATCCTGAAAACAAGCTGCATCTGTGCAGCCTGGCTGAGAGAATAGAGATAAAATAGAGAAGGTAAACCCAGCCCCAAAAATTAGTACGGTCAATATGTGTCGGACTGAAAGGCGTGGATATAGCAGCCTCGTTGTAAACTACAACACAACTATTACACAACGTAATAAAAACGTACGAAGAAGAGGGAGACTTAAAGCGAGCATAGCGCGCATAAGCAAACGTGTCAATATACAAAAATGAGAGCATGACACACATAAAACACTTTCATGGGATCCTAAATTGGTGGAAGGTAAAAAAAAATAGAATTGATCAACAGAATTAGGACCGCAATCTGTGAATAGGCCAAATGTAAGGAATATATATAGATTATAAATAAAATAATGAATTCCTTCACCTATGGGTTCACCAACTGGAACTACATTCAATATTCATTCAGTGATTCGCAAGATCAAACTGTTGGATCGACACGACGTTACTCAATTCCTTGCGACTTGCCTTGTGACTATGTTCCAATTCTGAATTCAGTTATTCCTGTCTTTACTAGTTCTAAACACGAACTGCGTCGTCACAATTCAACCCCAAAACTGTTCCAGACGAATCATAAACTTTTAAATCATGGAGTGGAAATGGCCATACTAAATGTAATCTTTTGATTAGGGGAAATGTTAAAAGTTGACTGAAAGATTGAAAACTTTTGATTTTATGAAAACATAATCAATACATCTAGTGTAATTTAATGAATTGGCAAATAGTCAAGAACAGCATTTAAGCCTAAAACATCTCAGGTCCCTACGGAGCACAGCTGTGTCCTAAAATAAATTTCTCTGATTTTGCTTGTTTATTTACAGGTCTCGGATTTTTTTAAATTTCCTTCTCCCGTTGATTCAGTAACCATGGTAGTAAACCATTGTTATCGGACTTGATCTGTAAAAAAGACAAAAACACTGAAAAAATTAAAGAACGAATGTAAATAAGAAAGCAGAATGTAGCTCAAATATCGCATATTAAAGTTCAGAAAGCAGGCAAAATATTAAAAAAATTAAGTAACTTGGTATAGATGTTTGTGTACGCGAACAAAAATAATGTATTTCCTATTCTGACATGATTGATACGTAATATTAGTAATAATAATTCAGGTCAAACATGTATGTGACACTAGTATCAGCAAATCTCCTATTTTCATTTTGTTTTTGTTACTTAAATGTAAGAAAATAAAAACACCTTAGAAGAGCAAAAAGACAAGACGGCATAGAAATTGTAGCAGATGCTACAAAAACTATAGAGAAATGTCGGACGCAAACACGGATTTTTAAAATGCAGTTAATAACTTAACTTAACGTCTTTATACTGGTTTAGAAGACTTATCAGAGTCTGTTAACAACCAGTTACATTTTCATTACCCTGCTCTAAAAGCTATGCGTATCCAATCTATTCTTAAATGCATTAACTGTCTCTGCCTCCAATACATCCTGGGGCAATGCATTCCAAGCATTCGCCACTTTCTGACTAAACAAAATATTTCCTAATATCTAATCTGGACCTTTCTTTAGCTAATTTGTATCTATGCCCTCTTGTTTTCGTTGGTGATTGTAGTTTGAAAAAAAACTTGTTATAGTCTAATTTTTCCTTTTAAGTGATTATCTGATGAACTTGTATTAAATCACCTCGAATTCTTCCCTTTTCTAGATACCGTAGGCGTGTTTTTCTGAGTCTTTTCTCGTAACTGTAATTCTGGAATCCCACTGTCAGCTTTGTCGCTATTCTCTGTATCCTTTCCAGCATGTTTATATTTCCTCTACGATAAGGACCACACCTGTACATAGTACTCCAATCTATGTCTAACTAACGATTTATACAGTTTGACTATCACCTCCTTACTCCTATATTTAATCTTTCTTTTTATCATACCCAACATTGCATTTGCCTTATTCACTACTACATGGACTTGCTCACTCACCTTTCCTGTATGCTCTATTATAACACCTTGGTCCCTTTTCTTATCTATCATTCTAATATTGTTCTCGCCCATTCTGTAATTTTGTTCCATATTGGATCTACCCATGTGGATGACTGTACATTTATCTATATCAAACTCCATTTACTACCTCACAGACCAGTCTAGAATTGTTATCTAAATCCGACCTCAATAAAACCACCTCTTCTATAAATAAGACACTCCTATATAGTTTTGTGTTGTCCGAAAATGTTTCAATCATGGATCCTATATCAATGTCCAAATCGTTTATATATATCAAGAACAAAATTGGTCCCAAAACCGAGCCCTGTGGCACTCCCCTTTTTACTTCACAGCACTCAGAGTACTTCTTATTTTTGCTCACTCTCTGCCTTCTTTCCGTTAACTAATTTTTCAATCCATTCAGCAACCTCCCGACCTATTTCATGTGATTTTAACTTTTAAAATAATCTTCGATGAGGTACTCTATTAAAATTTGTTTGTTTCTTAAATGTTTGCCTCACTAGTTTGTACTGGCGGAGGCACGCTGTTTTCAACCCCAGACTGCAGTCAATTTGGCGATATTAAGACACATAAACTAGTGCTTGGGTGGATGTGTATATCTGTATGTATCTATCCTAGTGTTTCAGTGATGCAAAAGTATTTCCTGTCATTTGATGATCATCTCGTTGTTCCTCTAAGATAGATCAAGATGGTTTCTATTTTTCCTTTTTCTTCTTTTCCTTGTACACTGTCATGCTCCGGAGGTTAAATATTCACCATTTTGAATTCCTGAGACAATTTTTTGGGAATGGGTGTATTTATGTTATTTTATATAGCAGTCATTTTATTCTTTTTTTTTCAAAGTTGAAAGGACTCGTTAGTCCTACCAGAGCTCTGCTTTAGTAACGAAACCTGGTCCCTAATAAAAGCAGCAGAGAACCGGCTGAGAACAGCTCTCTCGTGTAGCATGTCCTTTGTAGAACGTCGTTCCCATCACAGTCTGTCTGAAAGAAACTCGTTCCCTTGCCAAAACTCCAGCTTCCGCCACTGTCATACTCAGGCACTCCTGGATATCTTGGTGCCATCGTCTTCTTGGTCTACCCCTTCCTCTTTTGCCTGGCACCATACCTTCCATCACCGTCCTCTCAAGACCGTTGTGTCTCTTGATGTGACCAAAGTATTTGCATTTTCTAGCCAAAATGGAATCGATAAACCAGTTCTCCTCTATGCTCAACTCTTGCCGAATGTCTACATTTGTTCTTTTCTCTGTTCAGGGTATTCTGAGGATCTTTTTGTAACATTTTGACTCGAAGGATTCGATTCTTTGTCTAGAAGTTTTGGTAATCGTCCATGCTTCACAGCCATAAGCTGCCACAGGAAAAACACAGGCTCTCAAGACTTTTACTTTTATCGTTTTGTTGGTGCCCTGCCATAATTTCTTCAGGCTGTTCAGTCTCTGCATTGCCATAGCTAGTCTTCTTCTGATTTCTTTCGAGCAGTCACCATTTTTGTCGATTCTGGAGCCCAGATATTCAAAATGTGTAACCTGATCTATTTCATCACCACCCACTGTAAATGTATGCTGACATTGTGTTTTATCGGTGGTCATTATCTTTGTTTTGTTTATGTTAATGAACAGATTTTGATCTTTACTATGTCCATTAACGGCTGAAAGTAGCTGCTCTAGCCCTTCCGCACTTCTTGATAGTATCACTGTGTCATCTGCATATCGTAACTCTGGAATCTCGTACCCCCCAATCGTAAATGGGTCGAAACTTTCAATGTTCTCATCTTCTCGTACATTTCTCATTATACATTCCGCATATATGTTGTACAGATAAGGTGAGAGTATACATCCCTGTCGGACTCCATTTTGTACTGCAAACCAATCTGATGTTTGCCCAGATACTCGGACAGCGGCTTGTTGATCTTGGTATAATGTTTCAATGAGATGGACTATATGCAAAGGAAACCCCATTTCCTTCATGATTCTCCACAGATTTTGATGTTTTACCGTGTCGAAGGCCTTAGTGTAATCAATGAAACATGTGTACAGGTCTACATTAAACTCTCTACATTTTTCATAGATATTCCTTAAATTGAATATGTGGTCCCGGGTCCCTCTGTCTTTCCTAAAACCTGCCTGGACTACGTGAATTTCAGATTCAAACCTTTTCTCTATCCTTCTTAATAGGATTCGCAGGAGTATCTTGCTAGCATGGCTGATCAGTGCGATAGTTCGGTAGTTCGTGCACAGCTTCAGGTTGCCTTTTTTGGGGAGGGGAATATAAATTGATTTCTTCCATGCTTCTGGCCACTCTGCACTGTGCCATATCTGTTTACACAGCTTGTGGTAGACTCGAGCACATGCCTCTCCTCCTGCTTGTATTAGCTCTGCTGGGATATCATCGCATCCTGGGGACTTTCCCTTTTTCAGGCTTTTAATTGCAGAGCGTACTTCTTCCAATGTTGGTTCAGGTTCTTTCTCATCCTTTGGTAGGATTGTAACTGAGCGCTTTGTGCTGTCTCCATACATGGTTCTGCAGTACTCTCTCTATCTATTCAGTATGTCTTTGGTTTCTGTTAGTGTGTTATCCTCTTCGTCATTTATGACATGTGGAACCGGACGGAATTCCCTTGTCAGTGTTCTTATTGCTTTGAATGCATCTCTTTCTTTGCCTTGTTGTTGTACGTTTTCTATATCCTTACATGTTTCTACTGGTAGTGTTTTTGTCGCCAGCACATTTGATCTCCATCTCTGTTGCACTAGGATGTAGTCTATTTAGTTTCTGCTGTTGTCATCCGGGGAGGTCCACGTGTACAGTCTTCGTGGATGTTGTTTGAAGAAGGTGTTGGCAATGGAGAGGTTGTTTTCCGTGCAGAATTCAACCAGTCTTTCTCCTCGCTCATTTCTGTGTCCCAAACCAAAAGGTCCTCGAACACTTCTCTCCTCTTCGGCTCTTTCCTCTCCGACTTTCGCATTGAGATCTCCAATGATGACCAAGATGTCTCTTTGTTCAACTTTTTCCATCGCTTCTTGCAAGGTGTTATAAAAATCATCCATTTCACAATCGTCTGCTGCTGATGTTGGTGCATACACTTGAATTATTGTTAAATTTCTAGTCTTTTTCTTTAGTCTGATTACAATTATGCGGTCGTTGACTGGATTGTAACCGAGTAGTGAAGGTGCTGTCTTCTTTGACAGAATAAAGCCGACCCCGCTTTTTCCACCCTTGTCCGTCCCAGAGTATATAAATGTTTCTCCTGAGGAGCTGGTACAGTGCCCTTGACCTGCACATCTATGCTCAGAGACTCCAAGAATCTCTATCTTGGTTCTCTTCATTTCTCTTCCGATCATGAATAACTTGCCCTGGTATAGGCTCCTGACATTCCAGGTGCTTATTCTTAGTTTTGTTTTTAGTCCCATTTCAGAGTTGTCCACTGTAATGCTGTCAGGCTTTAGGCCGTCATCTCTATTACTTGTACTGACTCTGAAATTGGCCTCTTCCCCAGTTGGCGTCGATGATCTGCCTGGTCTGAGGGCCTCACCATCAGATCTTTGAGTTTCGTTTCTCTCGACTGTCATAGGTTTCTTTGCATTTTACATCCAGTAGTTTGCCATTGCTTTCTGGACATTGTTCTGGCCGCTTACCAACTATGGTCTCTGGTGCGCCCTTAGCCCGATACCAGGCGTTTTCAGCTACCGCTTTCAGAGTCGTTGTCGCACAGGTCGATCTTCCGCCTCTTCCACCAGCAGCTGTGTGTACTTGTCAGGGGTGGACTCCCCTTCTTGTCATTTCACCCACGTAGTTTAGCCGGCCAGCCAAAGCCGTTGCCCGGGGGGTGGCGCTGCCGTACACAGGCAGACTCTAGGAGCCATACGTGAGAACAGCACACGAATCTATTGAAAGATACCTCGTGGGCATAACTCTCAGTCAACAGCAGCTTATCGAACTACACAATAGCGACATCCGGAGAATGTCACACATCAAGGATGTCCTACAGCACGTCAAACATTCGAAACACCGCTACGCAGGCCATGTAGCTAGAAGACAAAACGAAAGATAGAGTACCACTGACACTATGTGGTACCCGCGCGACAAAACGAGACCTCGCGGACGGTCCCCAACTCGCTGACGAGATTCACCAGGAAAGCACAACACATGACCCCACAACAGACACAATCTCAATGGACGACCAGCTCTGTGACAGAGACGACTGGGTCACGAGTCGGGACCAGCACAAGGACGACCACTCCTTGCGAAATAAGAACTTAGAGCAAAAAATATACGAAAGGACTTCAAATAAAAAACTTAAAAGTGTGATAGACAATAGAAAAAAAAACGCGCCTTTATATTGTAACTTGCTAACATAGTTGCTAAGGATGTCAAAAATTGTCAATAAGAGCACTTTACAATATGGGGACCTTACTGATAGGTGACTTACAGAGTAGACCAAAGTACAATCAATCATTCTTGTGGCAAGCCAAACACTCCCTACACCACTTGAAGAAGGGAAAGTTCCCGGATCAGATAACATAATAGCTTGTAAAGAAAGATAAGTATTGACACATACAGTAAAATATCTATTTAACTGACCTGATTTAACGGATTTCGGATTTAACGGATTGAAAAAAAAAAGGTATCTATAGTTCAGTTTAGCTCGGGTGCCATCTCCGCATCAAAGTTCGGCTTCAATGGATCTTCAGTGTACTCTATATTTTGCCGTAATAGTGCATGCAATCTGACAGGGTTTCTCCAGTCCATCTCCTGGTGTTATCCACCCACTTATAATGTCTCTTGAATGACTGCCTTCCACCCTACCCACCTCCATGATCTTCAACAAGGAGGTATGTTTTGTTGTATGGCCCAAATAACGTAACTGTCTAACCCTGGTTTCGGTCATTAAATCTCTTTTCACCCCCACCTTTTTCAATACCTCCACATTTGTTTTCTTCTCTTTCCAAAAAATGCGACTCAATATTCTATATACCCACATTACGAAGTCTTCAATACTCTTTTCCAACTTGTTATTCGGTGTAAATGTTACTGCGCCATAAAGTAGTGACGAGTGTACATAACACCTGGCAATTCTCATGTAGTATATATTTATTTAGTAACGTATATACATTTTTTTTAAATAGCGAAGGGCAGACTCTCGATTTGTTTCAGTTTCAGTCTGTTTTAACAAGCAATCATGAGACAAGGCTGTATACAAAGTGTACATGTATGTGCGATTTCTGCATTGTGAATCTATTATAATTTTGCAATCCTTACAATTCAAAAGAAACGCATACGAGCTTAAATGTGCCACATGAGCTAATTGAGAAATTAGAAAACGTCTCAGTAAAACACGTTTGTGCAATTTTCAGTGGGAAAAGAATGAAACTGTGTATGTATCCATAAATCAAAGAAAGAATTGATACATGTTTCTGTAAAATACAGTGAAACCTTAAGTTTCGTCACTTGGTTACTTATTTGTGTAATTACAATAACCAAACTTTACATTTATATTATTTGTGTGATTTTACTGTAAACAGTTCATAGCTATGTTTGTGATACCCCACTACCCATCCCTCAGATTCCGAGCCGCAATCGGCTGTAATCCGTCAGACCTCTTTCAACGTTTTCTCGAATTGAATTGAATTCTCCGAATTCTGAAGGTGAATTTCCTTCCCTTTCTCCATCTCATTATACAAATCCCCTAAATCACCAGCGTTTAAAACTACATATAATTCAGAATATATTTTCTTTGTTTTCTTTACTCGGTAAAAATTATTAGATTTTATTTACCTATTAAAAAAATATATTATTGATTTTTTCCTATGTTAATTGTTGTTTATTCAAGCACATCAAGTACGTTATAGTTAGTTAGTTAGTTATTATGTTTTTGACGGTCCTAAAGAATTTGCCACCTAAATCAATCCTATGCTTTGATTTTCGTTGATTTTTATCTTTCGTCTGCTGGCTGGTCCCTTTCTCGTTTAAAGAACGATCTCACAGCGATCTCACATTTCAAAGGCTCAGCTATGTGACACCGCTTTTACTTCCCGGACTGAAGCCAGCGCGCTAACCACTGCGCTATGCAGCTCCCTAATTATGCATGTACAATGCTGATATCTTTGTTGTTCCACAAAGTTACCCACAATAAAAAATGTGTTTGTTGAACAAAGATTTAGGGGTGTTAAAAATGTACCAAGTTTAGAGTTGAAATATACAAATGAAACTCTAGGAAAACACCTGGGTTTTAACGTTGATGAAAACAAATGGTGGTTGTGGTGTTTTAGAAAAAAGCATGGCTTTGTGAACAAGAAAACCTTAAACAAAAATGATAATTATAATTTCTATTTTTAATTTACAAGGTGTGTTCAAATCAAAACGGACCAAACAGCAACAAATGAACGTACGTAGGATGCGCATGATGATGTCACTTCTGGTGTAAACAGCACATACCAACCGTCATGTTTGCAAAATTTCATTATCCTCTGACTCATAGTTTCCTCATCATACCGTTGAAAACATGGCCGGTGTGATACGGAATTTAACCAGAGTTGATCAGTAAGAGGTGATTCGGTTTCTAACAGCTAAAGGATGTCGACCAGTTGACATTCATCGTAGAATGCAGGCAGTGTATGGGGACAAAAGTGTGTCGAAAACAAGAGCGAAAAACTGGGACAAGGATGTTCAAAGAAGGGCGTGAGTTAACGAAACAATATGCGCCTAACCTGGTCTCGTAAGTTCTTTCGTTAACTAATGTCCTCCAGAAACCTCCACGTTGCAGATGTAGTCATGCCACCAGATGCCCAGGATACGCCGCTGGTTAAGCACGTGAAAGGCTTCCAGTCACGACATGTCATGTTTCAGCAATGTCCCGGTTTCGTAGCCGTAAAGCAGGACTGGGTCCACGCAGATCTGGAAGATGCGTATTTTTGCCCCAAGGGAAATCTTGCCATTACTCCACACACATCGGAAGTCGTGCATAGCGGACGCAGCTAGTCTAATCTGCCTGGAAATATCAGGACCGCTGCGCCCATCGGATGATATGCTACCGAGATGGATGAAGTTGTTGGTGCCCACCACAGTGTGACCTTGAGTTTCAATAACATGGGGTGCTGTGTCGGAAATGAGGTTCTTAATTTTTGGTCTAGGCCGAGGATATAGACAGGCCTAGGGAGGGCATTTCACTGTCTAACATTTCCAGAGAGTTCTACAGCGCAGATCTGACTGTGACGAACAGGACAATGCCGTCAGCCTAAACGAGACCAATGAAGATTGACTGATCAATATATATACCCTCCTGATGCGCGCTTAGGCGGTCAAGAAGGCAGTCGACTGCCGGACAGAATAGGTCGGGGGCAAGAACACATCCTTGTCTGACACCCGAATCGAGAGGAATCTGTCAGAGAGACCGCCACCCAATCGAACTTTGGAGCCGGTGTCCTTGTGTAGCTCCTTGATCAGGTTACATTAGAGGGGGCCGGGGTACCTATTCCCTGGAGGGCTTTCCAACAAAGGCGGACTTCCAGTCCACGTATGCAGCGTACAAAGGGCGATTGAAGGCGCGGTGCAGTTCGGCGAGGAGGCGCAGAGCAAGAATAGCGTCGGTTGTAGAACGACCCTGAGTGAAACCAGACTGTTCTGGGCGACGTTTTGTGGTAAAGAGAGACTTGAGTCTAGTAGCACGTGGGCAAACACATTCCCCCGACTAGTGTTATAGACCTGTCATTACTGCAGTCTTTGTGACTCCCCTTGCCTTTGTACAGGGAAACGACGATTCCATTGCGCGAGTCGGCGGGGGCGTGTCCCGTCCTCCATACTTGCAGGAATAAATGATGGTGAGCAGGGCTGATCGGGTCGATGTCGTATTTCAACAGCTCCTGTGGGATGTGATCCAGGCCTGCCACTTGTCCATCTCTGAGTTTCCGAATAGCAGCAAGGACTGCAGCTCTAATAGATACATACTAAATATCGATATATGCAGTGATTCTATCTATCGTCAGTCTACATGTGTCGTGGAAAGGTGTGACCTCTTTTGTTTCATATTTTTTGGCTGTCGAAAATCCACTGGGGACTTTCCAAGTATCTGTTACCAACCATTAGGTTGGTAGCCTCTGGAATATACAATCGTCTATTTTTGGGACTGATAGTAGTGGAAGTGTAAATTAGAGCAAGGTAGACCCGCAGCCTGTCAGGTGACATCTATGCCGCTACGCTAACCACAAAACCAAGGTATGATGTTATAACCACACAAAAATTAAACCATAACAAATATGGGTATTTTAACAATCACTTGTATAACCACATGATAATAAATCTCAGGATAACTTAGACGTGTAATATCTGGTGTATGATCTGCTACATATAAACATCTTTCAGCTTCTTCACAATACGTTTCCATCCAGTTAATCTTATTTGCGTGTGTAAGTGTGCGTGCATTACACAATTCTATGATAGTGTAACAGATCTTAGCTGTACTGACAATATATGGGTAGGAGCTTAGACAACCATTTATTTCTTTCTTCTTCGTGAGATTTGGGTTAGCTGAACTCAGACCCGCCAGAATTTGAGCAACCAAATCGAACTACGACGTAACTCGAGTTCAGTTATAGGTCAGGTGTCAACACCTGGAACGATAGTGATTAGTGAGACGTAGACTTATTCACGCCGACAAGCCCGCGTCGTCTGGAAACCACGCCAATAGGATGGGGGCTAATGGCAAGCAGGCGGATAAAAACGGGTGCGGTTTTGGAAATCCCGTGATCTGAGAGGTAGATCGAATATAAATCCCGGCATAGATACGTGAGCATCATTACAGGAGAATACTTGAGAGAGATAGAGAGACTTTGGTGAGAGAGAGAGAGAGGTACTTTAGGAAGAGAGTGAGGAGTACTTTGAGAAGAGAGAGAGGTACTTTGGGGAGAGACGTTCATTGAAGATCAGGCGGCGAAGAGAAAACACAACTTCAGAGATGACATGAGATAGACACAGAGAGGAAACATTTTACTTCGACAAATTACTTGAGAAGAGATTACATCAGATAGGCCGTGGAGAACGGTCAACTTGGAACATTACGCGAGAAGATATTAGAAAGAGACGCTCAGTCGAGAGCAGACAGCGGAGGGAAAAGACTTGACTTCAGAGAATAGATGCAAACACTTTCGAGAGCGACACTCAGTGGAGAGTGGGCGACAGAGTAAGGCAGATTTGAGTTGAGAAAAACATAGAGAGAGAACATTTCACTTCAGAGACAGAGGTACATTGGAAAGAGGCGCTCAGCGGTGGGCAGGTGATGACGATATGCAGTTGAGGCAGATTTGAGTTGATCATTAGGCGACGGAGAGAGGCAGTTGAGATAGACACGCAGCAAGCAAGGTAACTACTCTCACATTATGTAGTGGTCGCAATTTCAAGTTACCCCATTCATCATATTGACGCAGTCCCACTGTTCACGTCGACATCACCTTGATAACGTGAATGTAAGTCGTCAGTAGAAGCTAGAGGTAGTTTCCCAGTGATCCTGTGGATCAGATTTGATGCAGTCTATCCTGACCACGCTGAGACCACTTAGATCTACCGCCGACAAAGAGGAACAAGGCCACGGACGTCATATCTGGATTCAGAACCAACGAACTACCATCAGCGACAATCCGCAACCTAGTTCGATCGCAGTATGCCCGATTAGCAGACCAGATTAGAAAAGCAGATCCGCAGACCAGATTAGGAGAATAGGGTGTCGTAACGTATAAATAGTGAGAGAAAGAATTACAGTTTTTGGAGAGTTTATAGTTGGCAGTGTTTCTTCATTAAATAATCTGTTGTATTGCATTTATATTGAGTGTTACTTGTTTTGTTTAGAGTGAGTGTTTAGTGCAATAGAATAGAGCAGACCCCTTTACCGTTTGCGACAGAGCTCCATCAAATCAATGAAAAACTGTTATGACTGTGCAGGAAAACAATTACGCTAAATTGTTACAGCATGGGAATACACGATTTCTGTCTTTGGGTCCATCAATTCACATAATTTTAAGCGTGTTTGATTGGCTTAGATCTTATTTTCTTTCTAAAAAAAAATGCCGTTATGTTGGGAAAATTGTTTGAAGATCCATTGTCGAAAATTTTGATTACCATTTGCAAGAGATTAAGTGTCTACGCTCCAAACATACATTAGCTAAATTGAAAAAAGATACTATTTCAGCTACACAAATAGCTATGAACATGGAAAATCTTGTAATCAATTTAGAGTCCAGAAAAAGTGAAATGTTTGTTGCTTCTCATGTAAAAAAAAACAACAAACAACTGAAGTATCTGTAGATTCAGGAGAAATTAACGAGGCTAATATTTTGGAGGTAGTTGAGAATTTCTATGAAACCAGCTTAGAATATGTCAACAAATAGAAGTGCAGTTTAGGAAACACCGAGGAGTTCAAATGGGTGCTACTAAGAAAGACACCTGAATGGAAAGAACAACAGTACAGCCTGAACGAGGAACTCACACAGAAACAGAAGAAACTCCTGCATGCGACCAGTGAACTCTCATAAAATATATAATTGTGAGGTAGTTTGATTCATGGAAGAAAGAAAATATTCCTGTATCTGGTAGATGGGCCCATATTGTTATCTGAATTGGACGAAAAATGCCTAGACTTTCAAGATTTTTAAAAATATTGTGGAGTTTATTCTTTGTCGTCCAGGAAGTACGATACATGTTGAGAGAACATTTTCTATTATGAATATTATGTGGTTAAAGAAGAAATCCAGATTAAGCGTTGGAACAATGAGGATCATGTTAGTTGCAAAAACAATTTGTGCATCGAGTGTGGGAAGTTTTATGATCAGGTCTTGAAAGACAACAATTTGTGCATCGAGTGTGGGAAGTTTTATGATCAGGTCTTGAAAGACAACAATTTGTGCATCGAGTGTGGGAAGTTTTATGATCAGGTCTTGAAAGACAACAATTTGTGTATCGAGTGTGGGAAGTTTTATGATCAGGTCTTGAAAGACAACAATTTGTGCATCGAGTGTGGGAAGTTTTATGATCAGGTCTTGAAAGACAACAATTTGTGCATCGAGTGTGGGAAGTTTTATGATCAGGTCTTGAAAGACAACAATTTGTGCATCGAG
The DNA here is from genome assembly GCA_036924085.1 of Ariolimax columbianus. Taxonomy (NCBI): domain Eukaryota; kingdom Metazoa; phylum Mollusca; class Gastropoda; order Stylommatophora; family Arionidae; genus Ariolimax; species Ariolimax columbianus. Next base: position 102,801,199 of record JAVGWX010000006.1, read on the forward strand.
TGTGGGAAGTTTTATGATCAGGTCTTGAAAGACAACAATTTGTGTATCGAGTGTGGGAAGTTTTATGATCAGGTCTTGAAAGACAACAATTTGTGTATCGAGTGTGGGAAGTTTTATGATCAGGTCTTGAAAGACAACAATTTGTGCATCGAGTGTGGGAAGTTTTATGATCAGGTCTTGAAAGACAACAATTTGTGTATCGAGTGTGGGAAGTTTTATGATCAGGTCTTGAAAGACAACAATTTGTGTATCGAGTGTGGGAAGTTTTATGATCAAGTCTTGAAAGACAACAATTTGTGTATCGAGTGTGGGAAGTTTTATGATCAGGTCTTGAAAGACAACAATTTGTGTATCGAGTGTGGGAAGTTTTATGATCAGGTCTTGAAAGACAACAATTTGTGTATCGAGTGTGGGAAGTTTTATGATCAGGTCTTGAAAGACAACAATTTGTGTATCGAGTGTGGGAAGTTTTATGATCAGGTCTTGAAAGACAACAATTTGTTACGCAAGATTACTTCATCAGAGAAATATTCATTGTGGTGGAATACAGACCCCCCCCCCCCCCCCTTTCTACGTCTATCTCATGAGGGAGGAACTCATCTCCTACCAGGCCGGTCAGCAGGGCTGCGGATTGCTGAAAGGCCTCCTAATGTGGAGGTTAGCTGCGAATTTGAAATAAGCAGCCGTGGACAATAACATGCGTAGAGGCTGTATGGAGGCATCTCCTCCACCATGCAAAGACACTACAGACTAATCACAGGTTGGTCTTAATACATGATTACAAGTCAAACCAAAGAGAAAACCAAACGTATCTTAACGGCGACGAACAGGCGAGAAATAAAGACCACGATTTAGGGAACATGGAATGTAAGAAGTATAAACGGGAAAGAAAATAAACTAATAGAGGAGATGAAGAAAGCAAATATGAGTCCTGGCACTTACAGAAACAAAGAAAAAGGGACAGAAAGCCGTGGACTATGATGGCAACATGGTACTCTACAGCGGAGTTCCCATGACTGAAAGAGCCAGGGCAGGGGTGGGCTGTATAGTAAAAGATCCCGCCACGCCAGGCGGCGCATAGGAAATATGGTGTAAATCTCATTTTATTTTCTAACCCACGGCACTTAGTCATGATGTGGTCAGCATCAGGCTGGCTGCCTTTACTTCCCGGACTGAACCGGGCTGAATAGTGGACAGTAATTAAAAAAAAGCAAACATTAAAGAATGGAAGTTCCTTTCAGAACGATTGATGGTGTTAAGTCTACAAGAGGAGGATAGTCAAATGGATATCGTCCCTGTGTATGCACGAAAACGAAGATGAGAGCACTGGCATACAAAATTAATTTTATGAGCTCGTTCAAAGGACCGTTGACGATTGCCAAAATGAAATATTTGTCCTTGAAGACTTCAACGCAAGAGTTGGAAACGACTATTCTAGATGGGATGGAGTGATCGGCAGGTATGGAGAAGATGTCTTAAATGACAATGGAAAACGACTGCTGAGATTATGCAGAGAACAAAACTTTGTTATTACAAATACAAGGTTTCCACACAAGCGTATCCATGCCTACACAAGATGTGAGCCAGCAAGAAATGAAAAATCCATAATTGACTATGCAATAGTGAGGAAAAGTGATTTCAAGTATGTATAGAATGCTATAGTGTTCACAGGACCAGAGATTGAAAGCGACCACTAGCTAGTTAAAATAAAGTGAGAAATCGAGAAAATCTATCCAGCCAGGCAACATCCATCAGCAAGCATGAAACATAATAACACACACGGAGAAAATAAAAGGCTTACAAACACAACAGCAATAGGAAGGATAGCGGAATATGAAGACGATAAGGAAATGCTCTGAGTAACATTCAAAGACATCCTCAAAGATACTGCAGTAGAGGCATGCGGTCAAACTAAAGAAGGGTGGATGAGAAAGAGTACACTGTGGTGGACAGAAGAAGTGAAAAGAATAATATGAGGAAATTAAAAGGCATGGAAGCAATACCTAGAGGCTAGTAATACCGAAGAACAAACAAAGAAATATAAAGAATTGTAAATTTTAGAACAAAAGCAAAGAAGACTGTTCTCAAGGCCAAACATAAATCCTGGGAGAAATTTGGAGAGAAACTTGAAAATAATGCTGGAGAAAACCAGAAGCGATTCTACATGACCCTAAAGAACACGAGGAAGGAAAAGGAATGGTCCCTGAAATTTGTTAAAGATAAACAAGGTGCGCTGCTGACCGCCCCAGAAGGGATAATGACCAGATGGAAAGAATATTTCTCAGATCTTCTTGGAGTGGAGCAAAATCAAGCTCTGGAAGTAGCAGTCCCAATTTTAGAGGAAGGAGCCATGGAGTGGAAAGATAATATCACAATGGAAGAACTAAAGGTAGCATTGGAGAAAATTAAGATTGGCAAAGCAGCAGGACATGATGGTATAACACCAGAAAGGGTTAAATACATGGGGGAGGGGGGTGGTGGGGAATCAAGATGCTGAGCAGCAGTGGTTAGCGACCCAGAGCTAACTGCTAGCGTCAGTGCCAGCGAACCAGAGCTGCCAAGACCCTTCTACACCTCCAGGTGGTGATCCTGGATAACAGGCTGCAGCAGGGCAGACTGGATAAGGAGAAGGGAACGAAGAGGGAATGCTAACCCGGTACTAAAAAATGCTTGCTGAAGTCGGATGTGTTAGACTGAAAGGTGCAAATATCGCAGTCAAGCTGTAAACTGCGACACAACGCATTCCGTTCTCTGGACTATATTCTGCTACTTAAGCCCTTACAGGGTTTGATAGCGGGAGATTGAGAACGAACGAAGCCACGCCAAATACATGGGAACGGCAGGAGAGATACTATTCATGAAGATTCTTAAGGCAGCTTGGCATCACAATAAGATACCAAGACATTGGGAGATTGCTATAATAATACCAATATTTAAAAAGGGTGACAATATGAAAATAACAGACGCATTTCCCTTCTCAGTGTCCCAGGGAAAGTCTACTCTTCGATTCTAGAACGGCGATTGACAGGTCTAGCATAGCCAAACATGGAGGAGACTCAACGTGGGTTTCTATCAAATATGCAGAAATTATGTGTGGACATCAAATCAAAAGACAGGAAAGTTCAGGACCACTAGCAAAGTAAGACAGGGTGATATTTTATCACCGTACCTATTCCTACTCCTCGTGGATGAAGTCTTCAAAGCCTGCAAGGAACGGACAAACAAATATGAAGTAGGTTATTGGAGGATGAGACCAAGTTACATATCGTAGCTAACATTTGCAGATAACTTGGCCCTGGTCGCGAAGTCCGAGGAACATCTCCAGATCAACCTGCAGGTGTGGGAAGAAGAGAGGAATGCACATCGGCAACTTCAAAACAAAAACCATGATGATCGCCAGAGATGAGAAGAGACATCAGATAACACTGGCAACACAACAACTGGATCAGGTCAGCCACTTCAAATATATTGGAGTGGTAATAGACAGCAGGGGAGGAATCAAAAAAGAGTTAATTACGCGAAGGACAGCAGCTGGTAGACTTTTTCTTGAAATAACCAGAGGATTCCTCAGCAATAGAGATATAAGCAGGAAAGGAAAACAAAGATGGATGTTAACCGCTAGACCTATGTGCCTGTCCTGACATATGGGTGTGAGTCATCGGCAATGATCACAGCCCAAGAAAGGCAACTACAAACTTCAGAAATGAGGTACGTAGGAAATGTGGTTCGGGGGACGAAAAAGGACAGGATCCGTAACCAGGCAATACGTAGCAATCTTGAAGCTCAACCCCTGCAGATACGAGTGGAGCTGTTCCAACTACTGTGGTTTGGCCATGTTTGTAGAATGGAATACGATCGAATACCAAAGCGGTCATGTGAGATAAAAAGTCAAGAACGCAGACCGCCAGGACGTCCCAAAGTACGTTGGGAAGACAACATACGACAGTCCCTAAGTGATCGAGGCCTGGATTGGAAAGAGGCCAGGAGAAAGACGGCGGATAGAACAGTATGGCGTTCTCTCTGGCAAACCTGTACACTTCACGGTAGAACAAGAGCAACTAAGTAAGTATGTAATAACAATATTTTTATTGTCTTGCTTTTTCATGAATACAGAATGTTACATATAACATATCCCCCAATCCCGTTTTTGCCATTCAAATGTCCCGTTTTTGTTTCAAGGAAATATGGGTAGCCTAGGTCTAGAAGACTCTACGGTTGGATGGCTGGTTGGTTGCTAATGCCTACAGTTGTCAATGGTTTGATAATCCTTTTGTGCGCCCCGAATTTGGGGCAGAATTTAGTAGCTTTTCTGACATCCCGAGCGTGCTGATGAAGTGGACCAGGGTCCTCCAGACGGTTGTGCAATGTTTGGCTTCATCAGCGTGTCACTCACTACTACGGGGGTCATATAGAACATCACCTTGTTAGCCAGACTGTTGTCCTATACAACAGCCCGTTTCCAGGACGACCAACGAGGAGGTCAGGTGAGGGTCTTGGCCAGTATATTTATCCTGACCCTGGCTAACATTGTTTGATCAGTGTGTTTTGCCTGACCAGACGTTAGCCTCATCGTCACAGAAGACTCTACAGGGTCTGTATACAATCAGTTTACGTCGACAATATGGGTCTGAACTACCTAATTCAGCACAAACGTGGAGTACTTTTCAACATTTTTTCGACATCGTTAAGTGGATCACCTTTATGTTGTTCATGACTCAGTTTTACCTAAAATTATCATTCACGCTTAGCTACTGAGTGGTGTTATTCTTGTCTTTGTCACACACAACAGATCCCGGTGGATCACTCAGTGGGATGGATTTTTGTTGTTGTTTTTTTGCTTAGATGTTTGCCTCACTAGTTTCTATTGGGGGAGGCGCGCCATTTTCCACCCCAGACCGTAGTCCATTGGGCGATATCAGGACGCATAAACCAGTGCTTGGATGCATGTGTGCGTCTGTATATACCTATGCTAGGTTTGTGCGCCCTCAGAAGCTAGCCCAACCAAAGTGCAATGGAAGGGCCTCACCATGAGGGCGCGTGTGAAAGTTGTGCAAGAGTGTGACTGTAGGATAGAGTCAAGTGAAACAGAGTGAGGTGAGAAGAGAGAGAAGGGGAAGAGTGGCCCCCAGGGTGTTCAGTGGGATGGAACATATGCACACATATATATGTATATTATGTGTGTGTCATTCATAAGATTCTGTCACATGGAGTGCAGCACCTGGACAAACGAATTATGTTGGAACCACTGCACAGAACGGAAGTGACGATAGACTTCTAAGTTTGTTAGTTAAACATTCCTGTTGGACGAGTGCCAGGTACCAGAGTTGTCAGGTCCGGGTTGTAGCAATCTTTACAGTAGTCATCTTATACCTACAATATTTCACATTTTTATTTGGTACGTAAACATATCTTAGGTTGTGCTACATTTCTGACAAAGTCTATATTTATGTTAACATTGATTCGGACTGAAACTGTAAATATCGCAGTCAAGTTGTAAACTACGAACGAGATAACCGTCATAACGCATTCTCATTCTGATTCTGTTCTCAATCCGTTCTTCTCCGGACAACATCCTGCTTAGTGCTACTAGTGCTACTTCAGTACTAGCAAAGGCTTTTTCATGGCTTTGTAGCGGGAGATTGAGATCGAACGAAGAAGAAGAAGATTTTAATTCATCAACAGAAAATGATAAATGGCTTCATTTCTTGGTATATTTAATTCTGTCATTTTTGAGACACAGACAGCTGAGTGATTCTTCCCACCCATTAATTTTTTTAGTTGCCTGGTGATACTTGGGTGACGGCCACGTTTAGAAAGTCTTAGATGTGTTACTGTGTTAGGTCCTTAAATCTTAGTGTACTTTGTACTAAAACCACTCGACTCGTCATTGTGCGCTCTGTTTCAGGATTATATTGTTTTGGAGGTTATTTTTTATGTCCATCTGACTCTTTGACGTAATAATAAAATAATATATTGTCATTATTGTGAAAACTGTTCGGAACTGAAAGATGAGACGTTGATCTCTTCTATGTAGTTTATTTATATTATTGTTATTTGACTGTGGCATTTTGCTAACTACACTGCGACCTGTTGTTCCAGTCGCCCACCTGTTCATCCAGATTTCCCTAACTATTATTCTTAATAATTCGTTTGTCCTTGTGGTTACTGCAGGGTCTATCCAGTTGTTGTTGCCAGGCTCCTGTTTTTGCCAATCTGTTGGCCATCTCGTTCCCTAGTAGCCCACTATGTCCAGGGATTCATTGCAAGGAATTTGAGCTGAAACATGACCAAGGTGATACAACAAAGACTCCGGCCCTTTGTTAACGATGCATGCAAAGAATAATAGGTATAAAGTTGTAGGACATGGGGGGGGGGGGGGGGAGACTTATGGGAAATGAGTCAACAACAGCCACTGGAACAACTAATTAAGAGAAGAAAATTGGGCTAGATAGGACATATGCTGAGGAAGGTACTGTCCAACATAGCCAGGAAGACTCTGATATGGCATCCTCAAGGGATGAGAAGGAGAGGTAGCCTTAAAAATGTCAAGAGAAATGAATTTGAGAGGAAACTGCGATTGAATGGTTACACCTGGAGAAAGGCAGAAAAGTAGCACACGACCATGCCTGCTGACTAGATGTTGTCAATGGCCTTTGCTCTGAGAAGAGTGATGAGCTTTGATTAATTGATTTTTTTAACTATATAGCAGCATGTAAATGATTTACTATTGTGTAACCTGGCAAAACAGTAATTCTGATGGAGGTGGGGCTTATTTGCACAGCCTTCACAATAAAATGCTGTCCACAACCTTACTTAAAGGCTACTGCGAATGACACAGTCGCTTTGCTTGTTAGACATATTTGGAACATGGCTTATGCCACCTAGTCAATTCACTGGATTGCTGACATGATTTATAGTTGGAATTGACTGAAAATCCACAGCAGCAGCATGAGGAAGTTCATCTAACAATTGTCTTTTAAATTGAAGTAGGCTCTGTTTTTTTGTGTTTTATGCCCTGAGCATTGCAAACAATTTACATGCAGTGAGCGGTAGCACCAATTTCATGTCCCTATACTAAATGTGACATATTTAATTACACAATGGACCACCTCCTTACACCCATTGATTGTAGATATAGATCATTAGTGGTTTTTTTGTTTGTTTGACTGGTGTGATCAGTGATTTCTTTGGTCTCTACTCTGGTGCTGCTCAGAATAAGAATATAGGTTTTCTTTGCTTTTTTGTCCTTAAACATTACATATAAAATATACCACTTCATTTCTAGATAATTTAGATATGTCAGTTGTTAGCCTTTTATAGAACTGTCACCTATTTATGTTGACAGTTTCGGTGAAGAACTTATCTTTTGGTACTAGAGCAGTGGCACACTCATGTAGTAGTCATCAATGAAGATATGATGCCCTTTCAACATGGTTGTAGAATGTATAAAAAACTTTGATGGATTGCTGGCTATTGACACCAACAACTGGACTGTATGATGTATTAACCCCAAATTATATCAACACATTGACAACATAGTCAGTAAAGCTGTCGCAGAAGCTAAAAATCATCTTAACATGGTATTTGGGGTTTAAAACATTGAACATTTTATGTGCTCACCTACCTTTCTACTCAATGACCATCTCATCTAACAGCAGCTCTTTGTAAGGGTAACAAATATGCTTTCTAGATCGGAACCTAGACACAATTATATGAAGAAAGTGCTCAATTTTTATTTTTCCTTGTGCGTTAACATCACTGACGTGGACCATCAAACAGTATAATTTTGGAAGTCTAAACCATGAAACAATTATGACTATATGTGGGTATTGCCAGAGTGCTGCCGGGGTCCAAAACGGTAGCAAAGAATAGTAGCACAGTAAAACATGGCAAGTATGTCGTTAGAGACGACGAAGGAGAGTTAGGATGAGGCTGACTATTTCATCCTGTAAATATTCTAAGTACAAAGCCTCAACAAATATAAACAAGCCAACTGTAAACAATTATATAACTCAACCACCCAAGACAGAAGGTCCTTTGTCAAGAGAGCTAATGATTCAGTGCAGAGAAAGTCTCACTGTCAGCTCGCTCATTCACGGTGCTGCATCTTCAGCCCCAACGAGATTTGATAGCTGAAATGCTCATACATTGTACGAACAGAGTAAAGCTACAAAGGTGAGAATAAGGTGATGAATTACCAAATTTATGTCCCCAGACTAACTGAAACAAGGTGGGGAGGATAAAGTTTAGCACAGGCAAAATGCTGCTGTCATTAGAGCACACTGAAGAATGCATATACCATTGTGGTGGTTTGGCCCTAATGCTATCAAATATTGCTAATATATTGTAGAGTCAAAACCTTTTGTTAAGTGCATAACTGACAATTTTTTAATTCAACATGTAGAAGCAGCTACCAGAGGCAAAAACACCCTTGACCTAGTTTTTACTACAGAGGAAAATATCATTGAAAACGTTTCCGTTGGGGAACTGATTGGCTCATTCAAGTGACCATCAAATCAACCGTTGGGATCTTATAGCAGGGAAAGAAGTGAACATAAAAACGCGAACATACACCTACTCTAAGGTAGATGTTACAAGGATGAAAGAGGCAGCGAGCCACATAATCTGGAAAGATATTGTCAGAGGCAGCGAGCCACATAATCTGGAAAGATATTGTCAGAGGAACAGATGTTGAACAAGAGTGGGAGAGTTTTAAAACAGTTCTAGAAAAGCTAAAAGAGGAGTGTGTTCCGTGTAGAGAGATAAACCTCAAGTGTAAAAAGTGGATAACTAGATTTGTAGTTAAATGTAGAAGAGCTAAAAATAAAGCATAGGAAAAATATATAGAGGCAGGTAAATCAACAGAAACATACTTAAAATATTTGGACAAGCAGAACATAGCTTCGGAAAGGGAATAAAACAGCAAAAATAGACTTTGAAAAAAACCTTTCTCAGAGGATCAAGACTAATAGTAAAAGCTTCTTTTCTTATGTTAGAAATAAACAAAAAATAAAAGACAAAGTAGGCCCTCTCATAGACAGCACAGGAAAAATAATAAGTAAGAATAGGGAGGCAGCTGATCTACTCAATAAGTACTTTGGCACAGTCTACACAAAAGAGGACTGCTCCAAGATCCCGGAGCCTATAGATATTTTTCAAAGAGACATGGATACAGCGGGATTAAGATCAATCTGTATTACAGAGGAAATGGTTTTAAACAAAATTGGAGGGGTTGAACCTGGATAAATGTCCAGGGCAAGATGGTATTCATCCAAAATTTATATTTGAAATTAGAGAACTATTGGCTATATTATGTTCTCATTCACTTGCAAAAGGGATTGTTCCATGGGATTGGAAGGATGCAGGAATGATCCCCTTATTCAAAAAGGGCAACAAATTAGATCCAGCAAATTATAGACAGTGAGTTTAACGAGCATAAGTCTGTAAATTATTAGAGTCAATAATCAAAGAAAACATTGTAATGCATTTAGACAAGTTTAATCTAATCAGAAATAGTCAGCATGGGTTTACTAGAGGGAGATCATACTTAAACAAATCTATTAGAATTCATGGAGGAGGTTACTAAAATGATAGATAAAGAGTAGCCAGTGGATGTTATCTATCTAGATTTTGCAAAGGCCTTTGATAGAGTACCTCATCAAAGATTATTTAGAAAGTTAAAATCACATGAAATAGATGGGGTAGTTTCCAAATGGATTGAAAATTGGTTAACGGGAAGAAGGCAGAGAGTGGGCATAAATAAGGAGTACTCTGAGTGGTGTGAAGTAAAAACTGGAGTGCCACAGGGCTCGTTTGTGGGACCAATTTTGTTCTTGATATATATAAACAATTTGGACATTGATATGGGTGGGATCCATGATTGCAAAATTTTCTGATGACACAAAACTATGCAGTAGTGTCTCTAGATAAATGTACAGTCATCCACATGCGTAGATCCAATATGGAACATAATTGCAGAAATGGGCGAGAACAATATTAGAAAGATAGAAAAGGAAAGTAACCTAGGGGTTATAATAGATCCTACAGGTAAGGTGAGTAAGCAAGTCCAGGTAGCAGTGAAAAAGGCAAATGCAATGTTAGGTATGATGACAAGAAATATTAAACATAGGAGCAAGAAAGTGATAGTCAAACTGTATAAAAGTGGACGGCGTGGGCTAGTGGTTAAGTGGCACGGCTCACAATCCGAAGGTGCTGGTTTCGATCCCCATTACAGCACCGGCCGTTACCCTGGGGAATCAAACTCTTAGAAAATGCAGGAGGAAGCAGACCCTTACATAAAATGCTGTAGTTGGATGCACTGGGCCAACAGGCGCAAAATAAAAACCACAGTGTAATGGGGATTAGAGAAAATAAGGCGAATGCAAAAAAACACACAAAAAAACAACCCTATAAAGCATTTGTAAATTGGAGTACTGTGTACAGGTGACGAGTCCTTCTCATAGAGGGGATATAAACATGCTGGAAAGAATACAAAAAAGAGCGACAAAGCTGATAGTGGGATTCCAGAATTACAGGTATGAGGAAAGACTCAGATAAACCGGACTACAGTGTCTAGAAAAGACAAGAATTCGAGGTGACTTAATACAAGTTTATAAGGTGACCAGAGGAACGGTTAAATTAGACTATAACAAATTATTTAAAATACAACCACTTACAAGAACAAGTGGGCATAGCTACAAATTAACTAAAGAAAGGTCCAGATTAAATATAAGGAAATATTGTTTTAGTCAGAGAGCAGAGAGTGGTGAATGCTTGGAATGCATTGCCACAGGAGGTAGTGGAGGCAGAAACAATTAATGCATTTAAGAATAGATTGGATGCGCATAGCTTTTAGAGCAAGGTAATGTAAATTAAACTGGTTGTATACAGACTCTGCAGAGTCTTCTAAACCAGTATAAAGATGTTAAGTTAAGATAAAACCTCTGGATTCACACACACCAGTTATCTTAGTTGGTGGTGGAACAAAACAAAAAGCATTCGCTGTTGAGCCAATATCCACTCATTTCAGTGTGCCTCATTTTGTAAATGATTAGTAGCATTCTTTTTAGTTACTGTGGAGCATGTGGCCTAGTCGACAGTGAGATGACTTGCTAAGACTGGGATTACAGGGTTTGAAATAACGGCTGAACAGAATAAAAATCAAGGTGTGGCTCGTTCCTGGTACGACCACTCCTCCAGTTGACCCAGCTGTAAATGTGTACCTGACTTATGAGTTGGGGAAGGTATAAACAGCAATTAAGGAAACTGTCGACCCTACCTCACATTGGCCTCGGCTTAGTCCATGAAGAGTTATCTTCATCCCCGACAGCAATTGTTACCATGGGACCCACCTTTACCGTTATCTTTTTTAATTACTGTGAGTTTAACACAGGCAAGTACTGATCTATATCTATAATCTCTATTCATAAAGTGGCCGTAGCTGTTTCATTTTGCTTTTTCAATGGTCTGGTTTTCGTAGTACTTGTAGTAGAATTAGTACTAGCCAGTGGACACTCCCACTCTTCAACAATTAGTATCACAGTTACTTTTGTCAGAGTTATTATCACCACCACACCTGTAATCAGTCTATTGTATCCTCCCCACCTTGCTGCAGGGTTGATGATTTTCAATCCATAAATAAATAGGCGTGGATGCTTGTTCTGCCAATGATATCTATCTACGATAATAGAGACCATTTTGGTGACAAAGTTTGCTTCAGTTAATGAGTTCATGAACATATTTAGTAAAATTGAACCATTTTGTTGGAGAAAAAACACAATTTGTTGTAAAATTGAATAGTTCAATCACAGAAGGTAACTTAAAAAATGGTAGATTAAATGAGCATAGAAAATTATTATTTGAACTTTTCTAATAGAGACTTAGCATCTCCAACCATTCAAGTGTCTGTTACTTTATGTGACATATTCGGGTTTTAAGAGTTAAGTAAGCATTTTTAGCTTATTGAATACGTTTAGTAATTTGTAACATATAGTTAGAGGGTTAACTTTTATATTTTTATAAGTAAATAAATACAAATGTTTGTAATTAAATTATACACTTGAACTACATTAAACTATCACTAAGTCATCAAGCAAAGAAGTCAAATAAATAGTAACATCACGTACACGGGGGTTTTTAATTATCCTAATTTTATGCATGTTAAAGATATGTTGACTCAGTGGTCTCGAGGTGAGGTGTCCGCTACAGGTGCCGAAGGTAGCGGGTTCAAATCAATCACGGTGGAGACTGGCATTTTTTTACGTGGATCTTCTAGGAAAAATTCCCCTGATCTCTGGGTAGTGAGATTGGACTCCCATGTTCAGTGTGGAGCACGGTAAAAATCCCTTGGCAGTTAGAAATAAAAAAATAGTAGGTCCTTATAGTCACTGCCCCGACAAAATAATTAAAAAAAGTTCTAGTTACAAATCTACCCAAATTATTTGTACCTTCCTGTGGGCCTAGCAAGCAGCAGGAGGTTTAAAATACCTACTTCGGATAGCCTTTGACTACCTGGCAACAGACATTAACAACATGCCTGTTTGAATACCAGTATTCCTATTAAGTAGTAAAGATATGTTTGTTATTAACGGTAATTATCAACTTGGACATGCTGGATGGCTTTGTGGCATGGTAGCAAGGCCATGACAAAAAATAATTTTTTGACTTTCAACAACTATTGTCTGCATCAGATTGAACGGCTGAAATAGTACGATAAGATCACTAATTAAGACCATTAATTAGAAATGGGCAACCGCTGATAGAACAAGACATTCAATGTCGTTGATGTCGTTGGATAGATCACACATTAACAGGGCATGACATTTTTTAGGGGGGCTCACAAGTCAATCAAAATTTTCCCCCAACAGCATGGTCAGACTATAACCATGGAATTTATGTTAGCAAATTTAAACTAGGCACTCATTCATTTTTTAATTTTACGTAACAATGCATACCAAACCAAATTATATTGTATTACTTACACAGTATTAGCTATCAGAGGCATGGCGTTTGTGTTATTGAACATGCTTGGTAGTTTTAGCAGTGAAGTACCATTTATCAGTGGCTTTAGTAGGTTTAAATTGTGGTAGTGGATGTCCATTTAGATGCACCATCATAATGTCATTTAAACTTTCAGTCTCTAAATATGATCTGAATTTATTTTCGATCAGATTCAGCTTTCTGAAATGTCTTTCACGGCTAGCTGCAGAAACTTGTAAAATAGAGGCAATTTTATGAAGTTTCAGAATAACACGTAACCAATCACCATGGGACATTGCCTTTCCCAGTAAATATATAGATGTCAGAACGTTTGCACATATTTTAGATTCATACCATTGATCCAGGACTTTCTTAACTATGTCTTATTTGCTCTCGTGTTGCGGAAGGTCTTCGTGATCAGATACAAGTACTGTTACTTCATTTTTATCAAAACTTTCCAAGACAGTTTCTGGCCATGTGAATATTAAACATTGATATAGATGTTAATATGTTAATATGTCATCTGTGGCAGTGCTCAAAAACACCCCCTTTATGTCGACTATTTCCGTCTCATTAATTTCCTTTATATCGCATTCAATTTTGTTTTGTTCAATTTCACCAAGCTGAATTTCACTGTACATCTCAATCACTGAAGTACCATTTAGAAATGCATTCTCTATAGGTCCTGGATTACTTCCATGCATCTCATGTGTGGAGCTGATATGTTGTGAAACTTGAAAGTGTCATGACGAAATGGTTCTTTGGACCCATTAACCACACATGATGATGAATCGCAAAATCCTTTGAACTGCGGAGATTCTGAACATCTTTCTGACACCAGCCTCAACATTCAACTCTAGCCATTGAAACTACACCTTCCACCTTAAAACCATATGGGCTAGATAATTGCGGGGCACCTTGTATTGCACAGATTTCATTGTTGTCCGATCTTGACATATGAAATTATTTTAGTAAGATAACAACCTAATCTACTTCGAGTCACGATCCTTAATAGATTGTGATATCGATATCACCATGTGAGAGAATCACTATGTAATCATGTCAATAGCTTATTTACGCTTCAGTCTAAGAGTAATATCTGCATTCACTTTGCAAGAGTCACTATGTACTAATATCTATAGCTTATGTACAACCTATTTGAACTGTAATATTGATAATAATCTTTCGAGAGTCGCAATGTACGAACGATTAAAAACGTAATTAACAATTATAAGCTGATTTTTTTTTACTCGTCAAACAAAAATTGCTACTCGTCACAGACAGGCATTTTTGTCAAGCCCTGCACATTAAAGTGTCCTTCTGATAGCATTACAAGACAGTCTCTGTTTTAGGTTTCCCACAGTAGGTCACAGCATTTGTGGACAAGAAATCTGAAATTGAACATTAAGAAAATTGGGATGTCATGGAATGAGCTGATCTTGGTTCATGATAGGACGGTTTTACAGTTGTTTGTTGAAGGCCTACACTCCTCAAGAAGTTGACAATTTATTGATTGGTTAACTCCATCGCCTGCTCCGCTTGTAATATCAGTGAAATAGAATGACAGAAATGTTTTTGATTTTAATATATTGTCTGTTATTTTGAGTGATTTAAAAAATTTGCGTTCGCCTTTTCTGAATTCCCAAAGTTGCACTATGGTTTTTATTTTGCGCCTGTCGGCCCAGTGCATCCGACTTTGGCATGCATTTTATGTAAGGGTCTGCTTCCTCCTGCATTTTCTAAGGGTTTGCTTCTCAGGGGTAACAGCTGGTGATGTGATGGGGATCGAACCCAGTACCTTAAGGTTGTGATCCGTGTCACTAAACCACTTTTAAGATAATTTGATGAACTTTGTAATAAGATGTATTCTTTTTCAGTCTAGCCACAGTTGCAGACTTCTGAACCATGTCTAAAGAGCAGTCAGGAGGTGCACCACCACCATATGCAGGTGGCAACCCCTATCCACCACCTGGAAATCCTTATCCACCTCAGTACAATGCACCAGGACCAGGCCAACCACAAGGTAACTTTTTTTTATGGTGAATTGGAGCAGACAGATAGAGCGTTTGTGTTTGTAAAAAAAATGTAACCAGTGTGTCCTTTGCAGAACTATTTGGCTGTTATAAGTTTCTTGGCAGGTGTTAGTTAGTCGTCGGGTCATCTTCATCACACTCGGGACAAGTCCATACGCACTCGGATCTCATCCTCAGTATCTCTGCTAACACGTGATGATTGACAGTTCCAGTCCTGTGCTGGATCCCTGTGTGGTGTTCGCTCCTTGCCGCCCTACATTTCACACCCAATTCAACCAGTCACGCCAAGGGTCTAGAGTCTGGATCAACTTCCTAATCTTCCTCCCAGCCGATTTCCCTAACAGCGTTTAGGATATCGGCTCGGCCCATCAATCTCCCACCCGCCACTATATCTGTATTTGTCAACTTATCAGCTCTCTCGTTCCCTTCGATACCTGCATTTCCCGGAGCGAGTATGAAGGTGACTCTCAGTAACTTTGACCACCCTATCGAAATCACCTTCCTGGGCATCCTCATTGAATCACTGAGGATGCATACATGTGTCCCACTCATTGATTCAAGCCAGGCCATCGTCTTCATAACAGCCATGATCTCCATAGTCAGACTGCTTGTGGTCACCGCAATAGCCCCACACTCCCCTTTGATCGTTCTCCCACCCCTCTGAGCCGCGTGTAACATGCTAGGCTGCCATTACTTTCCGTATGGGGAGGAGTGATTGCACAGAGATAAAAAAACTAAACTCCGTGTTTGTCAAACTGAACACGACAGGATTTGAACCCGGCGTGTTGGGATCGTGAAAAGGATGTTTCACCCCTAGGCCATGTTGCCTCACATTGTAAGAATACATTGATAAGACTTCTGAAGAAATGAAAAGGATGAAAATCTGGAAATAAAAACTGTGGTAAAAAATAAGACCCAGTTGAAATACAATTAATCACTGGCAATAGAACAATTTTCAAGTAATTTCAGAGTAGAGGCTGAGACCTTGAGAGCAATAGAAAATCTAATGACCGATGAAAATGGTACTCTTCACAGATTTTGTCAGCTGTTAAGGAACCAACAAAATATTTAATTAAAGGAACAAAGATCAATACTTCACTTCACTTAGTCACTCCTCTTCTATCCAAAAAGTGTAGAGGTCTTTGTATATACTTGCTTTTGAGTGTGCAGACAAATAGGTGATTGGCCTGTTGTGTCTTTCTTGCATGATGGAGAAGCCACCTCCTTGTGACCTTCACGCAGGCTACGATTTGGTAGGACGTTTAGTACATTTAGAATTATGCCATACGGCGGCTAACACTCTGCCCTCTTCGATTTGCAACTGCCAAAGGTTCTTTTATATGCACAGAGTGTACACAGAAACTTTGAGTTAATCGCCCATCTCCGATAGAACTAGGCACCTGTCTGACTTCTCTTGAGACTAGGTGATACTTAAAACTTGCGAGATTTTAACACCTTACTATTTCGTACTTTCATTTGTTTCTTGAGAGGTGGGCGTTACCTCAGAACTAGAGTGGCCCTTCCCCCAAGAGCAGTACTCTTTAAACTATGTCATTCACTCAAAAGTGATATAGCGAATTATATCTAGTTGTAAAATCCCTGATAATGAAGAAACTCATTTTTGTCAAGGGATGATGGAAAACTAGCTTAACCTGATATACAAATAACTAATGAGGAGACCAAGGGGTTTGTCAGGTGTAAATGTAGGAACAAGTGGGAAGCAGAATATCCAGGCCAACAAGCAATGAAATAATGCATTTTGTCAGCTTGACAGGTGATAATCTTAGACTCTGCACAGGTCACAACAGATTGAGAAACCATCTTTTCAACTAAGTATAGGAACAGCCAGTTAATGTGTCTGCGGCACTGATAAATTGACTGCTGAACATCTCCTACAAAGGTGTATAGTATGTGAGGGACAAAGAATGCACATGACTATCACCAGTACCATTCCTGGACAACCTCTATTGAGATGTAAATTGTCCCAGGCTGTCTTTAGATATATTAATATAATAAAATGAATATGAGAAAGTATAAGCTTTGAATAAACAAAATCTTTTGCTAAGCGTGACTCAAAGGGTTGTAGTAAGGTTCAGGACCACCTATCTGTTTAAAAAAAAAGGCCGCATTGAAAATCAAGCAGCTGATAGATACGGAGGGAAGGAAAATAATATTGTTGTTGTTGAATGCTCACAATGAGTAGGTTTTCTCTTTTGTGTGTCCTGAAAAGGGCGTAAAGTGGCGGGTTGTCGTAGCTTTCCTCACATTCTGAGCATGCTGATGAAGGTGGACCAGGGTCCTCCAGGCGGTTGTGCTATGCTTGGCTTCATCAGCGGGTCACTCACCACTACGATCACATCGATACCTCACCTCGTTAGCCAGGCTGTCATGAAAACAGTACATTTCCAGGAAGGGCTACGAGGAAACCGAGGTGAAGGTCTTGGCCAGACTATATTGCCTGACGCTGACTAACATGTTTGATCAGTATGTTGTGCCTGATCAGATGTTAGTCTTCCTTTCCAAGGAAAATAATAAAAACTGGTGATGTAGAAAGCATATACGAGAAACAAGCTTCTGTTCAATGACAATGAAAACCAACAACTCAATAAACTTTTGAGGCTTGTTGACATCAGAAAATGTAAACTAAGTTAAACATTTATTATACATGCTCTGGAAAGCAATTTACTGTAAACTATATAATATATTACTCTCATAAGTCTCACAATAACCTCTTCCTTTACTGAAAAACAATTCCAACTCAGAGGGAGTTTCTCTGTAAGCTGGAACCCCCTTAGAAGAACTTTTAAACTTGATAATGATAATTCATGATGATGTTCGTCCATCACATGTGATAAAGACCATTGTCTTTGTTCAGCCGTGTTCAACTAAAACACCAGAGCAATGTAGACCCACAGCCGGTAGAGTGTCATCTTTGCTGCTCTCATCATGACAATTACAGTAATAGTTAATAATAATAATATGAATAATGATACTCTATAATAAAATAACAAACAGGCTGATACCACAGAATAAAATTGGTGGCATTATTTTGTAGGGCTCATTTATATGTTTATTATTTTGTAACATTTTTATTTTCTAGCAATGTGTATATAACTATATTAATTTTGCTGTGGGTATCTTTAACAATGTGTCTTTAAGCTATGTGGTTCTGTATTTAGATATTTTGAGTTGACTATACTACAGTTGTATTCATGAAATAATGTCAGTATGCTTGACATTTTTTTAAACATTCTGTTGCAGGATCAGCTTTATCAAATGAATGTTGTCAATTATTTTGAATGTGCTCATTTATTAGTTATTTTTGCTTTAGAATGTGATTATGACTTCAGAATTTGAATTCTAAGGAAAATTATTGTTTAAAACAAACATTCTTTGTAGATATCCCCAAATAAAATTTTAAGAGTGTAAAGATATACAATTCTTCTTTAATAATATTAGTGACTTCACTTTCAACCACATACCAAACCTTTTTTTCCCTAAGAAGTATGGTTATAATAAACTATCTGTAAGAATTAATAAATGTAAAACCAATAGAATATGCATTAGAGATAATTGTTTGGTACCTTCCCTGTGTGAACATATTTTTGAAATATTTTAAAATATAACTTACTTTTTCTTTCATCTTGCAAATTGCTATGAAGGATATCCAGCAGGTATATATTAGTATTGCTATAGTGTTAATTTCTTTTCATCTTTTATTTTCAAACTTAATTTTAAATGTGGGAGTTTTGTAATGTTTGTTTTAACTCATTCACTCCCACAAGCCGATACAACGGCTTCCGGTTTTTTCTAGAAAACCCAGAAGCCGGTGTATCGGCTTTTGTTACTGTGTTCACAAAATCACATATTTTCCCATTCCTAGTTCTCCTAAATGTTTTATTTTGGTTATTGACGGAAGTCCAGATTTTGCACTTTTTCATTCCGGAAAAGTTAGTTTGAGTTTCGTTGAAAAAATGTTTAGTTTCGTAACTTGGAAAATATAATTTTTTTTCGGAGAGCAACTTTGAAGCTATCCTATGCACCTTCAGCCACACCAAATAGAGTTTTTTCAGTTCAAGCTCAGGAATAGATAGATTATATTATTGCTAATGGTAGTGATGGTGAAGATATCGATCGTTATGATAGCGCTGTTTCAATTTATTTATCTAGTCTTAGTTCTACGTCGAACGATGAAAGTAAAAATAAGTCTACTGACGAAGGGGCGGTGCCCTCTTTTGTCTCAAGCAATGGTAATAACAGTTCACAAATTCAGTAAAGGTGCAAGATCCGACACAATCATTCTAGTGTGTATAATATTAATGTGTGTATATATATTTTGAATACAGCAGGAACATTCTTTCCGTGTGCGCGTAAATTGTAAACACTCACGCTAATGTTGATCGGCGCTTTTATTTTTTAGCACGTTTTCAACTTCACGTGCCTTCAGTAAAATGTAAATACTGTGTAAACAACTACACCAAATTAGGTGCAACTTTCAGAACATCGTCCTTTGAGGATTTCCGTCAATAGAAATTCATTACGTTATTTGTATATTGGTTTAGAGCTGAATGATGTTTTGATGAAGGGAACATTTTTGTTCATAATTTTAAAAAATAACAAACGATTATGCAACTTTAATTCATCAAACACAAATTTACACCTGCATTTGTAAAATATATGTATTCCATTGTATTCTAGTCTCAATTGTGAACAGTTTGGTATATAATACGTGTTATTTTAGTGAACGTCTATTGAAGACAAATAGATCGCAACTAAGTGATGCTGTTTTTCAGTTTTACATAAAAATAAAATTGTGTCCAGAGGTCCAAAATATTTGGGAGTGAATGAGTTAACTAACCGCATCTATTTTTAAACACTGTTTATTCGCTGTTACCTTTGTACCTGAGCTGAGGTTGCATTTAATAATCCACTACAATATTCATTTCAACATTGCTTCTTTATCACTTTAGAATTGTTGTTCTTGTTAGTAGTTCGAAAAGGGGATCTCTTTGTCTCTGTTACTGGTAGAGCTTTGTTATATTTAAGACCATTTAGAACTTGCTTACCTATCAGGAGCAACATGCAACAGTCAGAATAGCTGGAGAGACATTAGACTGATTTGAGGTACAAAAGGGAGTAAGGCAAGGACGAATAGTCTCCCCCTATCGTTTCAACATTGATGCAGAAAACATAATGAGAAATGTCAAAAATGACAAAGAGTGAAAAGTTTGGCTTGTTCACAATCAGTGGGAATGAAATACCAGAACTGAGAACCTTTTGCAGGGCTGAAACAGATGATCGTAATGGTCAAAGAACACAATGAAGAACAAAATCGATACCTAAATATCAGCAAGACCAAGATAATGAGCACTGGTAAGGCAAAAACCAGACCTAAAGTTATCCTAGAGAAGCACGAAGTTAAGAAGATCATAAGTTTGGAATGTCTCGGTTCAATTATAAATAGCAATGAAGATTGCCAAGAAGAAGTGCGAAGAAGAATGGCTATGGCATTGCAGAGGTTAATTAAAATGAAAACTTTATAGCAGAACACTATACAAGCAAAATGACAAAATTAAGATCTTGAAGGACTTGCATCTTCCTAGTGGCAACGTAAGGATACGAGACACTGTCAACCATTTAAACGCCAAGGAAGATGATCAAATCTTTTTAGCGGGGCTGAAGATGCAGCAGTGGTTGAGCTGACAGCAGTCAGCGACTCATTACTAGCTGATTGCATCAGGCTCAGTGATCTATAACTGACCAAGACCATATTCCACCTCCAAGTGGCGGCCCTGGAAACAGATTGCAACGTGGTTAAGAGATTAGGAATCGAAGAGGGAAAGAAGACCAGGTCCCAGATATGCCGCTCTGAAATCTAATGTGTTGGACTGAAAGGCGCAGATATCAAAGCCTTGCTGTAAACTATGACACAATGTCACGAACGTCCTTTTCAGGACAAACGCAAAAGAAGAAGAATCCCTTGTGCTAAAATGTTTAAGGAAAGTGAATAAAAAGGATTG
Source organism: Ariolimax columbianus (assembly GCA_036924085.1). NCBI lineage: Eukaryota > Metazoa > Mollusca > Gastropoda > Stylommatophora > Arionidae > Ariolimax > Ariolimax columbianus. The sequence continues at coordinate 102,822,230 of JAVGWX010000006.1, forward strand.
GTAGTGAAATAGAAAAACATAAGAATCCTAAAGATGCTGTACAAAAATGAAAATTGGCTAGCAAACAATATTACATATAAGAAACTCAAATACTTTGACCACATAAAATGTCACAGTGGTCCAGAAAAAAACGACGTTCAAGGGTATGGAACTGGCAAGCGAAGGAGAGACAGACAGAAGAAGATACATGGAGGACATTAAAGAGGTTCTAAGGATGACAGTGACATAGGTGGGAGAGCTGGTCAAAGATTTAAAGTCTTGCAGATTGTCTGTTATGAGAGCGACATTCTTTCTGCAAAGGACATGCTACATAATGATGATGATGTATCATGTTATCTTTTCTTTGTGTTTTAGAATCTCTTGGTCTTTCTTTAATAATTGAGGTCCTAGAATAAGGTTAACTTAGTGATACAAGCTTATAACTTCCTCCGGTATGTCCTTTTCACCTCCACGCCTTCACCTTACTTATGTGTTGTATTTGAGAAACAGAAAAAGCAAACATTTTCCTAATCTTAGCATTCTGTACATTTAAATGGAATGATTTTTTGTAAATATCATTATAAATCAGTATTCGATGCTGACAATGCAGCACAGCGAATGAGCTGTTTGCATCAGGGTCAGCGAACCAGAGCTGACCGTAATCCTATTCCGCCTCCCAGCGGTGGCCTTAGAAACAGGCTGCGCTAGTGTAGTCTAAGAGAATAGGGATTGCATTGGGAAGGCAATCCTAGTATCCAAAAAAGCTAGCTGAAACCGGTTGTATCGGAACGAAAAAGATGATGCAGATATTGTAGCCATGCTGTAAACTATGACACAACACAAGAACGTCCTTTTCAGGACAAATTCTGAAAGAAGAGGAAGAAATCCGTATAATACTTTAGTGATAATAGGTAGATAGCTACGATGGTGGCAAACAAAAATCATCTTAATATGACATTGTTTTCATAAAAAATGTTCAGATGACTAGAACTAAGTCAATTCATAATTTTGTCAGATTCACTTTCTTCCAATCTTCAAGAAAATAAGATCATCTGTTCTCTGTGTCATATTTTGGGTATTGTTTCTGGAGCTTTCTTGCAAAACCAGATGACTACTTCAACTTGGCAGGCTTTTGGTCTGTGTGAATAGTGAGATGTGCAATTTAGCAGTTGGAGCTTCTACTCTAGCAGGGTGTAGTATTTCTTAGAGATGAGCAGAATATTCGATTCGGTGCAAATAGTGCATTAAGGGAACTATTCGTATTTGACAGAATAGTGCCCAGCAATCGAATATAAATAGATCAACGAACAATAACTATAGACCCAAAAAGTTGGATAATTTTCAGTTTCAATTCCATACAGCTGCATGTTTATAAATAGTGAAAGTACAAGTCATCTTGCTGTATCTGCAGAAGGACACACATGATGATGGAAAACAAAAAGATTGCATGTAGAAATTATTCTTTCATCTTTGAATCACATGCTTTCTAATTTGTTCGACTATGAATTTGTTGTTGTTTCTGCAGGATTAGATCTACAGTTTAAACTTAACTTCTTAACTGAAGTTCACAAAATGAAAGATGACTCAGAAATGTAAACAACAAATTACTTTATAATTGTAGGAAATGTTGGTAGATGTTTTGAACATGTTTTATGCCAGGCATTCACTTAATATTCGTAACGTAACCGGCCGAAAAGTTCAAACCTTCTATATTCATATTTGGCCAAATAGGGAAAAAATCTCTATTTGGTGCACTCATGGCATTGCTATATGTTTTATTTTTTGTTTAGATATAGTTTACTTAACAGAATATAATCTACAAGGTCTAGAAATGCTTTCTTAGTGTACAATTAGTGTGTATTTTCTTTTTAGTTATATTTACGTTTCCTTGTATGTCTGAACGAATTCTCATTGTTTTTTAATATTTAATAATCAGTGGGCTATTATAAACTCCTTACAGCACCTGTTCAATCTTACTATTACGCTTGGCCAGGTACTAATTATTAAGTTTTCTTTGGTTAGTGGAGTGAGAAAGACATTCTGTGTTTTGTTGTTGTCAAGTATTAGAAAATGGAGTTCCTATGCAGATCTATGGTGTCATTATTTGAATTTTAATACTATTTAAATATTTATCAGTGGTTTATTAGTGCTTATGTAGAGCATGTTTTACACCACTGCCCTCTGTGTAGCCAGTTGAAGAAGCATCAATGACCAAATCATTCAACACTAAACACCTAAAGGTGTACGTTGTTGACAATGACTAAGAACTACTTCGATGGTGTAAAAATCATTGAGGGAACATAAGAAAAAGGAGTGCCTTTATGAAATTCCATGACATATCTATAGGCTCTGGGGAGGATTGAGTAGAACTTCATTCTAAGATGCATGTCATAAAAGGTGCTAAGGAGAGTTATGGATGAGGTTATCAACCACATCTTGCAAAACATAGTGCTATAGAAACAGCTCTGCAAGAACATAATGCTTTGGTGCAGACTTCTTGCAAAGATGTAGGCTGCAGTGGGATGGCTCCATGCTCCTGATTGAGCGAAAATGGGTGGATGGTGACCAGATCAGAACTAGTGATACAATTTTGTGAAGTCTGCTTAACACTTGTTTGTTGTAACAGTTGTCATTCACTTTTTTGCAGTGTCAGTTTTTTTGGACATTTTGTGCAGTTAGATTTGGAGTGTGTGTTGTGTTCATGACATATTATGAACTAAATTTGTAGAAGTTATAGGGAAATATCACTCTTAAGGGCAGGTTGAGAATACTTAAAATTGGTGCATACAATGCAAAATTGAACAGCGAAGATAATCCTTCTAGAGTAGAAGATGTTATAACTCATGGCTTTGCACATCCCACTATTCACACAGATGAATTTCCTCCTGGAAGTTAAATAACTTCTGAATTTGAAAGAAAATTCTAGAAACAGTATGTGATTAAGAAAGAGAAAAGTGGATAACGTGTTGTCCTGGGGAGCAGAAGAAGAATATTTCAGATGAAAATAGTAGAGATAGTTAAAACTGGCAAAAATGTGAGACATTTGTTACGACCAAAGATTTTCATTAGGGACTAAAGACAAGATAGATATGAATGGTTAGCGTAGTCTAAATGAGTCCGCTAGAAATGGATAACAAAATAATTTTTTTTCTGTAATGTTGTTGTGTAAAACTGTTGGTTACTTACCTTCGTTTTATTCGTTGTAGATAATGAGCACTTGGCAATGCAGGTCTATGTTAATGTCGTCTGTTTCCATAGTCTATCTGTCTTGCAGCAAGATAATTTTTCCTGGATGCTCTTGGTTTGAATCTAATTGTGTCTGTTGTGTATTTTAGTCTTCTATAATATAAGGCACTATAAATATTACCCAAATGAGGCCTACCAGGCAAGAATGGGGAACCTGCCATTTTTTAAACAAAAAAAAAGAAAGATTTTTACCATTTTATGTTTTGTGTGAAATAATGGGTCAGAACCGTTAAACTGAAATGTTTCAAGAAATGAATTTTATGTCACAAAGGTGTCATTGAAGAATACAGTCTTGTAGGTAGTCATATTAGCGCAAGTCAGAAAATAAATTACAAATGGTTATATAAAAAAAAACAAACAACTAAATTAGATACGAATTTGAAAACCATTTATTATTGCACATAATTTGACTCACATTTCTCTACTTCATTTCCACCAACATTGATACACTTATCCCATTGCTTTATCAGTGCAAGGACATGCCCATTTGGATCATTTTGTGTTCGTCGGTCAGTTGTCTGTGTACCCACCATGAGCACATTTTCCGGAATTTCAATCGATCATGCATTATGCTGTAGGTTAAACCATATGAATACCCTATTGCATTTGGTAAACTGTCTATCAGCTCGAATCCTCTTCTTGACCCACCACACAGATGCTTCTGTTGAAATCTGAACAGGATGACTATGTCAGACTTCCTTAGCAATTTTTTAGTGTCCTTGAGAAAAGTTATCAATCTTGTTATGCACCACTTTAAAACCAACAACGTTAGATCAAATCATGTGGGATCCCTCTGCTGTCCGGTACTCTGCTCGGGACCAAGCTGTCAACGTTAGATCAAATCATGTGGGATCCCTCTGTTGTCTGGTACTCTGCTCGGGACCAAGCTGTCAACGTTAGATCAAATCATGTGGGATCCCTCTGTTGTCTGGTACTCTGCTCGGGACCAAGCTGTCAACGTTAGATCAAATCATGTGGGATCCCTCTGCTGTCTGGTACTCTGCTCGGGACCAAGCTGTCAACGTTAGATCAAATCATGTGGGATCCCTCTGTTGTCTGGTACTCTGCTCGAGACCAAGCTGTCAACGTTAGATCAAATCATATGGGATCCCTCTGTTGTCTGGTACTCTGCTCGGGACCAAGCTGTCAACGTTAGATCAAATCATGTGGGATCCCTCTGTTGTCTGGTACTCTGCTCGGGACCAAGCTGTCAACGTTAGATCAAATCATGTGGGATCCCTCTGTTGTCTGGTACTCTGCTCGGGACCAAGCTGTCAACGTTAGATCAAATCATGTGGGATCCCTCTGCTGTCTGGTACTCTGCTCGGGACCAAGCTGTCAACGTTAGATCAAATCATGTGGTATACCGCTGCTGTCTGGTACTCTGCTTGGGACCAAGCTGTCAATATCTTTACCCAGATCTTCTAGAGATGGTTCATCTCCAACTTGTCCATACTGGGATAGCTTCTGACAGCGTCAAGGAATGGGGGAGTGACTATATTGTCTCACGAGTAGAGTTCAGAATAGTGCTTGACCCATTGCTGCATATGCTTTCCTTTGTCTGTTATTTCTTCTCTAGTGATGGATTTGAGTGGTATAGTTTTCTTATTTACAGGACCATAGTTATCTTAATACCATCGTACATTTGTCCGATGTTCCATGATGAGACCAGCAAAGATGGTGCCTAACAAGCTGAGTGATGCCTTTAATCCTCACGGCCCTTGTTCCAAAGTAACAGACCACTCGGCTTCCCTCAAGGACTTTGCAGTGACCTTGGTCGACACATTTACCATGAAACTACAAGCTGCTAGGGCTTCATCCCTGAATATTAGAAGTTCAATGAGAATTGCAAATTGGGAGTGTCCTTTTTTGCTGCTGTACGTGGCCATGACAGTGGTCGATCAATGCAATGGTCCACTGATAACTAAGCTAACATTATTATTATTATCCCTGTTCGTGCTGCGGTATGGATTTTTCCACTGAGCTGTTGGCAGGACTCATTTGTACAACAACAAGCTGTTAGCTGAACGTGGTTTCTGGCAGATTTTGGATTGGCTTGGCTTCGTTCGCTCTCAATCTCCCGCTACCAAACCCTGAAAGGGCTTCAGTAGCAGAATGTAGTCCAGAGAATGGAATGCGTTGTGTCTTAGTTTACAGCTTGACTGCGACATTTGCACTTTTCAGTCCAACACATCTGACTTCAGCAAGCATTTTTTGAGTACCGGGTTAGTATTCTCTCTTCGATCCCTTCTCCTTAGCCAGTCTGCCCTGCTGCAGCCTGTTATCCAGGATCACCGCGTGGAGGTGTAGAAGCAGTCAGCTATGGGTCACTGACCACTGCAGCTCATGCGCTGCTCAGCATCTTGATCCCTGACGGATTTTAATGTGTGCAGAGTACCTGCATTTGGAAGCTGCTTATATTTAATCAGAGCAGCATACATGGCTTCAATGATGGATGTAATATCCCTCACTGTCACTTCAAACAAGTCATCTGATTTAACAGTTCTTCTTCTAAAGGTAGCAAGTGAAGTGCTATGGATGGCATTTCGTAGATGTTGCCAGGTGTCTGTAACAGTGGTACTATGATATGGTGGGGGTATCTGTGGCGAAGTGTTAAAGCCGTTTGCTTCATGTTCAGACGGTCAGGCTTCGAATTCGAGCTGTGACAGTCGGTTCACGATGTCAATATTTCCTGAGATCCCTGGGCTCATCGCTGGAGCTACGGAGTTTGTGCTTTGTGTGATGCTCTCGGCAGGCAGGATACCTTTCTGCTGAGAGAGACTGAGTCATATGGGGAAACCTGAGGCGATGAAGTCGAGCCCTCACCTTTAACCTTTATGATATGGTATATTGAGAGTTTTCTTGAAAGTTGTTAAATTAGCAAACCAATGAATGTTCAGTGTCGCAGGCTGCTCTATGATAAGATCGCGTGAGGAGCACATACTTGGAGAGAGATCTTTTGATAAGAATTAAATCCAGTAGTTGCCAGTGCTTTAATTGTGGATGCATCCACTATACCTTATTTTGGAGTTTTGTTTGAAAATAAGAGTTGGTCACATAGAGTTCATGATAAACATTGAACTAGCGCTGTTGGCCATTTTAATTTATTATGCTGTCTCGAAAATTGCCAAGACACGAAGGCAATGACTGGTGCTGAGACAGCTGTAGCAGATCTCACTGTTCGCACTAGGGTATTCTTACTAAAACGTTACCACATTCAACCACAATATTCATGACCACACACAGCAAATAATATAGCACACAGCAGATGGCATATTTATTATATAATACTCATGCAACACTATCAAAGTGAGTGCAATCAAATTACACACAATACAAGAAATATCTTAACTAAATATTAATAAGTATATATATGTTAAAATATAAATATTAAACTAAAGCGGAAATTTTAAGCATTAGCTATCAAAACCCAGTTCTATTGCCGTACACACATCACACACACATCTCCCTATCTGCATCTTCAACACACTCTCAAAAACTCTTCCTCACTCAAATCCCCTCAGGTGGGCGATATGGACATAATGCATTCAATATATTCCACGTATACTCACATATGATCTCTCAACTCAGTCGATCTGCATATACACACAACTCTAGAACATACCTTGTTCCCTCGGTGTCTACACACACCACACACACATCTAGATCTCACCTAGTCGATCTACACACTCGCTTAACTTGTCAGGACATACCTCGTTCGCAAGGTGTCCTGCGTACAACACACATTTAGATTACCTCTAGATACAAGACGCACACTCCTATTTGAGTGACTGGCCCAGACTCAATGCATATGCTGGTTGAGCGATCCTGTTCTATCTCTAACATTCGTATAACAGTCTATCAATCGCTCCTCTATCAAATCGGTGAGCTAACCCGGTACTAAAAAAATGCCTGATGAAGTCGGATGTGTCGGACCGAAAGGTGCAAACATCGCAGTCAAGCTGTAAACTAGGGCACAGTTCATTCCGTTTTCTAGACTGCAATTAGCATAGCCTTTTTCAGTGCTTGGTAGTGGGAGATTGAGAACGAAATCAAGCCAAGCCAACTGCTACTTGACAAAGACATCTCCCCGTGAAAAGGAAGTTTTACCATATGAATATACTTTCCAGAAAGTCCTTTTTGGTAAAAATAAACCGCACAACAGCACGCTGTTCTTTTATTATACACCTTGTGAATGCTGGATTCAATTTTGTATCAGAGCTGAGCATGTGCATACAACACATAGTGTATGCTACCTATATTAATCACGAAGCTGGATGTTGCTGTCACCTAATGACACCTTAAGAAACTACCAACTACATTTTTCAGCTATTCCATTTCAGTTTGTGGTCTACTTATTGACAACCTGGAATGGAATGCTTTGGTGCAGACATTATACTTTTATTATCAAAATGGGAATTCTAATGGACAGCATGATGTGGAAGTAACAGAACAATAAAAAGTAGTAGTCATACAATTTATTCCCTCATTTCGTGACTGTTTCTGCCTCCTTAATTTGTATGTGTCTGTTGTATTGTGTCATTTGTATTGTGTCTGACAGGATTTCACACAGATGAAGCTAAGCATAGCACAACCACATGGAGGACCAATGTCCATCTTCATCAGCATGCTCGGGATGGGAGGAAAGCTACTACCACCGCTACTTAACGTCCTTTTCTGGGCACACAAAAGAGTAAACTTACTCATTGTGGGCATTAAACAACAACAAAATCCCTGATAAAGGCCTTGTGTCTGTAACATGATTTTTGTTTTGTCCCGATGTGGCAACGGAGTCATCAAAATTATGTTTATTAGCTTGGGGGGGGGGGGGGGGGGGTCGTATGAACAAGCACCATTGACGACATGCAAAACATTCAGGGCATAATCCAAGTTCTGCCATTTATGCTACAATAAGGCCTCTTAAATGCTCTGCATTTTATCCGGACATTTCGAGGCTGTCTCTCCTTTCGTCTGTTCCACACTTCTGGTTTCCATAAACATTTTATACCAAACATATGTGGTTTGTCTTGAAATGGGCGATCTGTTGTAACATGTTCTAAACCTTGATTGAACATGTGTAAATATTTTTGTTTATAATAAACCACCCATCAGTGCTTTCTCCTGTGGATTTATTGTATTTTGAAAAAAAAACGTTTCTTTTTGGAATGGAACTGCTTCAGTATTTCAACATCTGGTGACCATTTTATTTTTTATACTGATACACGTTGTGCTGCTAGTTTTCTGACGCCTTTTAATTGAAGATTTTGTACGCTTTGAAAAGGACGTTATGTTGAGTTGAATTTACAGCGAGGCTGCGATATGTACTCCTTTTGACCCAACACATCCAGTTTCATTGTGAAATATTTTTAATACTGGGTTTGCTTTTCTTCTTCAATCCATATTCTCTCAGCCAACCAGCACAGATGCAACCTGTTTCCATGGCTGTCACTTGAAGACGAAATAGGGTTTGAACACTGTGTTCATTGACTCTGATACATGCAGTCCGCCATGAGTCTCTGCCTTCTGGGAGTTCATTCACTGTGTCTTCTGTCCCATATTTGAAATGAATGCATTTACTTAGCCTTCTATTTGCATAAATTTGTAAAGGGTATTATCCTCTTGTATGGTCACGTTTCCATAGTGTGTTTTGTATTTCTTTGACACTGTTAACCATACTAACCCATGTGGTTTCTGGGATAGCTCTGTCTGTGACAGAATTTGGATGTAGATCCTTGCTGTCAGAGGACAAACAAGAGAACCCTTTGGCTACTTGCTTGTTGACATTATTATTGGGGATTCATAAATTGAAAGATCGAAATTAATATTAGTCGGACACGATAAGAATTAATCTTACAGAGGCAAGATTAGAATAAATCTTACATGAGTAAGATAAGAATCAATCTTACACAGACAAGATTGTAATTAATGTTACATGGATAAGGTTAGAATCAATCTTATATGGTCAAGGTTAGAATCAATTTTACTTGGACAAGATTGGAATACAATCTTAAATGGACAAGATAAGAATTAATCTTACATGGACAAGATTTACAACCAATCTTACCGTGACAAGATTTACAATTAATCTTACATTGACAAGATTAAAATTAATCATACAAATGATAACTTTTCTCTCTGTGGAACTTAGGGTCCCTTAACACGAATATAAATGCTGAACAACTATGTGCACAAGACAAGTAAAAATAGTTGAGCTTATGGGGAACAACCTCATCATATTAAACAAAGGGCTATAGAAACCACTACTACAAGAGCACACAAAAAGCTTTGGAATAAACTTCCTGTAAGGAGCCATCTACAATGGTGATCTTGTAAGAAGCTATCTATAATGGAGATTTAATAATTCTTGAAAGAAGCCAAACACAGTGATGACTCCTTATATGATCGCTATCGTAGATGACTCCTGATAGGATCACCATTTTGGATGATTCCTGATAGGATCACCATTGTAGATGACTCCTGATAGGATAACCATTGTGGATGATTTCTGATAGGATAGTCATTGTGAATGACTCCTTACAGGATCACCATTGTAGATGACTCCTGATAGGATCACCATTGTGGATGATTTCTGATAGGATAGTCATTGTGAATGACTCCTTACAGGATCACCATTGTAGATGACTCCTGATAGGATCACCATTGTGGATGACTCCTGATAGGATCACCATTGTGGATGATTCCTGATAGGATCACCATTGTGGATGATTTCTGATAGGATCACCATTGTGAATGACTCCTTACAGGATCACCATTGTAGATGACAGATTTCATGCTCTAATGTCAGCACTTTGACAAATGAAAGGGACTGCGCATATATAAGGGCACACATGTGTAATGAAGTCGGTTCAATGAGCAGACATTTTCAATATAATCTGTTTTGCGTTATACTGTTCTCGTAATCATGAGGATGCACGTTTGAAACTCTGCACATACCAAGGTTTTATCTACTGGGTGAGAAATAGACCCAGTCTCCACAAGCTGGGACAAATGACCTATATTCCTCAAGCATATAAATCCCTTTGTCGGACGTCAGCTGTTAAAAAAAAACAATTGCTCTGATAGTTATTCAATTCTGTTGTGTTATGTTGTTTCATGTTGTAAATTAATATTTTTGTACTAAATTTTCTTGCTGTTCAGTATTTGTATTTGTTTTTGTTCCATCTTTCTTAAAATATATTCGTATTATATTGTGTATGTATGTATTTATTTAGTTCTATACAATATATTGTAATGAACACTCTATGCTTGACCCACAGCAGTGTGATATACATTCTTAGCACATTATTCTTTAATTACACTGAGAATTAACTTTTATTTTGCACAGAAGATCATTATGAAACTACGGCTCATAGTTGTAGTAAATACTTAATGAAAGACCTTTAGTTAATAACGTTAGCTATCCAAGAGAAATGTCAGGAACAGCATCATGATCTGTACACAACTTTTGTTGACCTTTTGATACCGTCAACAGGGATGAACTCTGGAAAATCAGGTGAAATTCAGTTGCTCCGAAAAATTAATCACAGTTGTCCACCAGTTTCATAATTGGATGTCGGCACAAGTACTCAAGGGTGGTGAACTTTCTACATCATTTCCAGTCATAAATGTAGTCAAACAGGGCTGTGGGCTGGCTCCAACGTCTTTTAGCATGGTATTTGCAGCCATGCTTTCTGATGCTACACATGGCTGTAACACTGGCCTGCATCTCAGATACAGGATGGATGGGCAGCTGTTCAATCTGTAACATCTAAGGTCTCGCACAAAATGAACAAAAACAACGATCTTAGATCTCCTCTTTGTTGATGACAGCACCATTAACACGCGCTAGAAACGGGACATGCAGACAACCATGGATGAATTTTCAACTGCATGCACTAACTTCGGTCTTAAGAATCAACACCAAGAAAACTTAACCCTACCATGAACCAAACATCACTGTACAGGGCCAATGTCTTCAAGCAGTTGATAGCTTTACTTACCTTAGTAGTACCCTCACCAGAGAAGCGAATATTGACTCTTAGTCCACAACAGGATTTCCAAGGCGAGTGATGTTTTTGTAAGACAACTAGCAAACGTTTGGGGCCAATAAGGAATCAGTGTTGTCACAAAGATAATGTGTATCATGCTGTTGTGCAAATCACCCTTCTGTACGCATACAAAACATAGACAGTCTATAGTTGACCTGTCATGTCGGGAAGCTTAATCATTTCCATGTAAGCTGTCTCTGCAGGCTGCTGAAGATCGGTTGCAGAATAGAGTGCCCAATTCTCTAGTCCTCAGCAGGGTGAGATATGCTGCTGCAGAGAGCCTATATTGGAGAGACTGAACATGTTGTTTGCATTTCAGATGAGGGCCTCCCTAAACAACTGTTGTACGATGAGCTGAAGACATTGCTCACTGGGAGGGCAGAAGAAATGAAACAAAGACACTCTAAAAGTTTTTTTGAATAGTTTCTCCATTGATGTTGCTGCCTGTGAGTTACGTGTTCCGAACCAATCAGTCTGGCGCACTGCCATCACATACGGTGCTTGCATCACTGTGCAGTGAACCATTACTGAGGAGCAGGACAAGCGAGCTGAATGAAACTACAGAATGCAAGATGGTCCAATTACTAATGTTGTTCATGTGTGCCCTACGTGCGGTAGAGTTTGTCACGCTCAGATCGGAATGTGCAGTCATATGCGATCACATCTGAATAAACGTGCCTGACACTGTCACCATCTTTGTTTGCAATGCGCAACTAACTAACTAAAGTTTGTAGGTATACAAAATTTGCCATTCTATAAAGCACATAATTCTATGTTATTTGTGTACCCTGTGAAGCAGTAATCAGGTGTTGAATGTGATAGCTTGTTCTTTCATTCTGTTTTAATGAATTGTCGTGTTGCAAACATATGAATCATTGTATTATATAAACTGATTTTCATAATTAAAAAAAAAAAATGTGTTGGGACCAACCCAAGAAAATATAAATATCGCTTTATTGTAAGCACGATACAATCAGTGAGTAGAGAGTTAACAATAAAATATAAATATCACTTTATTGGAAGCAAGATATCATTGGTGAGCAAAGAGTTACAAGAAAATACACAAATAGATGATAATAAGGATTTCTGATACTTTATTTTTGTTAATAAAATATGTGGTTGTTAATGTTGGTAAGACCTGCAGTATTTCTGTATGAAATTCAAAACTAATCAGAAGTTTCAGACAAGAAGAATTGCCACAGACTGGCATAAGTGGAGAGAGTTAGCTGTCTTTCTGAGGAATGTTATCAGGATTGATAGTCACAGACTGCTTTATCATCAACCATCAACAGAAAAAAAAATTTTCACACAGCAGTGGGAATGTTAAACTTTGTTTATGATATTGGATGTCGCTGTAGTCAAGAGGTTAAGGCACTCGCCTCTAACAGTGATGTACGGAAATGGTGGGAAAACGAATCGCACAAGTTTCAAGCACCTCTGGTCTCACGGGAGGTAAGACCAGAGTGTCTGCATCCCGAGTTACCTCCAGTTGTCGCGACCAAAAGTCTTGCTACTGATCCATGGTAACTGGAGATAAGAGTGAGATTGATGACCTGCACATATTCTTCGTCACTATAATCCAAATACAGCACACATCACATTATTAAGACAAAACCATCTGATGTTGTGGCCATCATAGCTACGCGATGGGCAATAATAACTATGATGTTGGATGATGATGCTGCAATAGATGAATCAGCAATTCACAGACTGCAGAACTTTGAAGGTGAAGTGAAGTTTGGCACACGAGAGGACAAAGCAGGAGTGTGTTCAATCAACGAGCTACAGGAACCATCAGTATCCACACCCTTCACCATTTGCAGAGTGAGACTGACCACCTATGGATGTGTATAGAGTGCAGTGAAATTGATTCTTAAGCACAGAACTTTGTTGAGGTAAAGTTACATAGTTTTTATGTGCAGTAGGTGTATTACTTTCAAGTCTGGAAGTTCACATATGCAGTGTGATCTCTTTTTGCAGGCTATGCTAACCCTAACCAACCTGGATATGGCTATGCACAACCAATGCCTACTCAGCAAGCCGGATATTCCCAAGGCACTACTGTCGTGGTTGCCCAGCCAGCTGTAACTGTTATCCAGGTATTCCGAGAGTCACCTGTACAAACAAGTTGCCCTCACTGTCGGGCTGAAATAGTAACGGCCACCAACTATGAGACAGGGACCTTCACATGGGTCATTTGTTGCGTGCTATGGTTTGTTGGGTATGTACCTCTTAGTTCTGATTACTTATCTCCAGGTGTATGAATACAACTGGTCACCTAGTCGCATAACAGCTGAAACCTAATATATATATATATATATATATATATATATATGTATATATATATATATATATATATATATATATATATATATATATATATATATGTGTGTGTTTTATCTTAAAATGTACATTTATTTTGCAGAAATAACATTATATAGACTGGCAAAACAACAGTAATAGTGTATAATTTTCTTTAGCTATACATTTTGTTGATTTCAGCCCTTTTTGAAAATATTTTTACCTGAAAATAACTAAAGTTGGCAAACCTGTTTTTGAATTATTTGGGAAAGCTATGTGCATATTGGGACATTTATCATAGTTACATAACTTATTGGGACATTTATCATAGTTACATAACTTATTGGGACATTTATCATAGTTACATAACTTATTGGGGCATGTATGTGAAGTCTTATATACTTATTAGAGCTTTCACCAGCGCTGTTCAAAATCTACACAGTAAAAGTGGCCAATATTCAACCCACAGGGACAGGGTGAACATTGACATTTGCCGATGGCATCTTAACGTACAGGACTGGCTTAGACAGGCAAGAGTTCGCCAAAGACATCCAGGAAACCTTGCAAACAATCTCAAAGTATTGTGACGACTCAAGCTCCAAGATCAATTGAACAAGGCCTGCATGCTGTGGGGCTCTTTGAATAATTCCAAAGTAAAGGCTGAACTCCGGGGCATCACTTTTGATGGTTGCACCATTGACAGATGTGACAGGTTGAAATACCTCAGAGTGACTTTTGATCGCAGTCTTTCCTATAATTGCCATGTTGACCACATCGAACAAAGATGTAACCGAGGGTTAGGAGCACTCAAGACCATGGCTGCTGCTAACTTGGAACAACGCCTTCTGTTATTTTTAATTCGTCAGGTCGTGTTGTCTGTTATCGATTACGGACTGGGCATTCTCACACTATCAAGAACACAGTGTGAAAGGCTGGAACGCATCCAGAATGAAGGTATGCGACTGGTTTTGGGCTGTACTAGAGATACCCCGATTGTAATGATTCGGTACATGTTGGGATTGTTATCGGTGACATCCAGACATAAACTGGCACAAGTCAAAGCCTATATGTATGTAACCACAGACATGTGGGAAGTGTCTGTACAGTAGTATCTCAGACATCAAGGGATCAAGAATCAAGAGAGGTGCGTCATGGATGGCACAGGGAGAGAAAACAATCGGACACATCACCCCAGCTGAGACGATAGCCAAGGAGAAGAATGGGTCCACACTGGTGATAGAATGATAGAGGACTAGAGAGTCATCATAACCTTCGGCAAGGAATGCAGAGAATGGATCAATGGGAGAGCCGAGCACGAGGTGAATCAGCTGATAATTGAGAACACACAGGAGAGTGATTCCATCATATACATTGACGAATCAGTCGTGCGCAGTGGGACATCAGACTGGCTAGAGTGAGAGGATAGGTTGTTGCTGAGCACAGTAGGGCATACATGTCAACAACCTCTAGTATGAGAATGGAGATGGAAGCAGTGACCTCAGCCCTGAGATGGATATCTGAGACTTCTATAACAAGTGCAGTCATTGTGACAGACGCCCAAGCAGTACTTCAGAAGGTACAGAAGGGATGGCTTAGATACGAGTGGATAGCAGCTGTTAAAGCGTCAAACCTCCAGGAGTTAACATGGATCTACTGTCCTGCTAATGCTGGGGTTCAGGGCAATGAAAGAGCTGACATCATGGTTTCAAAAGCTCCCATCATGAGCACATTAGTGATGGATAGAAGTGACATTTTGAAATCAATCAGTGACCGCCTGTTAGAATAGGACACCGCAATAGATGAAACAGCAATCCACAGGATGCAAAATTTTGACATTAAACGAGGTTCGAGCGGAGTATGGCGCATGAGAGGACAGAGCAGGAGAGTGTACAACCAGCGAGCTACAGGGATCATCAGCATCCATACCCTACGCCATTTGCTGAGAGAGAGAGACTGAGCACCTATGGGTATGCCCAGAGTGCAGTGAAGTTGATTCTTAGAAACAGAAACAGAGCATTTATCAGATTTGTGTACTTATTTGGACATTTATCAGACTTGTGTACTCATTGGGGAACTTAAGTTGTCTGTCCTTGGTCAAGTCAGTCATTGTGAACCAATGGTATTGCACCTTGGTCAAGTCAGTCATTGTGAACCAATGGCATTGCACCTTGGTCAAGTCAGTCATTGTGAACCAATGGTATTGCACAATCACCCTAATGTCATCTATCGACTTGCCTAGGGCCACCTTCTTGCCCTCCAGCCAGATTTAACAGCATTATATGCCATCAGCCCTGCGACTTGCCTGTTTCTTGCTATATAACCAATAAAGAAGAGAAATTGAGAAAATAATCAAATTCATTACAGGAACTCATCTGCCCATGTAAAAATTGATGAGCAAACACAAAAAGAAGAAGAAGAATATCACAAGCAAGAATTCACTATCGAAGGAAATAATGTGGCAGATGAGCTGTTATCATAACCTCATTTGATTATGTTGAACAGAAATTGTAAAAACTAGCACTTCCAGAGTACAGTAATGCTGTGTCACAAGCTTCCTGCAAGGAGGCTGCTCAGAGTCTTAGCACCTTGATGCTCCTACTGGAGCAAACAATAAAGAATAATGATGTCAGTGGCCAGTCAGCTTTTGACCATTGCTGCTCAAATTATGTTGATTCCATTGTTTGATGTAGGGTTCCATTGTTGATCATTTGTTGTAGACTCCATTGTTGCTCATTTGATGTAGACTCTATTGTTGATCATTTGACATAGACCCCATTGCTGCTCATTTGATGTAGACCCCATTGTTGCTCATTTGATGTAGACTATTGTTGATCATAGAGTGTTATCCAGCTAAGTACCTTTCCTTTGTAATTTATGTGTTTGTGTCTCTATTTAAGTATCTATTTCTTCCACCCTCCATAATTTGCTAGCTAATATCTTTGATGTTTGTTGTCCGTGATGAAAGCCTTTTCGTCATATGTAGGTTTTTGTTTGTTTTAGTCTTAACTAGGTATCAAACCATAGATATAAATGTTTTTTTATACTGTATTTTAATCCACAGCCTTGCCTTATTTTTGTAATTCGTTGTTGCATATTTGATGGTGGCTCATTTGTTCCTTCTGTGCTTTTGATTCCTTTGTTGTTGATGCAACATAAAACTTTGATTCCTCTGTTACTGATTCAATGTTGGTTCCTTTATTATTCATACAATTTTGATTCCTGTGTCACTCATATTTTTTACTCATATTTTTTATGTTTTATCCTTTGTTGCTCATTATTTAAAGTATTGACTCATATATTCCTTCTGGTATGTTAATTTCTTTGTTGCTCATTTAATGTTAGTTTCTGCTGTGATGTTGATTTTGTTGTTACTCATTTTATGTTGAATCCTGTTTGTATACCATTATATAAGAACTACAATGTTCATCCTTTGTTACTCATGATTTTTATTCTTTTGTTTCTTCTGTGATGTTGATTCCTTTACTACTCATTTGATTTCTTTGCAAATCCTATGCAAATAATTAATTTCTTTTCTGCTCATGTGATATTAATTGCTCTGCTCATTACATGTTATAAATTCTTCTACTATGCATATGATGTGGAGTGTGTAGCCTAGTCAACAGTGAGCTGGCTTGCTAGACTGGGATTACAGCATTGCAGGGTACAAATTCATGGACGGGCAGAAAAAAAAACAGGGCAATGGTTTGTTTCGGGTCGGCCTCTTCTCCATGTTGTAAATGGGTACCTGTATGAGTCAGGAAAGGTAAAAACAGCAAAGAAAGAAACTGGTCACCCCACCTGACATAGGCTGCGGCTTAGTACATGAAGCGTTTTTTCCATCTCCGAAGGCAATTGTTGCCATGGGACTGACCTTTACCTTGACCCATACAATATTGATTTTAATAAACCTTTCTCTTCTTCCACAGATGCGGCTTGGGATGCTGCTTGATTCCTTTCTGCTTGGATGGTTGTAAGGATGTCATCCACTCCTGTCCAAACTGCCACCAGCAGATTGCTCGTTTCAGCCGGATGTAGGCCTGGATAATGCAAGATCACAATTTGGAAGTATAGACATCCAGTCTTGTAGCACTCTTGACACACATTTATGAGTTATTCATTTTTTTTGGTTACTGTAGACTGAATGATTTCTCATTTATTATCCATGGCTGTTATATTTTTGTAATGAATTGTAATTAAAATGTATTTCATGCTAATTGTATATGATGGCTATTGCTTTAGGAACATATCACATGGTTACAATAGCCTGTGGAAGTAAATAAACAAACTTGCCTTCTCATTGATTATTCACAGCTCTTAAAATAAATTAATTCTGAACATGTAACATTACAATTTTTACATTGTTTCATGCTATTCAAGAAACATTTTAAATTTTTTTAACTTTTAAACATATAATCTAAAAAAATACTTTTTTACTAACATATTTTTGCAGTATGACAATATGACACAATTTTTTTGTCAAGGGTATATGACATTACAGAAAGTGATAGTATCACTTTTATTTTAGTTGCTTTGTTACTTATAAGCTGGCATATAAACATATATTTATATTTGGTGCTGGGTGTTGTTTTTGGATAAGTTATTTATTTAAAAAAAAAATTACCACATAGGTTAGTGTAGAAAATATTTGTCCCCTTTGCTCATTCAACAAAGGTAAACTATAATGAAGTCTGTAACACTTCATCCCGATGATAGTGACTGCTATTGGGCCATCTTTAAATTAAATGTCAGGGAAAACAAATGTTTATTATACAAAAGATAGATTAAGTTTACTTGTGAATATTGCAAATCTGCTCATAATATAATGCTTGGTTTATTTACCATGGTCAATAGAGTTTTACAAAAACTAACTTTTCATTTAACATATCCAAAACTGATCGTTATATCAGATGAAAACTAACCATTATTTTACTATAATTTTTTTAAGTTTGTTCTCAAGTCATAGTGACACACGTAAAGCTGTAGCATATACACTCACATACTTTTTATCTAAACTCATGTATGTATAATATAATGGCTTAAATATAGACAAGGTTAAAATAGTTTGACATTAGAACAATAGGCCTACGCAGATGTTTCAAGCTTGAAAAGTCATTGTCAATGCCTGACCTATTTAGCTGTTTATAGCCCCATTTGACTGGGACCAATGGCATGCAAATTATCAAAGTTCAATTTGACTGACATTGACTTCCAATGTGTTTCACTCTGTTGCTGAGATACAGTGTTTTGAGTTTTAAAATAACCTTAGTCCAAAATGTTGCAGTATGTCTGTAACTTTTCTCATGTTTAGCTATGTTTTAATCTTGCTTGTATTTCAACCTTGTTTGGTATTGAGTGTTACCACAGTTTCTAAAATATTTGGTAGAATATTCCTCAATATTTAATATTGCATAACTCCAGAGTGCAGACAGTTTATTTGTTTGTCAGTAACAATTCTGTAAACATATAATACAGGTATGAGAGTGGAAAACATACTGTCCGTATGGGCTCATGTGAAGGTGCTTACACACACAAATATTTCCATATATGCGTACATCTTGCAAATAAGAATTTTATCTATGTAACCAGCATTCAAAAGAATCTCTTAAGCATTCTTAATAATCATCAGAAGTTATCATTTGTACAACTTGAAAATGAGAACTTTTTATTTTTATTTGTTTTTCAGTTTTACAATTGTTGAATGTGATAAATGTTTTTTCTCACTCAAAAACATCTGTTAAAGATAAAAACATATGGCCTGAAACTATGTGTGCTAGATTTTTAGCATTTCAAGCCATTTCTTCTAATGTACACAGTTTTTTAAATGTACAACTTTGTAGTGGCCTTCATATTTATGTTTGTCATTTTACTTTTTATCTTTATTAATGTTGTTAAGATAACTGTGAGTTACTTTCAATATTTTCCTGTTTATTATTTTTTATCAAGTTAGTTTTAGTGAGACATTTGTATTTCTTCATTATTGCTATTCATTATTGTTACTTAATTTATTACTTCTTTCAAAGCATAATTTACTTCCTTATACTACTAGACAAATAGCAAAACCTGGGCATCACATACATATCAGCCGATATTGTCTCAACAAGCTTTGTGTTTTGTGGCTGTTGTGCTGTCTGAAGAACATAAAAACAAAACTTGTCTTTCAGAAAGTTTTTGACCATTTCCAGTTCAACCAACAGTTTAACCCTTTCCAGTCCAACCCAACAGTTTAACCTTTAGCTTTTCAGATTAAATAATTACGTCTATTTCCTGCAGCTACTTGATTTTCAGCACGTCACAACCACGACATGGTTGTTGATTTTGAGAACGTCTAAAAAGAGCAGTAAGTTCAGCCGTTTCTATGGCATGAACTCGGTAGTTTATATACGATAAAGCGATTACCCTAGAGCTGGCGTAGAATTTTGATGGCAGTACGGAATGAACAGGTCGTAATCTCATGCCGCTAGTACAGTAAAGGTTTTACTACTGGCTTGACTGGAGAGGGTTAAAATACAATTTTTACTTGATTTGCTCAAGGCACTCTGTGTAATTAGATATCTGCTTTGTTAAATATGTTAGCGTTTTTCGCTAAAGGTTTGTTGACCAACCCACCAGTTTATGTTTTATATCAGAACTTATATTTGGGACACCTTTATTTAATATCGACGCATGTTGATGAATACATAGTCATGTACGTGGTAGTCGGAAGTGGACACATAGAAAAAGAAAACCTGTGTTTTGATCGAAAAGTTTTTCATCGGGTCAATAAAATGAGAATAGATACTAATGGGTGAAAAGGAATTTTAAAAAAAGTGATTTATCTGGCATCTGAATACTGTTGATTTGATTAAAATTAGGAGAAACAAAAGGAGGCAGAAATAAGTAGTCAGGGATTTGACGTGAGAATAAAGGTGGATAGAAGAATAAAAAGGGATGAAGTGAAACGTAGACAAAGGTATGGAATGTGTTCAGATTATAAAACTGGAGGCATCCCATGAATTTTCAAGCTTGAACCAAAGTCCATCAACAGAAGAACAAGAGGTTTTGTTATTTTTTTTGTATTTGTGTCTATGACGAGCTGACCCATAGTTATCTATCTACATGTTGATTAATATTTAATTTGTTAGCTCCACCGCAGCCGCAATGGGCATGTGAAAAGCAGAGAATTGATAGTGGTTATTTCCGACAGCAAAGGGACCATCATTTATATATCTGTAAACGGATACCTAACTGCTCGGAGCCTGAGAAAACAAGACAGAGTGGAAAGAAACTTGTCACACCACCTCATCAAGCTGGTCTGGTATAACCAAGTCTTCTTCACCCTTATTGTCTTGGGGTGCATAAGCCATTAACTAACCTTCTCTCTTCATCCTTATCACATTGGGGTGCTTTGACCATCAACTAACCCTCTCCAAGCAGACCTGTCATGTGCTATTTTTTGTCAGTTTTTCTCTGTTTTCTGTTTCTCAGCTTCTGTCTATTTTTCAGGTATCAGAAAACGTTTGCAGTCAGCTGCAGCTCATGCGCTGCTCAGCATCTTGATCCCCCTGGGGGTTTCATGACAGAGATTGCCTGGCGATACTGGTTTGGGACTTTTGCAGAGTGTGGCCTACCCAGCACACCTTCTTTCTAAGATTTCCTGTCCCATCTGTCTTTGTCCTGTTCTCTTCCATAATGTTTTGTTTGTTACCCTGCCAAGAAGCTTTCTCAGGAATTTGTTGATCAGCCCCTGTATCTCTTAATATTGAATTTGGTTATCTGCCATGTTTCTGCTCCTTATAGAAGGACTAACTTCATATTGGATTTGTAGATCCTTAACTTGGTATGCATTTTGATAAATTTTAGAGTTCTGTATAGTTTTCAACATGACAAAGAACACTCTTGCCTTTTGTATCCTGGTCTTTTACATCCTCATCTACACTGCCTGTATTGTTTATGACGTTCCCTGGGTATTTGAAGCTCACTACCTTACCCATTGACATTCCTCTCAGCTTGGCGATTATTTCAATTATAATTTACGGCCAGCTTTTATCAGTTCTTAGCTCAGAAATGGATGTGTTGAAAACTTTGACTCTTAAATGAAATGAACACAAGTTTAACATTTTTTTAAAGCAGAGTATTTTTTTAAAACTGGTATTTTTAAAATGCAGAAACATAATCTAGTTTTCATGATAATTAACTTGATTTAGTCACTCCTCTTCTACCACGTGGTGTATGGGAGTTTCCGGTTTCTTTAACTTGACAGATTACAGTTTTGCCATTCATTGTGTCCGTTTTGGGATTTGGTAACTCATAGGCAGTGTTTTATACTACATAATCAGCTTTATTATATTTTTTGTTGTTCTAAAGAATTGCTTTGTTTTCCCTTTGACCCAGTTATAACAAAAGTAATCATGTGATTGACAGTGTTTAACCAATTGTGTACTCATCCATATAAAGTAAGATCTGCGTTATACTGTGGCTTCTGTGTACCTTCTGTCCCAGTATCACCATCTTTAGCTCTTCTTCACTGGGAGAGTGGATTCAACCCTGTGCAATCAGCTGGGGGAAAAAATGATTTTTCCTGAACTTTGTCTGCTGTCTATCCAGCTTTCCGCTAGGGGTTGAAACCCCTATCCTTCAGCTGGATTACTGGGAAAAACAGGGTACACCACGATTGTAGATGAGGTAGGATTGGACATGAGAAGCTAAGAGACATTGTGAGTCTTGTATTACGCATCATACCACGTGAGGACCACAGTGGTTGAAGTTACCAAGTGTACCCAGCTGTAAAACTTAGTACCTGGCTCTGAGTTAGGGATGTCTTGCAGCAAAGAAAGGAAGTCGAGTCACCATGTGTCATAAAATCTGAAAACTTTGTTCAATGATGCCCCTAACAATTTTTCTCAAATGGCAATCTTCTTCTTCTTCGTTCGTTCTCAATCTCCCACTACCAAACCCTGAAAGGGCTTAAGTAGCAGAATGTAGTCCAGAGAACGGAATGCGTTGTGTCGTAGTTTACAGCTTGGCTGCGATATTTGCACCTTTCGGAGCAACACATCCGACTTCAGCAAGCATTTTTTGAGTACCGGGTTAGCATTCCCTCTTCGATCCTTTCTCCTTAGCCAGTCTGCCCTGCTGCAGTCTGTTATCCAGGATCACCGCGTGGAGGTGTAGAAGGGTCTTGGCAGCTATGGGTCGCTAACCACTGCAGCTCATGCGCTGCTCAGCGTCTTGATCCCAAATGGCAATCTATTATGGGGCATTTTATTTTAAAAAAACAGACATCTACTTTAATCCTCATAGTGTTTAGTTTACTGAGAAGCCTCGCATTGCAGTACAGCCAGGATTGTGGTCAATCTCTTGTATGCCTTGGTGTGTAAGAAGAGCTACTATAACCCACACCAAAGAAATGTCAAGAGTTAAATTAAACTCAGAACAAGTGACTTCCAACAATAACCTCAGATTTGAAACAAATATTTTAATAGTAATGATTGAAATTGGCAATACATTTATTACCAGTTTTTTTGTATGGCTGTCATGGTGCAAAGCATTGAAAATGACTTGTATTTTTGGTTTTAGTAGCGGAGTAGTAGCGTGCTCGATCCTCACAGATTACCATTACATGTTCCAGTTGGCCCAATTGTAAATGGGTACCTGACAGTGAGGAAGAGAACTTGGCACCCCTACTTATGCAAAGATACCAGATTTTAAAAGTTGAAGCACAATGAAGTCTCTAACACTTCTTCTTGGGCGGCACTGCCGACTATTGGATTACCAATTTTATACTTTTGTGTTTGCAGTAATAAGAAAAGCAGCAAAATGCAGAAAATGATAGCATTTTAAAGTTTCCATTTCTTTTCATTTGTTTTATTGAAGACACAATTTTATTTATTTTGGATGTGAAATAAAAATGTTTTGTCTATGCAGAAATAATTGCATACATTTTTTGTGAATATTTGCCGTGCAGCTTGATGCATCATATGTTTACTGATGCTGGCTATTTTTCTTTTTTATTTGTGATGAAGCATTTTGGACAGAATTTGCTTACTTTTGTGCCATATTACTTATTTCAATTCCGTCAATAATTTTGTCTTTATTTTTTAAATTTCTAAAGTATATTAACATGAAAATATTTTCCATCCCTTAACATCAGTGTAATTTTCCTTCCTTGCATTCCTCATTAGTTATATCAAATTCTATGTATCAACATTATAGCAATGTACCAAGTTATTCTTTGATTCTATTTAATGCAAATCATCACATAATGTATTATAGACTTGGGGTTTTTGTACAAAAGTGCATCTCGTTAAAGGATATTAGACAGAAAGCTTGTTATATCTATTCTTCACTGAGCATATAGGACTATTAACCCAAGTTGAAAAGAATAGGACCACTCTAACCTTTCAAGAATGTCATAAAAGGTAACTAAAGAGAGCTGTGTACAGGGCTCGAATTACAAAGGAGAAAGCTGCAGTGGTACAGTGGACTAAAACAAAGTGTACTAGTATAAAAAAAGGGTTAGGTATGGTTCAGATATGACACTTGAGACATAGGCAGGAACAGAACTTACTTGACATCAAAAGGCCATCAGGGACAATAGACAACACACATATGAACTAACATCTTAGAAGAAGAGATGATACACACATATGAACTAACGCATCATAGAAGAAGAGATGATACACACATATGAACTAACACATCATAGAAGAAGAGATGATACAAACATATGAACTAACACATCATAGAAAAAGACATGATACACACATATGAACTAACACATCGTAGAAGAAGAGATGATACACACATATGAACTAACGCATCATAGAAGAAGAGATGATACACACATATGAACTAACACATCGTAGAAGAAGAGATGATACACACATATGAACTAACACATCGTAGAAGAAGACATGATACACACATATGAACTAACACATCATAGAAGAAGAGATGATACACACATATGAACTAACACATCGTAGAAGAAGAGATGATACACACATATGGCTGTCCCAAATCACTGACAACATCAAACTCCTGAAAAGGAGCGATCAAAGTGCCATTTCCCAGCTTCGCACTCAATTCATGCAACTGAACAGTGATTTGAACCGAATCCAACCACAACGTACTCCAGATCCTCATGAAACCAAAGATGGGGAAGCTTATTCTTCTTGTGAGGAGTCAGTTACTGCTAGTGGTTGAGGACCTTTACTAGGGAGAAAAGAATAGCACCACTGCACTTTCATGTCATTAAAGATGACAAGGGAGATTAACCTGATCATGTAAAATCGAGTTCCGCAGGAATGTACTTTGTCAAAGGTTTCCAGCAAAGAGACCAAATGCATTGGTGGTTTTATGCTCTGACTTGAGCATATAAAAAATATGAGATAATGAACCTATTATTTAATCCTTAATTACAGAACTTTTGTTGGTTATTTTCACAAAAAGTCTTTACTGTCTTTCTAGTATTCAATCCCACAAATTTATATGCCTGAAACCAGGATTGATAAAGCTGTTTTTACTCTGGAATGCCACGACTCTGGACCACCACGACTCTGAACTACCAAAGGATTTACTCAATCCATTTCTCCATTTCATTAGTGACCAACCGAGTTGATGCTTATAGTTCTAGTATCACCAAAATGTCACTTCTGTTGTCCATCTGTTGTCAGGCATACTTACTACATTCTTAGCGAACCTGAGTATTTCCTTAACAATGCAGTATCAATAAAGTCCTTGAATGTAGTCTAGTATCAGATTTCAGTGTTGTGAATTCGATTCCTTAAACAGACTTTCAGTGTCTGAAGAAGGGTCTTATATAAGCTCTAGAGAAAATATCATCTTAATGGATAGATGAGAAATCGAGGAAGAATGTAATAAATATTATGCACTTATTTGTATCAAAGGTTGTAGTACAAAAAAAGAAAAAAAAAAAAAAAAGAAAAGAAATATGTGCTGATACGAAAGATAAAATTGGACGAGATGCGACTGAGAACTTGAAGTCTAGGACAATGTCCTAGAACAAGATAGAATTACTACAGAAGTCATTCAGGCAGGAGAGGAACCACTAGTATGACAGTTGGCCACACTATTCAACAATTGTCTTAAAATGACAAATCTCTGACCAGTAGAATCCTTCAAAAATTATTTTGATCCACATAAAAGGGAACACAGAAAACCCGACAATCTAACATCCAATTTATTTGCTGTCATCCATATTCTTCGTCGTTCGTTCTCAAACTCCCACTACCAAACACTGAAAAGGGCTTTGCAAGTAGTAGAATGTTGTTCAGAGAACGAAATGCGTTGTCGTAGATTACAACTTGACTGAGATAATTACATCTTTCGGTCCGATACATCCAGCTTCAGAATGGCACCTTTGTGTATTGGGTTAGCCTTAGCTCTTTGATCCCTTCTCCTTAGTCAGTCTGCTCTGTTGCAGCCTGTTATCCAGGATCACCATGTGGAGGGGCAGAAGGATTTTGACAATTCTGGATTACTGGTCTGGACGCTAGCAGTCAGCTTTGGTTTGCTGACCACTACAGCTCCTGCATATCTCAGCATCTTGATCCCATCCATGTTGAAACATTTAACAAGTGATTGTAAACAGACTAGAGAAACAACTTGATGAGAATCAATCCGATAAGCAGACAGATTCCAGGAAAGACTATTCAGCAACCAACCAATTAATTTAAAAGGCATGAGTAGTACATCTGCTTTTGTGTTTTGTGTTTGTTAACTACGAAAAACCCTTTGACAGTGTTGAGAAAAACCTGCAGCCCTGAATGCACTGAGAAACCAAAGTATTTAAGAAAAGTAGAAGTCTGTCTTGTAGAACTTCTATTCTAAAAAAATTAAATGAATATTGGATAATGGGAACTCATTACAAAATGTGTCAAATTGATATCTTTATGACTCAAAATGTTGGCAATCATTACTCTTTGCACAAATGTATTTGTAAAATGTATTTTATACACGCTTGTGATCGATAGCTATTGCTAATTCTTATTTCTACAGCATTTTACTTACACAATCTCTTTCAATCATCAATCAATCATAACCTTTTCAGTCCTTGTGAGGTATATATCTTAAACAAATACATACTTAGCCATCATCATTGACCTGTTTAAATTTTTTTGTTTGTTTTAAGTTTCAATAGGATAGAGTAGTCTGCACCATGCCCAACCATCCTCAGTCATGCCTGGCAGATTACAGTGTTATTATTCTTTTCTCGCCTTTCGGGCCACAGTAACACTCATTAAATACTTGGAATTCAGGTATTCAAACACGCAGACCTACTGTCATGTAGCTGAAGGCTATCTGTAGTAGATTTTTTTTAGCAATTGATATTCTGCTGCTTACTAGGCCTGGGAGAAGGGTATGAATTGCATTATTGAACACACAGACAACAGAATCTATTTACTGCAAAGGTCTGGTAATCTATGCATAAATATAGCAAGAAACTGGTAGATAGAACGAGAGAGAGTATGTGAAGATTCTTGTCTAACAAAAAGAAATTAATAGATGTCATAAATGGTCACATGACTTCGTACATTAGTCTTTTTGGAAGGTGGCAAATGCTATCAGAGTTCGCTGTTGAGTACTATGACAGTTTTTCTGCTTTTCTTGTTCATTGTGTACACATGTCTTGACAGTTGATTGGTACTATAGTTGTCCTAATTCTTGTATTTAAGACCTCAGCAAAACATTGGTGGATGGGCACTCAGAAGAAAGGATGAACGTTGGAGCACAGTGACAGCAGTCTGGTACCCTAGAAGTGGATAAAGACTGTGGGGCAGACCTCCAATGCATTGGTGAGACTCACTCACACTCCACTACAATATCAACAATACATTAAAAGGAAAACTTATCACCTTCTGGATCTCAATTGCCTAGGGTAGAGATAATTGGAGATGAAGTTGGGGCCGCAGCGGTACACTCTCGGCTAAGAAATGGGTCATCAAATATTCCAGTAAGTTGGGACCCATAGTGGTACAACCCTCGCTGAGAAATGGGTCATCAAGTATTCCAGTAAGTTGGGACCCGTAGTGGTACAACCCTCGCTGAGAAATGGGTCATCAAATATTCCAGAAAGTTGGGACCCGTAGTGGTACAACCCTCGCTGAGAAATGGGTCATCAAATATTCCAGTAAGTTGGGACCTGTAGTGGTACAACCCTCGCTGAGAAATGGGTCATCAAGTAAGTTGTGAGCGTACAACCCCAACTGAGAAATGGGTCATCAAGTAAGTTGTGAGCGTACAACCCCAACTGAGAAATGGGTCATCAAGTAAGTTGGAGCCCACTGGTACAGCCTGTGCTGAGACACGGGTCATCAAATAAATTGGGAATGGTACAACCCCAGCTGAGACACGGGTCATCAAGTAAGTTGGGAGCAGTACAGCCCCTTCTGAGACACGGGTCATCAAGTAAGTTGGGAGCAGTACAGCCCCTTCTGAGACACGGGTCATCAAGTAAGTTGGGAGCAGTACAGCCCCTTCTGAGACACGGGTCATCAAGTAAGTTGGGAGCAGTACAGCCCCTTCTGAGACACGGGTCATCAAGTAAGTTGGGAGCAGTACAGCCCCTTCTGAGACACGGGTCATCAAGTAAGTTGGGAGCAGTACAGCCCCTTCTGAGACACGGGTCATCAAGTAAGTTGGGAGCAGTACAGCCCCTTCTGAGACACGGGTCATCAAGTAAGTTGAGGCCCATAATAGTACAGCCCCTTCTGAGACACTGGTCGTCAAGTAAGTTGGGAGCAGTCAAACCCCAGCTGAGACATGGGTCATCAAGTAAGTTGGGAGCGGTCAAATCCCAGCTGAGACACGGGTCATCAAGTAAGTTGGGAGCGGTCAAACTCCAGCTGAGACACGGGTCATCAAGTAAGTTGGGAGCGGTCAAACCCCAGCTGAGACACGGGTCATCAAGTAAGTTGGGAGCGGTCAAACCCCAGCTGAGACACGGGTCATCAAGTAAGTTGGGAGCGGTCAAACCCCAGCTGAGACACGGGTCATCAAGTAAGTTGGGAGCGGTCAAACCCCAGCTGAGACTCGGGTCGTCAAGTAAGTTGGGAGCGGTCAAACTCCAGCTGAGACACGGGTCATCAAGTAAGTTGGGAGCGGTCAAACCCCAGCTGAGACACGGGTCATCAAGTAAGTTGGGAGCAGTACAGCCCCTTCTGAGACACAGGTCATCAAGTAAGTTGAGGCCCATAGTAGTACAGCCCCTTCTGAGACACGGGTCATCAAGTAAGTTGGGAGCAGTACAGCCCCTTCTGAGGCACGGGTCATCAAGTAAGTTGGGAGCAGTACAGCCCCTTCTGAGACACGGGTCATCAAGTAAGTTGAGGCCCATAATAGTACAGCCCCTTCTGAGACACGGGTCATCAAGTACGTTTGGAGCAGTACAGCCCCTGCGGAGACACGGGTCTTCAAGTATTCAAGCAAGATATCAGCATGTTACACCAAATCAAGTGAACCATTTGCAGTGATAATTGTCTCTAATGAATCCTTGTGGTCTTCTATTTCTTGATACTCCTTCCACTAACAACACTGTCTTCCTCTTGCCAATTTGCTTTCAACCTTTCTTCAGTTGTAATTTTCAGCAAAGTGTTCTATTGTTAAAGATTTATGTCCAAAATATTTTATACAATTTTAAGCTTGTACATTATGTCTGATTCCTAACTAATTCCATAGTTTAAGTTGCAAACATATTTAATTTGACCATTCTGGTAAGTCTTGTGAAGGTGAGGACAATCTGGTGTTACTGAAGTGAAGCATGCCAATCATTGTTCATTTTCTACATTGTTTATCATGACTTACCCATTTTCATAATCGTTCTTGTTGAACTGTTGAATTATATTTAATATCCACACATACTGAAGGGATTTGACTTGGTTTAAATACAAACACTACAAGTAATGTTTGGTTTCATGTGTAAAAATTATTTAACATTAATGTGGTTAAACTAGCCCTTACAAAGTACAGTTTATGTGACACAGGTCTGCTACAATTTTAATTTACAAAATGAATATGGTCATATATGTGGACATTATGTTTGTGGATGTGTCATGTAGTTGAAGCATTGTGGCTATGTACATTATCATTTTATTTTTAACAGACAAATAAAATATTTTGGACATTTAATGGTACTTCTTTGTTCTTCCAATCCACTAGAAATGAGTTATTATCTATTTTTATCCTCTGTGCCATATTTCAAGTTTTGCTTCTAGTACAGCCTTTCTCTACGTTTGGAGGATGATATTCATGACCAGAATGATATTCTGCTGGTCTCAAGATGGAACCCTTGAATTAATTTCCAATAATTAATAATTGAAATAATGTTGTGGTCTCATAAACCCACAAAATAATTTTGTAGTCTGAGAGTGGTGAATGCTTGGAAAACATTGACACAGGAAATTGTGGAGTCAAGGTCAATTAATGTATTCAAGAATAGATTGGATGCACATAGTTATTTTTAGGTCAAGTTAATGTTAAAGAAACTGGTTGTATGTAACCTGCAGTCTTCTAAACCAGTTTAAAGATGTTAAGCTAAATAATTCATGAAAGAAATAATGAAATAGTCTCATAGACCACTTTAAATAATTGTATAGTTTTATAGACTCCTTGAAATTATATTCTTGTCTCAAGATGGAACCCTTAAAATAATTTATCTGGTCCCGTGAAACCCTTGCAATAATTTTGTGGTCTCATAAACCCAACAAATATTTTGATGGTTTCATACACCACTTGAAATAATGTTATGGTCTCATAGACCCCTTGAAAGAAATAATGTTATGGTCTTGTAGACCTCTTGAAAGAAATAATTTTATGGTCTGGTGGATCTCTTGAAAGAAATAATTTTATGGTCTGGTGGATCTCTTGAAAGAAATAATTTTATGGTCTTACACCTCTCAAAATAATGTTATCTCAAGATGAAACCCTTGAAATAATTTTCTAGTCCCGTGAAAGCCTTGAAATAATTTTCTAGTCCCGTGAAAGCCTTGAAATAATTTTCTGTTGTTGTGAAACCTTTGAAATAATTGTTTATCTTGTGAAACCTTTGAAATAGTTTTCTGGTCCTGTGAAATCTATAAAATAATTATATGGTCTCAAGGAACCCCTGTATGACAATAACTCTACAAATCACAGCAGATTCGAATGATCAGTAAGCTGTAAATATAATAATTGTTTATTTTTAAATGATATTATTTAATTCTACATACACATTTATAGGTAATGTATAACATTAAATCTCCTTACAAATGGTAAGTCAAAACACTATAGAACTAGAAAATATAGCCAAAGCCATTTAATTGCGCACTATCATACATCGCTGCTCGGTCTCGGTCCACAATAGCCATCTAAGTTAAAAAAAAAAAATGCTGCTTGTATTTCATTCAGTCAGGTTCTTCTGCCAAACCTTTATAGACCTATTGTAGAACATTATGGTTGCATAGAACAACAGTTGAAAAAGTATGTTCTAGAACTGTCCGTTAATTGTGTTTTAACAAATAAAAGGAAATATTTACTGCACAAATTGTACATCAGTGGTAAAGTAGTCAGTGTTAAGGGAAATAATTCTCTAATTTTGTGTTGGAATGTTGCTTAATTATTGTAGTTATCTCCAGTAGACTGGGAAAGGGCAAGAATCGAAGGGTGAGAGAGAGAGAGAGAGAGACAGGCAGGCAGGCAGAGAGAGAGAGAGAGAGAGAGCAGAGCCGCGCCGCGCCATGCACGGAATATTGACAGACTTACCAGTAATAATTACATTATTTGGACATATGCTTAGAATACCTACAAACATACACGTCTCACGAACTTGTAACGGCAGACAACAGGAATTCAGAGAAGAAGAAAAAGATGGACTGAAGAAACACTGATGAAGAAACACTACAGGGTGATTGATTGGAAAAAGGAATGGCTATACAGATGGAGCTGGGGAGGAAGACTAACGTCTGGTCAGGCAAAATATACTGATCAGACATGTTAGTCAGGGTCAGGCAAAACATACTGGCCAAGACCCTCACCTCGACTTCCTAGTAGCCCTGCCTGGAAAGGGCTGCTTTTATGGCAGCCTGACTAACGAGGTGATGGATCGACGTGATCCCTGTAGTATTGAGTGACACGCAGATGAAGCCAAGCAACCGCCTGGAGGACCTCGGTCCACCTTCATCAGCACACTCGGAGCCACTTAACGTTATTTTCAGGGCGCACAAAAGAGTAACCTACTCATTGTGGGCATTCGCAAACAACAACAACAATATATGCAAGATCTGTAGTCCCGTTACTAGAACGAAGTCCACATACCTCTCCAGCTTGTGCGTTACGTCGATTCCCTCTGGCATTTGGCATGGTAGGTCTCTGTGTTCATCGATCTGGACTCCGGTTCCACAGGGATACACTTGTGTGTGATATCTTGAGCCGATGTAGGTGACCCTATATTCCGCAGTGGCCTGTTCCCAGGCGCAAGATGGTGGTTTGCTGGTGTCTCTTGTGCTTTGGGGGGGGGGGGGGGGGTCAAGTCTATTGCTTACAGCACAGACTGGATCCATGCATACACTGACGGTTCTGCAACAAACATAACACAGAATGGAGGGGGAGGGGAATTCCTGAGCCTACCAAATGGTAGAAAAATAACACTGTCAGTGGCAACTGGAAAATTCTCAAGCAATTTCAGAGTGAAGGCAGAGGCATTGAAGGCTGCAGTAGAAGCAATGCTAACAGGCGCTATCAATGAAAGCCAGATAGTCCTGTTTACAGATGCCTTGTCCGTGGTTACAGCACTAAAAAGCCAGAGATGCTTATTACCAGTTGAACATAAGAGAGCAGGTCGTGGTCTTCAGACCCCGTACAGGCCACAACAGACTGAGGTACCACCTATTCAATAAACTGAAGATAGGTGCTACTGACGAATGCACTTGTGGTACAGGGAAAATGACCGCTAAACATCTGCTGAAAAATTGCACGACACACGAGGACCAGAGAAAGTACACGTGGCCAACACTAGACAAGCTCTATAGCAGTGTCGACAACCTCAGGATGACAGCTGCTTTCTTCGAACAAATTCAAGTTGACGTCTGACAGCGTACAAAGAAGGAGAAAAAGAAGAAATATATTGCTCACTTTCATGTTTATGCAGCATGGTATGCGGAGGGGATGCTGAGGTTAGATGAGACACATTTAAGAAAACAAATGGAGACACTGCAGGACGGTCACTGTTCTGGGGGTGCCAGAGTAGGAGATGTACAGTCGGGGGGTACAGTCGGGGGGTACAGTCGGACCGGGACACACATGGAGAAGAGAACTAGGGACAAACACAAAGGAAACAGTAAGGGCTCTTAAGGGGCTATAACGGATGGCCAAGAACAGGAGGACTTGGCCTATATTTATTGAAGACCAGTGCTCCACATTGAGCTGAACGGTCTTCATTGATTGATACGGTTGGCACATGGATGGAAGTTGCATCTCTATAAACTGTCTAGCGACACAAGGGAAGCAATGATTTACATAGACTGAAAACAGTTTCACACTGCCATAGTGAAATATCTTCTCTGTATGTTCTGTTGCCTCCCCCTGCTATTTATTCCCTGGGCATTCCGCAACAGAGATAGCCTGGTTATACTGATTTATGGTATTTACATTATGTATCTTATCCAATACCACCTTCTGCATTTGATTTACCGGAGACGAGACCTAAAGGCCGATACAAGAAACACAGGGACATTGATGGAAGAACTGGAGACAATGACACAGTATATTTCCACTTGATGATGATTGCTTTTTGGCCTTTGCGCCCAAAGGCGATAAGAGCGAAAAAGAAAGATCTCATTTTGGACACCATCTTGAATTTCTTCTGGTTCCTATTGGAACGTAAAGTAGCTACACACCACTGTTTCCATTGTTAGACCGACTGATTGAACTCTGCCCATGTGACCTCAGTTGTTATACCTTCCTCTAGGAATGAAAGCCACATAGTCCTGCTTACAGATGCTCTGGCCGTAGTCACAGCACTAAAAAGCCAGAAAAATACTGAACTTAATGATTTAAGAGCAGTACTCTGTCAACTATACCAGCAGTCCGCACCAAAAAGGGTAGTGGTGCAGTGGGTTCCATCTCACTGCAACATCCAAGGCAACGAGGAGGCAGACAGACTGGCAAAAGAAGGTGCAAAACTACCACAACCAGATACTAGTATGACATAAGAAGAGTCAAAACGACTTATTAGAGCTAGATACATGACCAAATGGGAAACAGAACATACTGGCTACACCAAAAACGATGCCTAATACCAGTTGAACAGAAGAGAGCAGGTCGTGGTCTTCAGACTTCGCACTGGCCACAATAGACTGAGGTACCACCTATTCAACAAATTGAAGATAGGTGGCACCGACGAATGCTCGTGTGGTACCGGGAAAATGACCGCTGAGCATTTGCTGCAATACTGCCCGACATACGAGGATCAGAGAGAGCAGATGTGGTCATCACCAGTGGCAACACTAGACAAGCTCTATGGCAGTGTCGACAGCCTCAGGATGACCGCTGCCTTTTTCGAAAAAATAAAGGTTACTGTCTGACTGCGTACGATGAAGAAGAAGAAGAAGAAGAAGAAGAAGTATCTTCCTCTGTTCTTCCCCAGCTGTACTATGGCCTCCCACTCGCCTCCCCTTCCCAGTCCTCTTAGTTTCCTTCCGCTTTGCATGTAATTTTCCGTCTGCTCATGGGCGACTGAGGAGCACAGTGGTTAGACAGTTTGTTGCTCACGGTAGTGATTCCAAGTTCGCTTCCCACTAGCAACACGACCCAGTCAACGCAGCTGTAATTAGAACTTGAATTACTGTTAGGGAAGCCAAGGCGACGAGGAATCAAAACTGTCGATAAAAACAAAGATGGCTCATTGACCACAACGAGGCAGAAACAAAACAGAACCCATGTTACTGTCACAATACCTTCGCCAGGAACAAATAACAAACGAAATCCAATAACAAATCACACAAAAAAAATAACTAAAAAAGAATTAATATTACATCGTTACAGTACAGATGGGGGTGGCAGCCATTACCGAGAAAGTGGCCAGGAACGTGCATGTCGCAGTTTCGATATATTTATTTTACATAGAGGAGAGCTGGTCGACCTATCTCATCAACAGCTGAGACCTGGTACTACACAGTCTCTAACACTTCATCCCAACTTGCAGGGTCTGGTATGAAAGTACCATCTAAAGTACCATAATTTACATCTACAGCCCCTCACAACATACACACCTGGCAGCCCCTCACAACATACATACCTGGCAGCCCCTCACAACACACACACCTGGAAGCCCCTCACAACATACACACCTGGAAGCCCCTCACAACATACACACCTGGCACCCCCTCACAACACACACACCTGGAAGCCCCTCACAACATACACACATGACAGCCCCCCACAACATACACACCTGGCAGCCCCTCACAACACACACACCTGGAAGCCCCTCACAACATACACACCTGGTAGCCCCTCACAACATACACACCTGGTAGCCCCTCACAACATACACACCTGGTAGCCCCTCACAACATACACACCTTACACTGGCAGCCCCTCACAACACACACACCTGGCAGCCCCTCACAACATACACACATGGCAGCCCCTCACGACATACACACCTGGTAGCCCTTCACAACACACACACCTGGCAGCCCCTCACAACATACACACCTGGCAGCCCCTCACAACACACACACATGACAGCCCCTCACAACATACACACATGGCAGCCCCTCACAACACACACACACTTGGAAGCCCCTCACAACATACACACCTGGCAGCCCCTCACAACACACACACACCTGGAAGCCCCTGACGACATACACACCTGGCAGCCCCTCACAACACACACACCTGGAAGCCCCTCACAACATACACACCTGGTAGCCCCTCACAACATACACACCTGGTAGCCCCTCACAACATACACACCTTACACTGGCAGCCCCTCACAACACACACACCTGGCAGCCCCTCACAACATACACACATGGCAGCCTCTCACGACATACACACCTGGTAGCCCTTCACAACATACACACCTGGCAACCCCTCACGACATACACACCTGGTAGCCCCTCACGACATACACACCTGGCAGCCCCTCACAACACACACACACCTGGAAGCCCCTGACGACATACACACCTGGCAGCCCCTCACAACACACACACCTGGAAGCCCCTCACAACATACACACGTGGTAGCCCCTCACAACATACACACCTTACACTGGCAGCCCCTCACAACACACACACCTGGCAGCCCCTCACAACATACACACCTGGAAGCCCCTCACGACATACACACCTGGTAGCCCCTCACAACATACACACATGGCAGCCTCTCACGACATACACACCTGGTAGCCCTTCACAACATACACCTGGCAGCCCCTCACGACATACACACCTGGTAGCCCCTCACGACATACACACCTGGCAGCCCCTCACAACACACACACACACCTGGAAGCCCCTCACAACATACACACCTGGCAGCCCCTCACAACATACACACCTGGCAGCCCCTCACAACACACACCTGGAAGCCCCTCACAACATACACACCTGGCAGCCCCTCACAACACACACACCTGGAAGCCCCTCACAACATACACACCTGGTAGCCCTTCACAACATACACACCTGGTAGCCCCTCACAACATACACACCTTACACTGGCAGCCC
Source organism: Ariolimax columbianus (assembly GCA_036924085.1). Taxonomy (NCBI): domain Eukaryota; kingdom Metazoa; phylum Mollusca; class Gastropoda; order Stylommatophora; family Arionidae; genus Ariolimax; species Ariolimax columbianus. Next base: position 102,858,519 of record JAVGWX010000006.1, read on the forward strand.
CTCACAACACACACACCTGGCAGCCCCTCACAACATACACACCTGGCAGCCCCTCACAACACACACACACCTGGAAGCCCCTCACAACATACACACCTGGCAGCCCCTCACAACACACACACACCTGGAAGCCCCTGACGACATACACACCTGGCAGCCCCTCACAACACACACACCTGGAAGCCCCTCACAACATACACACCTGGTAGCCCCTCACAACATACACACCGTACACTGGCAGCCCCTCACAACACACACACCTGGCAGCCCCTCACAACATACACACCTGGAAGCCCCTCACGACATACACACCTGGTAGCCCCTCACGACATACACACCTGGCAGCCCCTCACAACACACACACCTGGTAGCCCTTCACAACATACACACCTGGCAGCCCCTCACAACATACACACCTGGCAGCCCCTCACAACACACATACATGACAGCCCCTCACAACATACACACCTGGCAGCCCCTCACAACACCCACACACCTGGCAGCCCCTCACAACATACACACCTGGTAGCCCTTCACAACATACACACCTGGCAGCCCCTCACAACATACACACCTGGCAGCCCCTCACAACACACATACATGACAGCCCCTCACAACATACACACCTGGCAGCCCCTCACAACACACACACACCTGGAAGCCCCTCACAACATACACACCTGGCAGCCCCTCACAACACACACACACCTGGAAGCCCCTGACGACATACACACCTGGCAGCCCCTCACAACACACACACCTGGAAGCCCCTCACAACATACACACCTGGTAGCCCCTCACAACATACACACCGTACACTGGCAGCCCCTCACAACACACACACCTGTCAGCCCCTCACAACATACACACCTGGAAGCCCCTCACGACATACACACCTGGTAGCCCCTCACGACATACACACCTGGCAGCCCCTCACAACACACACACACACCTGGAAGCCCCTCACGACATACACACCTGGCAGCCCCTCACAACACACACACCTGGAAGCCCCTCACAACATTCACACCTGGTAGCCCCTCACAACATACACACCTTACACTGGCAGCCCCTCACAACACACACACCTGGCAGCCCCTCACAACATATACACATGGCAGCCCCTCACGACATACACACCTGGTAGCCCTTCACAACCCACACACCTGGCAGCCCCTCACAACATACACACCTGGTAGCCCTTCACAACACACACACCTGGCAGCCCCTCACAACATACACACCTGGCAGCCCCTCACAACACACACACATGACAGCCCCTCACAACATACACACCTGGCAGCCCCTCACAACACACACACACCTGGAAGCCTCTCACGACATACACACCTGGCAGCCCCTCACAACACACACACCTGGAAGCCCCTCACAACATACACACCTGGTAGCCCCTCACAACATACACACCTTACACTGGCAGCCCCTCACAACACACACACCTGGCAGCCCCTCACAACATACACACATGGCAGCCTCTCACGACATACACACCTGGTAGCCCTTCACAACACACACACCTGGCAGCCCCTCACAACATACACACCTGGTAGCCCTTCACAACATACACACCTGGCAGCCCCTCACAACATACACACCTGGCAGCCCGTCACAACATACACACCTGGCAGCCCCTCACGACATACACACCTGGTAGCCCCTCACAACATACATATCTGGCGGCCCTTGTAGACATATGCATCTCATGGCCCTGCACGTCATATATACCTGGTTAAACATTTTTTTTGGCCTTTAAATCATAGGACCACTTACTGTGGAGCAAATAACAGGGCCATTATATCTCCATGCACGTCGCAAAAAGACAAAAACAGAGAGTTGTGCACATGACTAGCAGCCGTATAGAATAATACATATTACCGTAGAAAGCCCCCACTGCCAAAAAACGTAAAGTGCTTTGGTGCAGGAATCCTAAAGGAAGCCAACCGTAAAGGTAAAACTAATTGGTGAAAAAGGGACAAGAATGAAACTCAAGTAAATATTTAATAACAGTTTTACGGTACAAACTTTTGAATGACATGTCCAGGATCCGTCAAGTTGTTATTGATTAACAGGTTGCTCTTGTAGTTGCTGTGTACACAATTTCAGCTCTCTAGATTATAGAGGAGTTGGTTAAAATAGGACAAAATAGAAGTACACAAAAACAGACAAAGGTTAGGTCAAGTTAAGTAATTGAAAAACTGAAATAAACGTTTCGAACGTTAAAATATCATGTCTCTAGGTCGTGTGTTGGCAGCATGCTCTTGGACAGGTACCGGATGCCTTGTCAATGGATGAATGGCGTGCCAAATTATCGTATCTATAATATATTTATGAAAGTTCGTGTTTTTGTATGTCTGAAGGCGTCATTAATCGCGAACGGAAAGATATATCAAGCTGAAATTTTCATTAAACATTCATTTAAAATCACTAGGTTGTTTTCTCTATGAGTGATGGGCATATGATCATTTCTATATGTACGTCGAATTTAATATAACGCCTAGCAAGGGATACGACCAAATACAATCCCAGAAATATATTTTTAAAAGAGTTGCCTCCTAAAAAACTTGGAATGATGGTATTTTCGATCAAAATCGTAAATCTCTTTATAATTGTCGGCTTTATTTGTATTTACTACTAAATTGGGTGTACGAAACATATTATTTATCAGGCGAAGTCAGGTATTCATTCATTGATAGGCGTCTCAGTCTTTGCAGACCATGCACGTGGCACCCTGTGAGTAGCCTCTCGGGGCGCAAGACTGGGCGCTGAATACGGAGACCCTGGGCTGCCCAAACAGCAGTATCCCCCTCTCTGCCTCGCTCATGTAATCGAAAGGAATGACAATTTGGCACCAGCTCAGCTGCAGGAGCTGCCGGAATGAGTTCGCAATTTTGAAACCCTCCGTCTTAGGTAAATAAGTCAGCTGGTAGTTAATAAGCGAAAGTAATAATATTGAAATAGAAACTGGATGTCATAGAGCTTTTACTGTGACTTACCAATTGCCATAACTGCCAAAACACTAGAACATCTGCTTGGTAACAGAACAATTGCTAAATTAGTCAACAATGATCGTTCAGTATTGTTTTCTCGTAAGATATCACTACTGGAATTGTAGAGGTACATGATACATCTACCGTTCCTTTCCTCTTAAGAATAATCTGTCTGCCGTGCCAAGGGGTTTTCCAAGAGTAGAAACGTACCTATGTAAATATTCATCAGATCCAAAGAAGAGCTACAAAACTAATAATTGGATTCCAGAATTATAGTAATGAGGAAAGACCAGAGACGAATTCGAGATGACTTAATACAAGTTTATAAATGAATCAATGGAAAGGATGAATTAGACTCTACCAAGTTTTTCAAAGTACAACCGACTGCAAGATCAAGATTGTATAGCTTCACATTGTTTAAAGACATGTCCAGATTAGATATTAGGAAATGTTTTGGAATGTATTGCTATAGGATGTGGCGGAGGCAGGGTCAGTTAATGCATTGAAAAATACATTTGATGCTCACATATATTTTTAGCATTGGTGGAGTGAAATAAACTGGTTGTATAAAGAAACTGTAAAAAGTAAAGTAAAGTAACCCATATCATTACTGCCGTAGGGGTGGGAGGTGTTAGCGATCTCACATTTCAAAAGCTCGGCTATACGAGGACAGTAGCCATCTCCTCTCCCTCGCCGCTTTTACTTTCCGGTCTGAACCGGTACCCATTTAAGGCTGGGTCGACCCGGGAGCCATTGCGGTCTGAAAAAACATTACCACCTCAACTGGGGAATGAACCCAGGACTACTCAGATGCGAAGCAAGCACGCTGATCACTGCGCTACGCTGTAGAGCCTTCTAAACCAGTATAATGAAGTTAAGTTAAGTTAAGATATTAAAAAAAAAACAACCTACGAGGACTTCAAAGTCACGTGAATGCGCTTCGCTCAGTCTGTAAAACACAATATACATGTTAACATGTCGAAGATGGAAGCTTTGAAGACTATGAAGATCGTAAAGGTTCACTAATTAGGCCGTGCAAATAATTTTAAACAGATACAAGAGTTCAAATACCTGGGAAGTATTTTTACTGAATATGGAAGGCTTAACTTAACATAAATCCTCTAAGGGAACTAATAAACTGTCACCACTATTCAAACACCTGAACATCAGCTTGACAATAAACCAACATCTGAAAACATATTTACAATAACGTTGTGTTACCAATGTCAAATTTAGTCCTTATACGAGGCACATTACAAAGTGTGAAATGAAATGTCTAAGACCAGTCATTGGTTTCGCCAGGAGAGACACAATGAGACATATTGACATTATATAAATATGGTGATGAAATAAGCACAAACATCCGAAGCGGAGGTGTCATCTGCCTGGCGGACGCCCGACAATCAAGTAATCCTACCAGCTCAATGCTTTGGAAGTGAAACCTGATCTCTGACAAAAAACCATTGAGAACCAGCTAAGGACAACTTATGTCTTGTTTAAGCGTCGTCTCTTTGGCCTATTACTTATGTAACAGGGCCAGATGGGTCTATACAACAGTGACATCTGGGTAATGGACACGTTCAATGATGTCCTGCAGCATACCAACAATTCCAAGCAGCGCTGGACTGGCCATGTGGTCAGGAGGACGAACGCTGGAGCCCACCAACGATTCTGGGGTGTATGAGCGACAAAAATAGATATGCTGGGAGACAAATCCCCCCTCCCACTTTCACCCTCAACTGGGTGGCAAGATTCGAACCCAGCCTGCTAAACAGAAATACACATACCAGCTACCACTCGAGCTGGTACTTGCACAAGGGCAGCCACTCTTGTAGAAGCGCAGGTCAACTCATCATCATGTAGCGTGTCCAATATAGAACGTTGCACACCTTACTGTCTGTCAGGTCGACTAATACTAAGAATAGGGCGAGAATAACCCCTTGTGCTGAATACATAAACAAACAGTAATCTCACAAGGCTCGAAAAGGACTGCGTGTCAGACATCCTACAAGAACATGAACTTAAAAATCCACACAACCCACTAGGCACCAAGAAGGTAACGTAAGCTCCATTGACGTTTAACAACACAGGTGGGAGAAAAAGTAGGTAGGTAAGTAAGTTGGTAGATACGAAAGTAAATATATAATTAAATGTATAGGAAAAGTAGGTAGGTAAGTAAGTTGGTAGATACGAAAGTAAATATATAATTAAATGAATAAGTAATTAAGTAGGTATGTACGTAAGTCAGTAGGTAGGTAAATAATTAAGTAGGTAGGTAAGTGGGTAGGTAAGTAAATAATTAAGTAAGTAAATAGATCAGTAGGCATTTAAGTAGCTAGGGTAGGTAGGTAAGTGGACAGGTATATAAGTAAGTCAGTAGGTATGTAAGTAGGTAGATATTTACGTAAACAAATATGTAAGTAAGTAGGAAGGTAAGTGAGAAAGTAAGTGGGTAAGATAGGTAGGTTAGTAAATAGGTAAATAAGTAGGTAAGTAAGTAAGTAGGTCGGCAAATACGTAGGTATGTAAGTAAGTAGGTAGGTAAGTAGGTAAGTAAGTAGATAGTAAGTAGGTAGGTAAGTAAGTAGGTAGGTAAGTAAGTAGGTAAGTATTTAGGTAAGTAAGTAGGTAAGTGAGTAGGTAATTAGGTAAGTAGGTAAGTATGTAGGTAAGTAGTAGATAAGTAAGTAGGTAAGTAAGTAAGTAGGTAAGTAAGTAACTAAGTAGATAACGAAGTAGGTATGTAAGTATGTAAGTCGGTAGTTAAGTAGGTAAGGTAAGTAAATAGAAAAGTTAGTAGGTAAGTAAGTAGGTAAGTAAGCGAGTAAGTAAATAGATAAGTGTGAAGGTAAGTTAGTATGTAAGTAAGTAAGTAGGTAAGTAAGTAAGTTAAGTTAGTAAGTAACTAGGCAAGTAAGTAAATAGGCAAGTAGGTAAGTAAGTCAGTAAGAAAGTAGATAAGTAAGTAAACAGTAAGTAATTATGCAAATATTTTGTTCAGTTAAATCCGAATAAACAAGGAAAGAAAAGAGGTCATGACACTCTTGTTCATCTCACTCACTTTGTCTGTTTCCTCTCCTTGTCTTCGTCATCAACACCATGCCAGCGGATCTAGTGACCTGTTCTGGCTTCCCTAGGTCACGACAGCGGATCTAGTGACCTGTTCTGGCTTCTCTAGGTCATGACAGGGATCTAGTGACCTGTTCTGGCTTCTCTAGGTCATGACACTCTTGTTCATCTCACTCACTTTGTCTGTTTCCTCTCCTTGTCTTCGTCATCAACACCATGACAGCGGATCTAGTGACCTGTTCTGGCTTTCCTAGGTCACGACAGCGGATCTAGTGACCTGTTCTGGCTTCCCTAGGTCATGACAGCGGATCTAGTGACCTGTTCTGGCTTCTCTAGGTCATGACACTCTTGTTCATCTCACTCACTTTGTCTGTTTCCTCTCCTTGTCTTCGTCATCAACACCATGACGGCGGATCTAGAGACCTGTTCTGGCTTTCCTAGGTCACGACAGCGGATCTAGTGACCTGTTCTGGCTTTCCTAGGTCATGACAGGGATCTAGTGACCTGTTCTGGCTTCTCTAGGTCATGACAGCGGATCTAGTGACCTGTTCTGGCTTCTCTAGGTCATGACAGCGGATCTAGTGACCTGTTCTGGCTTCCCTAGGTCACGACAGCGGATCTAGTGACCTGTTCTGGCTTCTCTAGGTCATGACAGGGATCTAGTGACCTGTTCTGGCTTCTCTAGGTCACGGCAGCGGATCTAGTGACCTGTTCTGGCTTCCCTAGGTCATGACATCAGATCTAGCGACCTGTTGTGGCTTCTCTAGGTCATGACAGGGGATCTAGTGACCTGTTCTGGCTTCCCTAGGTCATGACAGCGGATCTAGTGACCTGTTCTGGCGTCCCTAGGTCACGACAGTGGATCTAGTGACCTTTTCTGGCTTCCCTAGGCCATGACATCAGATCTAGTGACCTGTTCTGGCTTCTCTAGGTCATAACATCGGATCTAGTGACCTGTTCTGTCTTTTCTATGCAACTAGCCCACGACCGCAGATCTAGTGACCTGTTCTGACTTCCTTAAGGTCTGACAGCGGTTCTAGTGACCTATACTGGCTTCCCTAGGCCATGACAGCGGATCTAGTGACCTGTTATGGCTTCCCTAGGTCATGACAGCGGATCTAGTGACCTGTTCTGGCTTTCCTAGGTCATGACAGCGGATCTAGTGACCTGTTCTATCTTCTCTAGACCACTGGGCCGTGACAGCAGATCTAGGGACCTGGTCTGACTTCCCTAGGCCACTATGCCATGACAGCGGATCTAGTGACCTGTTCTATCTTCTCTAGACCACTGGGCCGTGACAGCAGATCTAGGGACCTGGTCTGTCTTCTCTAGGCCACTAGGCCATGCCAGCAGATCTAGTGACCTGTTCTGGCTTTCATAATGCGTAGCCCCACAGTCGACGAAATCACTCCCATGAAACTTTGCATTGGAGTGTTTATTGTGCTGAGCCTTGGGTTCCCAACTTAGGGTCTAATGTTCCTACAAAATGGCGATGCAATAAAGGTCACTCGTGTACGGCGCATGCACCCAGTACAGATATTGACATTTGGAATTTGTAAATAGTAACATCGGTCCTCTTTTGGGGCGTAAAGCAACTAAGTACTCGATAACACGGCATAGGTGCTTGGTCAAATGCCCGTTATCGACACGCTCATGTCGACCCAGCTGCTATGGACACTCGAATAATCTTTAAGGTAGGAAATGCACAGAAGATTAGAGCTGGCGTTGAGGTCTAGTGCAACGAAGTCTCTAACACTTAATCCATGACATGCTTGTGTTCGAGGTGGGGACGACACTGTGATCCCCACAGTTATACACACTGGGCAACAGAAAGGACCATCTTATTCAGTGCGATCTAGTATGAAAGAAAAGCCACTGTAAACTGGCTGTCAGAGAAACTATCAAGATCTCAGATACGAGCTGCTTGGAAAACAATAAGATACCACTGCATTATACCACTGGACTATACCGTTACACTATACCATTGTATTATACCACTGGACTATATTACTGTTCAATGTCATTTCCCTGGGGAGAGGAGACTAACGTCTGGTCAGGCAAAACATACTGGCCAAGACCCCCACCTCACTTTTGCGCAGGTCTTCCTGAAAACAGGCTGTTTTCATAGCAGCCTAGCTAATTAGCTGGGAGATCAACGCGATACCCATAGTAGTGAGCGACACTAACATAAAATCTAGAATAGGATAACCGTACGGAAGACCCCTGTCCACCTTCATCAGTACACTACGGATGTGAGAAAAGCTATTGCAACTGCCATTTAACGCCCTTTTCAAGGTGCGCAAAAGAGTAATGTTTTTAACTGTGGACATTCAGTAACAACAACAACAACAAAACAACAACAAAACAACAACAATAACATCACTACCCTTTACAACTGAACTATACTATTGCACCAAACAACTTCACCATACTACTGAATTGCGGCCTGCAGTACACTCCTACATTACACCGCTGTATTTTACCACTAAAATATACCACTACAATATACTACTAAAATATAACACTACAGTAAATTACTAAACTACACCACAAAACTATACTACTAAAGTATACCACTACAGTATACTACTAAAATATACCACTACAGTATACTACTAAAATATACCAATACAGTATACTACTAAAATATAACACTACAGTAAATTACTAAAATATACTACAAAACTATACTACCAAAATATAACAACTACAGTAAACTACTAAAATATACCACTTAAATATACTACTAAAATATAACAGCGCAGTAAATTACTAAAATATAACACAAAACTATACTACTAAAATATACCACTACAGTATACTACTAAAATATACCACTACAATATACTACTAAAATTTACCACTACAATATACTACTAAAATATACTACTAAAATATACCACTAGACTATACTACTAAAATATACCATACAGTATACCATTAAAATATACTTCTACAATATACTACTAAAATATACCACTAAACTACACTACTAAAATATACCACTAAACTATACTACTAAAATATACCACTAAACGATACTATTAAAATATACCACTAGATTATACTTCTAAAATATACCACTACAATATACTACTAAAATATACCATTAAACTATACTACTAAAATATATCACTAAACTATACTACTAAAATATACTTCTACAACAACCACTATAATGTACCACTAAACTGTATCCCTTTAAATCACTATTAAACTTTACCACTGTACTATACCACTGTATCACGCAATATACTTTGCCAGAGTAGGGTAGCAATTTCTATTCCTCGCTGCTTGTATTTCCAGGTATCCATTTACAATTGAGTCGGCTGGAATGAGAAGACACCAGGAATCGAACTCTACACTTCTGACATGAGAAACGATCGCTTATCACTCTGCCACTTTGACGCTGGTATCAACTGTATGGAACCTATTTACATATGGCACCTGGGATAGCTCACTGGAGAAGCTATTGATCAATTACACCGTTGAAAGCACGTGAAATCGAGGTATCATACAAGCTCACTCCATTGCGTGTTTGTTTTTCATCTTGAGTGCCTAGATCGCAATCGTATGTGTTACATGAGGGGTAAAAGAGTACAGTTGTTGAAAGAGTGGTCGGTGATGTGAAATCGCACGAGGAAGAATACATTACAGGTGGATAGATGGCATAACAGAATTCCTACAACAACACACACTTATAGCGACCGACGCAAGACACTAGGTCCGAACAAAGCAACATAAACTTCTCGCGTCATTTGACTGCATTAGTTGGACGGAAAGAACAGATACTAGGTATGTAATCCCAAACACTTTCAAGCCAGCATTAACATAGATTCTCGTACTTTAGTTAGAATAAATATTGATGAAAACTATCTGGGACAATGACTTAACATCCAACTCGTTATCTCTTGGACTTTTTGTGTGCATATTGATAGTTGACGAAAGGGAAAACAACAACAGCAGCGGCAGCAGCAACAACAACAGTAGCAACAACAGAAGCATCAACAACAACAGCAGAAGCAACAATAACAACAGCAGCGAATGCAAGAGCAACAACAGAAAAACAACAGAAAAACAACAGCAACAACGACAGCAACAACAACAGAAAAACAACAACAACAACTACAACAACAACAACTTTAACAGCAACACCACAATCATGGTATTATTTATAGCGCTTCCTATAAAATACCTTTATGACCAAATCTCAGGACACGAAGAATGGAGAAGCAGTTTTACTATAAAATGAAAGTGATTCTTAATCCAGGATGTCGGCTCCTACGTCTATCTGGGCCAAGAAATAATTGCTACGCACAATATTGATCGCATAATCTCCAGGCAGAGATCAGCGACCTGGTATAGCTTTAATTACATAAACATGATATTCCAACAGATGAGAGACACCACAACAAGAGAATATACCTTGCTCAGAGTTACTTACCCAAAGAGCAATGAAACCATGGCCATGTATAGTTTTACAGTTGGCCATGTATGAAACTGTGCACTAAATATATCCGTAAGAAGATATGTCCCGTTTTGACCGAGATTGTCCTCGTTTAGCAACGTTGTCCCATCGTTCCGACCGGTTAAAAATCTGTCCTGATTTCAATTACAGTTTACTAGTAATTATACATGTTCTGTAATGTAAGATTGTCTCGTCCACATTAATATCAGAACTTTGGTAGGTATCAGAAAGCATATTTAATGTAACTAAGCTAAAACTCTAATTGTAAAAGCTGGCAAGTTGTAAGCTCTACATTACGCCACGTGCGTTTGTTTATATTTGAATCAACATACATAGTAATGACCAATGACGTCTGCTCGTGCTTGCAGGCTCTGCTGTCAGCCAATAACGTCTTATTTTCAAATCCTGGTGTCTATGGATTGCAGGTTTATCGGATACAATGCCATCATTTTAGATGCGGTCGATAATCGACCATCACGCCGAAGAGAACATGTATCTGTCGCCGTTTCTATAACAAAGCAATGTTTTGTTTTTCTTTTTACATAGACAAGCGTCTGTCGTTTAAAAAAAAACCCATTGAACCTCAAGGACCTGGAAGCCAGCCTTTCTTTGACCCCTACCCATGCAGACCTGTCTAGCTTGGTAAAACCTGCCAGGAGTGAATCTCCCGCTTACCTAACTTTGGGGTTTGTCAGTGTATTTAAAGTGCCAAACCTTGAGAAGGTAAAGGCTTCAGTGTTCGCAGAGTGGGAATTCTGTATTAGCGTCTAATGATCTTTTGCTAAACTTGACTAATTTATTTGCTACTCAATTCATTCCTGCATCCCAGCCAAATGACGTTTAATAACCACTGCGTTATTCTGTGAGCTACTGCAGTGGTTCTGCACCAGTTGGCATTTCAGGAGCAACAGCAGGATACAAATAATGATACTTGTAAGACTTTTTCTGCGGTGAATCTTAAGGAGAAAGCACCGTCTAGCCTCTGCATGTTCCCAAGACCTGGCGATATGAACGAGACTATATCTTTGAACGTTAAATCACGGTTCTCTTTCATGTTATCGTTCAAAGTTCAAATGATGCATTTTCTTGGAACTTCTAAAAATGGAGAAACAAAAATTACGATGGAATCACAAGGAATTCCAGTGCGCCGTGAAAAAAAGTGAAGTATTCTGGATAAATGATGGTGTCCTAACTTCAATGATGATTTAATGATTATTATGGGATGAAGTGCTCTAACTTCAATGATGATTTAATAATTATTATGTGATGAAGAGTTCTAAACTCAATGATTATTTAATAATTATTTTGTGATGAAGTGCTCTAACTTCAATGATGATTTAATAATTATTTTGTGATGAAGTGCTCTAACTTCAATGATGATTTAATTATTATTTTGTGATGAAGTGCTCTAACTTCAATGATGATTTAATTATTATTATGGGATGAAGTGCTCTAACTTCAATGATGATTTAATTATTATTATAAAATGAAGTGTACTAGCTTCAATAATTTAATGATTATTTATCTAACTCACATCTTTCTTATGATAACTCGGAAAAACAGCTATTCATTATTCCAGTCTACCCAGGTGTAAATAGTTACCCGACCTTCAAGTTAAGAAAAGCAAAGCGGCGAGGAAGTGTACTGAAGAAAAAGCTGACACCTAGTCCATTTCAGCCCCGACGACAGTATCTGCTTCGGGACTACCATTAACTTTTAATCTTTTACATACGATAATGATGATGGTGATGGCGTGATTCGCTTTTTCTCTCCAAGAGAAGATGGCATATTTAATTGAAGACATTTTTGAGATACCGGAAAGTACAGCAGGCTTGTTTTATTTACCTAAAAAAAATAAATATAAATATTAAAAATTTGCCCGTACAGCTAGTAAAGTTTTTACCAAAACATTTTGAACGTCACAAAAAAAAAAGTTTTTAAATTTTGCGCGCCGCGGGTTGGCCATTGCATATAGAAGCTCGCTGGTTAGAATACAAGACTATTCTAAAGACAGCTTCAACAATAGCATGTCATGAATACAAGACGAAGACAAGGAGGAGATTCTGATTCACATATGTAGTTGAAATGAGAATAAGGCAAAAGGAAAGTACACGAAACCATACTTAGAAAGCAAGAATATAGCACGAAAAAACATAAAGAAAATGTACACTCAGAACGGAAATCAAGAAAACAGTGCTACCAGCAAAATAAACAAAAATCATTATCGGAGGACTGTTCAGACAGACTAAAAGAGAATAAGATAGTAAAACAGAAACTGTTCTACATGACTCTAAATAATATGTGGATGGATCAAGAGTGCCCACTGAAATTTGTGGAGGGATCAAGAGTACCCACTGAAATGTGTGAAGGGATCAAGAGTACCCACTGAAATGTGTGGAAGAATCAAGGGTGCCCACTGAAATTTGTGGAGGAATCAAGAGTGCCCACTGAAATGTGTGAAGGGATCAAGAGTGCCCACTGAAATTTGTGGAGGAATCAAGGGTGCCCACTGAAATGTGTGAAGGGATCAAGAGTACCCACTGAAATGTGTGAAGGGATCAAGAGTGCCCACTGACATGTGTGGAAGAATCAAGCGTGCCCACTGAAATTTGTGGAGGAATCAAGAGTGCCCACTGAAATTTGTGGATGGATCAGGAGTGCCCACTGAAATTTGTGGAGGAATCAAGAGTGCCCACTGAAATTTGTGTTGGGGTCAAGAGTGTCCACTGAAATTTGTGAAGGGATCAAGTGCCCACTGAAGTTTGTGAAGGGATCAAGAGTGCCCACTGAAATGTGTGAAGGGATCAAGAGTGCCCACTGACATGTGTGGAAGAATCAAGCGTGCCCACTGAAATTTGTGGAGGAATCAAGAGTGCCCACTGAAATTTGTGGATGGATCAGGAGTGCCCACTGAAATTTGTGGAGGAATCAAGAGTGCCCACTGAAATTTGTGTTGGGGTCAAGAGTGTCCACTGAAATTTGTGAAGGGATCAAGTGCCCACTGAAGTTTGTGAAGGGATCAAGTGCTCACTGAAATTTGTGGAGGGATCAAGAGTGCCCACTGAAATTTGTGAAGGGATCAAGAGTTCCCACTGAAATTTGTGGAGGGATCAAGAGTTCCCACTGAAATTTGTGAAGGGATCAAGAGTGCCCACTGAAATTTGTGAAGGGATCAAGAGTTCCCACTGAAATTTGTGGATGGATCAAGAGTGCCCATTGAAATTTGTTAACGGCAAACAAGGTGCTTTACTGACCATAATTTCCCAGAGCTCTTCTGTGTGGAGTGAGACCACGTTTTCAGAACGATAAGCACTGATACAGCTGTGGAAATCCCTGACAGTGGAGAAACCTAAGGTTGGCAAAGCAGTTTGTATAACACCGGAAATGGTTAAGTACGAGACAACTACAGGTGTTATTCCTGCTATTCCTGAAGTTTCTCCGAGCAGAATGGTGTCTCAAGGCTATACCAAATTTCTGGGAGACAGCCATCATTAAACCAATTTTTAAAAATAGTTGATAACCGACAGAGTAAAAAACATATAAGCATATCCCTAACTGGTGTTCCTGGCAAAACTGACTGTATGATGTTGAAACAGAGCATGGGACAGTTGGCTGTGCCACAGATGAATCAGAACCAAAAAGGTTTCAAGGCAAACCGAAGTACTCAAGTACTTTTCTTCACATTCGGGTAACTGGGTCAAAAAGCTCTTGATTGTTTCTTGGACCTGAAAAGATCATTTAATGAGCTTTTTCGGAGCAGACTAGTACTGCCTCGAAATGAAGAATATCCTAACACCTTTGATATGTGCCTTACAGTTTTTATAAGACTTTCAGAAACTACAACAAAACAGGAAACCAATCGCCAGAGGAATTCAAATCACCAGCCACGTAAGACAGTGTGACATTGAAACGTTACACCTATTGATACTACTTATAGATGATGTCATCAAAGACTGTAAGGAGATAACCAAGAAGAACTCTGTGTGGTACTGGAAGATGAGACCAGTCTATACATCGGAGCAGGCGTCTGCCAATGATATGACCCTTATTTCTACATCAAAGACACGTGCCCAGATCAACCTTCCCATCTAGAAAGAAACGGTTGTCGCTTAGTAGTTCAATAACATCCATGATGGTGGTTTCGAGAGAAGAGAAGATGCATCACATTCCCTTGGATAAACAGCTTATGAAACAAATCAACCAGTTCAAATACCTTGGAGCTGTAATAAACCAAAAGTGAGGTATAGAAGATTTTTCGCGAAGGAAAGCAGCTGAGTAACTTGTTCAAGCTATAAATAAAATATTCCTCAACTTAAGAGAAATAAATAAGAACAATATTACAGCTGTATACCACTCCGTCTGTGTACCAGTTTGGATATATGTGTGTGAGCCACGGGAAAAGATAACAATCCAGAAAACTCAGCTCAAATACAACGAAATGAGACAGCAGGTCCAAGTAACAAGCAATACATAGTGAACAATAAGACAATACAACAAGATCTCGAAATTCAGTCCTGGCAGACTCCAATGGGGGCAATCTGTGTGTGGGAATGTGTGGAAATGTGAGAGAATGTGTGAGAATGTGTGAGAATGTGCGATAATGTGGATGTTTATGTCGTCTTATTCCAAACTTCTCTTTCAAACAATGAGCTGCGCTGTTTCAATCTTGTCTATTCTAAGCTGCGCTGTTTCAATCATGTCTATTCTAAGCTGCGCTGTTTCAATCCTGTCATTCTAAGCTGCGCTGTTTCAATCATGCATATTCTGAGCTGCGCTGTTTCAATCATGTCTATTCTAAGCTAGGCTGTTTCAGTCCTGTCTATTCTAAGCTGCGCTGTTTCAATCATGTCTATTCCAAGCTGTGCTGTTTCAATCCTGTCTATTCTAAGCTGGGCTGTTTCAATCATGTCTATTCCAAGCTGCGCTGTTTCAATCCTGTCTATTCTAAGCTGGGCTGTTTCAGTCTTGTCTATTCTATTCTAAGCTGCGCCGTTTCAGTCTTGTCTGTTCTAAGCTGCGCTGTTCCAATCTTGTCTACGCCTTTGCCAAAGGCTGTTATTGGTCGAAACCTTGACACCTGTTTATTTTTATTTTTATGAAAAATTATATTTTATTTTCTTGAAAAACGACATAATTCAAGATAATGTCACTCTTCCGTGATCCTTCATAGCGATTAACACCCTTTAATTATAAACGTTTAAATGTATTGTTTCATATCATACTCTCATTAATTACATATATTCTATAAATCATTTCTCCCAAGGTGATATCTATCGCGTCATGAGTCTCAGAATCAGTCTTGACAAACGGCAGGTGTCCGACAGAACCACTATGCTACCACTATGTCAGTGCACGATCGTCGGATGAATCTGAAACATTTAGCAACGCGGATGCCACAACATCCCACCATCTATAACGTACTGTGACATTTTTTCGCATATATCGTTTAACCCACAGATGAAAGCCATCTTGTCGTGACGTAAGGTCGTAAGGTGTATTACTCTCAGACCGTTTACAATTCAGTGACGTGACAATACCTTGGCACATGTAAAGGTCAATTGTTGGCATATAGGCACAAATGTATAACTTAAACCACCTTACCAGCCAAGTACAGATCGTCCTGAGTTTTCTTCGAGGATATATTTATATACTTGTATATGTGAGTGTGTTTGTATGTTTGTATGTTTGTTTGTTTGTATGTATCTATGTATGTGTGTATATATGTGTATGTATGTGCACTTGCTTGTGTGCGCACATGTGTGTGTGTGTTTATGTGTGTATGTATGTATATGTGTACATATGTCGCTGTAGTCAAGATGTTAAGGCTCTCACAGTGATGAACGGAAACGGTGGGCGATCGAATCCTGCAAGTTTAAAGCGACCCCTGGTCTCGCGGGAGGTAAGACCAGAGTACCTGCATCCCGAGTTACCTCCAGTCGTCTCGACCAATAGTCTTGCTACTGATCCAAGGTAACTCGGGATAAGAGTGAGTATGATGACCAGCGCAGCTTCTCCCTCACTATAATCCTCATACAGGTCACATCACATTATTAAGATAAGAGTGAGTATGATGACCAGCGCAGCTTCTTCCTCACTATAATCCTCATACAGGTCACATCACATTATTAAGATAAGAGTGAGTATGATGACCAGCGCAGCTTCTCCCTCACTATAATCCTCATACAGGTCACATCACATTATTAAGATAAGAGTGAGTATGATGACCAGCGCAGCTTCTTCCTCACTATAATCCTCATACAGGTCACATCACATTATTAAGATAAGAGTGAGTATGATGACCAGCGCAGCTTCTCCCTCACTATAATCCTCATACAGGTCACATCACATTATTAAGATAAGAGTGAGTATGATGACCAGCGCAGCTTCTCCCTCACTATAATCCTCATACAGGTCACATCACATTATTAAGATAAGAGTGAGTATGATGACCAGCGCAGCTTCTTCCTCACTATAATCCTCATACAGGTCACGTCACATTATTAAGATAAGAGTGAGTATGATGACCAGCGCAGCTTCTTTCTCGCTATAATCCTCATACAGGTCACGTCACATTATTAAGACAAAACCATCTCATGTTGTGGCCATCATCGCTTGCGATGGACAATAACTTTAAAAAAAAAATATATTTATGAATGTATGTATGTACCACCCAACAATCAAACTCGTACCGTTACATTTTAACAAAAATACTGTTTGGTTTTAGCCGACTATTATTTTGTTGTTGTCAACTTACAAAGCACACAATCCCAAAGAGGACAATTTGCAGTGAATTTTTCTAATCTCAATTTTCCATGGTGTAACTCGTGTACTTTATTTTTATTTGTAATCCTATCTTATACGTTTATCCTTTGTTCCTTTGTTTCTTTGTTTCTTTGTTTCTTTGTTTCTCAAGTTAACCAAGATTTTCGGCCAGGCGCGGCAAGAAAGGTGCTGAGGATTGGCAAAGAGCGGTAGTTGCAGCCAGATGGAAGTGACAAGCAGCAAAAAAAAAAAAAAAAAAAAAAACTGCAGCTCAGGCGGAAAGCATATTCCTACTTAGTTACGTAGGTAAAATATACGCCAGGGTCTTAGAATAGAGTGTGAGCTATGGTAGCGACTATGCTCAATAAATCAGAATGTGGCTTTAGGAAAGACAGAAGGTGTACTGTTTCGATATTTGCACAGACCGCTGATTGAAAAATCAATAGACTATAATAAAGAACTAAATGTGGCCTTGAGTTATCAAGAGAAAGTCTTTGGTAGAATAAGCTGGAGTAAATTATGGGATGTAATGGAGACATAAACGACATACGAGCCCTGTGTGCCAACATCGAGAGGACTTCCTTAAACAAGTGTCGGACAGAAACTGTTATCCAGTCCGGAGTGGAGTGCGTCAAGAATGTATCAGATTCCTTAATCGGGATCAAGATGTTGCAGCGGTCAGCGACCCATAGCTGACTGCTAGTGTCAGGGCCAGCGAGCCATAGCTGCCAAGACCCTTCTACACCTCCACGTGGTGATCCTGGATAACAGGCTGCAGAAGGGCAGACTGGCTAAGGAGAAGGGATCGAAGACGGAATGCTAACCCGGTACTCAAAAAATGCTTGCTGAAGTCGGATGTGTTGGACCGAAAGGTGCAAATATCGCAGCCAAGCTGTAAACTATGACACAACGCATTCCGTTCTCTGGACCACATTCTGCTACTTAAGCCCTTTCAGGGTTTGGTAGTGGGAGATTGAGAACGAACGAAGAAGAAGAAGAAGAAGATTCCTTAATCAGCTGAATCGATTATCGAATTGATTTTTGTGAGCAACCAGAGTCTCTTCTAAAATAGAGAAGATTTACAACAGCACCTTATGTGTTGAGAGGCGGAAAGGCTAGGTAGATGGAAAACCGGGTTGTGGTGAATGAGTTTGAGGGTTAGAGAAGATGCGCGGTGGAATGGGTTTGCTGGCACTGCATGGCTCTTTGGCATAGGCATATTGGTATAACTTGAAGTATTGTGCTAAATAACACACCTTTAAGAGGACCGACAGGAAGTTGAGTGTACAAGTGAGAGTGTAAAGAGATGCAAGAAAGGGGACACTCAAGTTTAAAACTTACATAACTAGCCTACAACATTTCTTAAATTAATATGTATCATTACGCAGCTAACTTCCTAATGATATTTAGTCGCACCGTCATGTGTGGCGGGCGTTACTTAACTATGTGCGTGTGTGTGTGTGTATGTGTGTGTGCGTGTGTGTGTATGTGTGTGTGCGTGCGTGTGTGTATATACGAGCGTGGGGGGACAACGAATGCAATGCCTTTTATTTTATTATGATGTCTCAAGAAGTGGATTTTAGCAGCATGCAGTAAAGTTTTAACCTTCTCGTCAATATCCATAAGATTTCGTTTCCGTCCGACAGGTGACAGTGGAGGAGCAGTCTGAAAAAATTACATATGTCATGGAAGTGCATTATAAACAGAAGTGCGTTAATGAATTCTTCAATGTGGAGAAAGTTGGACCAATTTACATTCATCAAGGCTTTTTGAACGTTATCAGAGACCAAACAGTGGATATTAATACAGTGAGGCGGTCGTTTCTAGATTTAAGCAGTGGCGAAAACGAAATGAAGTTTAAGCCACATTCCAGATGGCCATGCACAGCTTGTCACACTACGCAGTGAAGAACGTCTCGATCAGCGCATCAGCAAATCCGAGTATAACGACCAGGAAACTGTCTACCTAGCTGGAAATCGGCTGCAATGCGTTGGAAATGATGGAGGCAACGTTGGAATAACATACAGTTTACCCCAGGATAGTCCCACGAATTTTCATACAGGAACTGAAAAAAAACCGCATGCAAGTTTTTCATGATCTCTTGAACCATTACGATAATGAAGGTGATAGTTTCCTGGATCGCGTCGTCATTTACTTCCATCTGTTCGTGCCAATGAAAGATGGACTGTGTGGGAAACATTTTCGAACAACGACGCAGTCAAAGCAGCAGTGAAACAATGTGTCACGTCCGTTGAAACAGATTTTTTACAAGCACATCATCTATGCTCTTGTACATCGTTTCAGAAAATGTATAGCCAAGGATCGTGACTATGTTGAAAAATATTTTTGTGGAGGCAAGACATTGCTCGATCTACTTGTATATTATGTTGCTTTTTAAAAAAAATATGTTATGATTTTCTTATAATAAAATAGAATGCATTACTTTCGTAGCGTCCATTGTGTATCGTATATATATATTGTTTGTGTGTGGGGAGACAAGACTAACGTCTGATCAAGGAAAACAAACTGATCGAAAATGTTAGGGTAAGGTAGAATATGCGGACCACACCTAACTTCTGCGCCTTACTTCTTTATGACATATGACAGACCATCTAGTGAGGCGGGGGAATCAACATGGTCTCCCGAGCCAAGCCAAGCATAACAGACAACAGCACTCCGGTCTACCTTCTTGAGCACTGTCGGAATGGGAGCAAAGTTATGCAGTTTCAGTGCGTACAAAAGACTAAAGATACTCATTGTGGGCATTTAACAAGAACAAGAACAACAACAGCGGCAACAACTATAACAACAGCAACAACTACAACAAAAGCAACAACGGCAATGTGGTGCCAATACCTCACACATTATCCATGTAACAATCGTGCCAGTTAGATTGTAACAAAATGCGCCAAATACTGTAAACCAGTCTACCACGGTCATCTGAAGTTTAGATACTCTACTCTACTCTAGATATCGTCGTTCACGCTTGTATATCTTCTTCTTCTTCTTCTTCGTTCGTTCTCAATTTCCTACTACCAAACCCTGAAAGGGTAAGTAGCAGAATGTAGTCCAGAGAACGGAATGCGTTGTGTTGTAGTTTACAGCTTGGCTGCGATATTTGCACCTTTCGGTCCAACACATCCGACTTCAGCAAGCATTTTTTGAGTACCGGGTTAGCATTCCGTCTTCGATCCCTTCTCCTTAGCCAGTCTGCCATACTGCAGCCTGTTATCCAGGATCCCCACGTGGAGGTGTAGAAGGGTTTTGGCAGCTATGGTTCGCTGGCCCTGGCGCTAGCAATCAGCTATGGGTCGCTGACCACTGCAGCTCAGCATCTTGATCCCACGCTTGTATATGATTATTCGCGAATGAAGTCTCAGTGATTCGGTAAAATTGGGGGTAAGGGGTAGGGGAGGGGGGGGGGGGCACTACTTAAAACGAAGAGTTTTGAGGGAGTGGCAAAAGAGAGGTGGCGTCACACAATCAATATTTCTCTCATCTTCTATTTTGAAGTATTGTTCGTCAATCACATTGTTAATTTCTCGTCTGCTGTTTGCTTTTGGTATTAGACTTGATCCGTATTCTAGACACAGAAGAAGTTTGCAACATGTCGAATAAAATGAATCAGAAGTAGAAAAGTCCAGAGTAAAAAGAATGAGAAATAATAACATTATAACTATTGGCAGAACCGTATCTAGGTCAGTCTAGGTCTAGGTTACCGCCCTAGGAGTGAACTGAAAATGGCCGCCCACTCCCCTTTACCACCATCACTCTCCCCCTCCCTTTACTACCATAATGCCGCCCCTCCCCTTTTACTACAATCACTCTCCCTTCCCTTTACTACCATCACTCTCCCCCCTCCCTTTACTACCATCAATATCCCCCCTCCCTTTTACTACCATCACTCTCCCCCCTCCCTTTTACTACAATCACTCTCCCCCTTCCCTTTTACTACCATCACTCTCCCCCCTCCCTTTTACTACCATCACTCTCTCCCTCCACTCGCTTTTAATACCATCACTCTCCCCCCTCCTTTTACTACCATCACTCTCCTCTTCTTTTTTACATCTCTCTCTCCCCCTCCCTTTTACTACCATCACTCCCCCCTCCTCTTTTACTATCATCACTCTCCCCCCTCCCTTTTTACTAC